>OZ035852.1:14522645-15063153 GCA_964034905.1 Itoplectis maculator | reverse complement strand
TGTGTTTTTCCATCGTTGCATGAGCACCCGGGAACATGTGAAAGCAACGAATCCGGCCCTTAAATGCGCGTCCTGAACGATCGGTCTCCGAGGAATATAAATGTATCCATATTATCTTCACTGTCGCAACATTTTCGAGAGAAAGAACGGAGAACACGGTAAAATCGTACCGTAATGCGACAGCTGATGAATCTGAATTCAGTCGTCGGAGAGGTCGAAAACTTTTACCAAATATTTTTAGCCTTATCTCGAGGATTCAACCCAGAAGTTTTTTTTCCTTCAGCTCCGCTACAACTCCGAAAGATTGAAGTTATGTGCGACGAAGAAGAGGCGGAAAAAGCTTACAAATATCTCCGCCATTTCCAGCGCTTCTCTGGCCACTCACGGATAGGTGAGATCAATGCGTGACGGTAATCGACGAATTCCGGCTGAACACTGAGATTGAGTCGACATATCACCGTTACTTATTCGACGGACTAGGATGAATCTCTCGATTATCTCAGCTAAGCCAAAGGAAATGACGAAGAGAACGAGATGAAGGAGATAGAAGTAGAAGTAGAAGTAGAAAAAGAAGAAAAAGAGTAAAAATAAGAAGAAGGGGAAGTAGACAAGAAGAAGAAAAAGAGAAAGAAGAGGACGTTGAAGAAGAGGAAGAAAAGGACGTTGAAGAAGAGGAAGAAGAGGACGAAGAAGAAGACGAAGACGAAGAGGAAGAAGTCAAAGCAGAAGGAACATTCAATTCGACGAAACGTTCTTCATTGTGTCTCAGTGCTTTAAAGTAGTATGCCTAGGCTACTGCCCCCTTCTTATTCGGCTTCGCGCACAATATACACTGCCTCCGTTCGGGTAGATGGATACCCAAGTAGATTTATATCGTTTGTCGAGGCCACCTCTATACGTACTGCACACTTAAAAGGACGGAGAAAGAAGCGACTCTCCTTACATTTCGGTTGTAAATCGTCCTCGAGTGTCCTCCTCCGCGTGCGCGCGTTCTTTGCTTACCTTTTTCCGACTGCTGTTGCTGCCGCTGTTGCTGCTGCTGTTGCCTTCGCCTCTTTCTCTATCTCGGACGTTCAACATCGTCGCGGGACGCTGTATATTCGCGTAGCGAACCTGCCATTTCCTCTCTCGCAAACCCCGTATAACTATCCGTACCCTCGTCTCCACCCAACCACCCCCTCCAACCCCTCCCCGACCCGTCGTCGACGGGGCCGCCATATCTCGCTCACTCCCTCGCTCACTCATTGTTTTTCTTGCGCGCATGTTCGCCTGGTAATTTCACGGCTCACAAACCACCCGGCGCGCTTTATTATCCCGAGTAAAGTTGCGCACCGAGACCCACGCCGCTCTGACCCGCTTCCGGAACGACCTTATTACCCTTTACTCGCGATCCTGTCTATACGTCTAGACGAAAGAGATTCATTTATATTCAATGCATTGCCCATTAAAATAGATCATCGCATTGTCAGCTCAATTGTGCGGAGAATGTTCGTAAAGGTACATCTGTTTCGTATCAAGCGTCAAGGGCGTCTCTGTCATATCTGTAGGCCTTGGCAAAGGAAGCATTAATCAATGCCGCTGTGCGTGGGTTGTGATTTAGGTGTCTAAGGTAAACGCACGCTCAGTACTCGAAAAATGTTGGCCGACGTACTTTCGCTTGCATTAATTTAACTTTAACGCTAGGGCGAGAGAGAGAGAGAGAGACGTAGTTCGCGATGCTTGGTCGCCACGACTGAGTGTGCGTTGACAAGGACGAGGGGAGGGGGGGGGGGGGGGGGGGGAGGAGGAGGAGGAGGTGAGGACGGGAAGAAGGAACAAGGCATGACGAGGAGAAACGCGGGAAGAGGGTTGACTGCGGTGACTGGAGTGGGAGGAAAAAATACAATGAGAATACCAAGGGGAAAAAGCGTGGGAGAATGAAGGAGAGAGAAAGAGAGAGAGAGAGAGTTCTCTGCGCTTTTCCTCTCCTCAACTCCCCGAAGCTGCGAGCTCAGGATAAAGCGAGCTTTCTCTCCCACTACGTTCTCAGCTCAGGCTGAAGCACTGAGCAGCAGGCTAAGTGGCCCGATACATAAATATGCGATTAATCAAGCTAACTACCCGCCACTCGACTTTCCTCGTTTTTTTTTTTCTTTTTTTTTTCTCCTTCTCTACTCTCACTCCTTCACTCGCTCTCCATTCTTCTTTCCTCGGCGTATTAGGGTGACGTTAGTTGGATGACGAGAAGCAGACTTTTTCTCCTTTCGCTGAAAGCTCACATCCCCTCCGGTCGAGCTCGCGTGCTCGCTGCAAGCTCGACGCGATCCGACCATCAAGGCTAAACAGGTTCATTTACGTAAACGATTTGCGCGGCCCACTAGTCATTTTCTCATTGTTGTTATTATTATTATTCGATGAAGTGTGCGAGTGAGTAAGCTTTGAAAATCTGCTCTGGGTTTTTAGGATAAGGGAACGCAATTCGGGCAGCGAAGCATTTATCTAATTTGCAGCGTCCGTCGAGACTACTATTCGAGTGTAGGTTTTTTTTCGGTACCTGAAAAAAGCTACCTAACTGCAATAAACAATAATAAAAATAGTCAATATTTCGTGCTCAGTTGCGAATTTCGTCTCAGTGGTCCAAATTGCCCATCTATTTCCGTATAGCAGATATACAAGTGTATAAACGTATAGACGAACGTTTCGTAAACGTTCGCGCCTTTCCTCTTTTGTAGACGTAGATAACCGACATAAATTTCGGGCCACGCTCGACGGTGGTCGGGAGCAGAGCGGAGAAGCACACGGCGAGCGAGTAGCGCTGCTGCTGGGATGATGGGCCTGGCGTACGCCTCGCACTTTTAATATTGCCTGCGTCAGTCCTGAAGTATTTACGGCTCGAGCCGCATAAAAGCTGCCGCTGCCAGCGTCGTTTCTCCTTCGTCCTGTGCTTTTGCTCGGTGGTGGTCGCACCGAACGCTCCCCCCCCCCCCTTCCTCCACGGCCACTGTGCTACTTGCACGCCACGAGCTCTACTAAATACAACGACGCCGGCTACGACTAAGACGACGACGACGACGACGACAACGACGACGACGACGTCACGTTAACGCGAGAGATCCTTTCTCGAGAATGGTCCGTCTAACCCCCTTTGGCTTACCCCTCGAGAAGAAGCAACCAGCCGCTCCGCTATACGTACCGCAGCATTTTAGTTGCCTATATTACGTTGTACGATGAAGTTATAAAATTTATGTCCGCACGACAACGAGACGAGGTGCGCGGGATGCGAAGTAAAATGTCTTTTCGCTCTCCTCTCTGCCTCCGTTTCCACGCATTTATTCGCCGTGAAACTCTAAGAAGCTTCTGCAAATCAGTTTGCTTAAATAATTTTCAAATAAAGTTCAACATTATCTCTGCTAATGTTTCATTCTGTAAGCGGATAGTGGAGTGGTGGAAAAGTGTCCGTAACGTTAAAATTTCAATGATAAAATGCAAAGTTCGAGTACCTGGTATCCGGCAAAGGAAAAAATGATGATGTTTTACTAAATACTATTGTTAAGATTTATATAAGAGTAGCATCAGTTCTTCTCTTCTGAATCAACCGAATCACACAAATATTTGTATTCATTGTGGTGATACACCAGGTGGTAATTTCGAGTTAAAAATCGATCTTGCCACTGTCTCGAGTAGGCTAGCTGCATGAGGATGGTGGAAAAAAGTGTCGATAATGTTAGAATTTCAATGATAAAATCCAAAGTTCCAGTACCTGGTATCTGCAAAGGTAAAAAATGATGGTTTACTAAATACTATTGTTAAGATTTAATTTAAGAATTTAATTTAAGAGTAGCACTTCTCTTCCAAATCAACCGAATAACACAAATATTTGTATTCATTGTGGTGATAAATCAGGTGGTAATTCCGAGTTAAAAATCGATCTTGCCACTGTCTCGAGTAGGCTAGCTGCATGAGGATGTCGGGGGGGGGGGGGGGGGGGAGGGGGGCGTGATGACGATGTCGCGCAATATGCCGACGGCGGAATATCCCGCGTGGGCGCTAGTTCGCCACGTACGAACGCCCGGCGCGGAGCTGGCATAAATATTAATTGCCCGAAATTACATGTAAATACGGCTGGATGAAGCGGCAGGAGAGGAAGGAACGCGCCAGGTGGGTTAAGTTGGCCAATGGCGAAGGTGGAAGCGAGAGACGACGTTCCACGGCGCAGAAACAGCATCAGAGGAAGTAGCGGCGGCGGCGGTGGGAAAGCTGCGCGCCGAGGGTGAGGATCCTGCGACAGCACGTGCATCCCAAATGGACCATTATTCCATCAGCGACGCAAACTGTTGGGTAACTCGGTCCAAGATCCGAGCGACGAGAGAGAGAGAGAGATAGAGAGCGAGCGGCGAGGATGCCCTGCCCGGTCCCGGCGTGTCCCGGTACGTCCCGGTGTGCTCCGGTCCTATACGCCTCTCGACCTTTACTTCTCCGGACTCGTGTGTGCTCACGACAACGAAGGGATTCCTCGTCTCTCGCTATACAAGCCCTATACGTATATATATAGCCGTGAAAATACGTAGACTCCGGGTATACGGAAACACAGTCACATCGTCCGGTGGATGCACGACCCAAAAGGTTGCCAAAAGGTTCGACATTGTTTAATTTTTGTGTACCACCGCTTGCCAGAAATAATTTTCATCCCTACCGCGCGGCACGCCCTCTTTGTGTGTGTGTATGTGTGTGTGTGTGTTCACTTTTTATTATTATTATTTGTCCGTCATCCTCGTTCCGCCCGTGTCGTTTTGTTCGCCTCTCTCATTTCCTCTTTCACCTCTTGCCATCCTCCATCCCTCCCTTCATTTATCTCGTTGCAGCTTTCTCACTCTCGTCGCTTTAGCCCGTTTCCACCGTTCTCTCCCTCTCTCTCTCCACGATTTCAGAGCATCCACGGCGCGCAAGCCGGACACGGAAGTCGCTCTCGTCCGGGTAGGGTTGATTGCTTGATTTCGACAAACATTTCCGTCCTTGTTCGCGTCGTGGGTCGCGTCGCTCGCGCGCGTGTATACGTACGCCAGCAACCGTGGAACACCAGCAGCAGCAGCAGCAGCAGCAACGTCAACGACGACCAGTTACGCTGCCCGCGCTCTCTCTCCACGACCGGCAGCACCAATCCCCTCCACCCCCTTTATTCCCCCTGTCCGACCGACAACCCTCTTGAACGTTATACACTCTAACTCGCACGAACGGTGGGCCGCGAATTAGGCTGAAGTCCAAACGGTCCGCCGCCACCGTCCTCCTCCGCTTCCGTTGTCGTCGTCGTGCGCGCAGCGCGAGCGGGTTCCATCTCTACCCGGCATACCAATTTCCCGCGCCGCGCGCGCGCGCGCTCTCTGTCTATCTCTGGTGGTCGGCTATACGTACTCGTCGCTTCTTAATCGCATTAAAGCCGCACGACGACCACTCGTGGCGGTCGAGCTATACCGTTCTTCGTTCTCTCGATCTCCTCCCCCCCCCCCCCCCCGTCCTGTCCTTCTGCACATAGCATCGGACTAGAATGTCCCACTACTGTTTCCGTTGTTGCTCGACCACGCAAAAGGGACACGCGAGAGAGGATATCGACGGCCAACGAAGACGAGGCGACTCGGAGCGGAAACCGTAACCACGACCACCGACGCATTCAGTTTAGTCTCGTGTCTCCGAGGCGCAACTTCTGGCGTCCCCTCTAATCGCATTGCACGGGTGAAACTGCCCTTTTTTTTTTTCTTTTCATATTGCTCACTTCGAAAGTGCGGACACGCCGGGCAGATGAAAATCCGGAACTCCGCTCTGAAGGCGATTTAACTTTGATTCTACTGGTTTTTTTTTCCTGCCAAGGTCTGATTTTGCTGCTTTGCTCTGATGATTATTGAATTAACGAAAATACCACCGACAATTTGGAGGAAGGGATTTGATTTTTCTTTGGTCGAGAAAGTAGAAGCTGAGACCGAGACAGTCGTTGCAAATGCCACGCTACTTTTTGCGAGGAATTTCGGTCGACGTTTATAAATATACAGGAAGCAGAGGGAATGCAGGAAGCTTTAGAGTCGAATCAGTGAGAACACAGGGACAAATTGATGGAAAATGTAGTAGCACGAAAGACGCCTTTCTTGCCCTTTTCCTTGCTCTCTGCTTTTTTGCTCCCGTTCGCGCCGACGCTGGGGGTGTCTCGGTTGATCGAATGACTCGGTAATTTCGGGGGACTTATTTTCATTCGTCGTCGTCGCCGCCGCCGCCACCGACGTCGACCCCCGGTGAGATGAGAATGTGAAAGAGTGAGCAGAGGAAGCGCGCCGCCTCGACGTCCGATACGCGAGGGCGAACTGGCAGTCAACCCCCTGAAAGAACCAACGGGCGCGTTCGGCTCAAGCGGAAAACCGATTATTCACCTGAATTGATACTAATCGACGTGACGGTGCGTACGGATCCTAATCCTTCCTCTTTTCCTCTCTCTCTATCTCTCTCCCTGCCTCGCTATAGATAGATACCTTATTGTACCTTAGCGAGCTTTGGAAGATAAAAATTATAGAAATTTTGATCCCTCTTTTAAAAAGTTCATGAGTAACGGAAAGCATTGTTAGCAAACTATTCGAGCTGTGATTGGCTGGGACTCTCAGACCAAGTCCAGGTTCATTTGTCCTTGATAATTTTGACAGTTCTGTCAAATATCGTATTTTTTTTAATATCCACTAAAAAAAGGGTCGTAACCGGTGTTTTCAGGGGTAGAATATGCGACTTGAGAACGATAGTATAGGTTAAAAGTCGATATTTTGAAAAAATAAATTTCGTGACCCCGATTTAGGCGGTTTTCGGCCCGGCGGCCAGATCTACGATTTCTGACAAACTGTTCGGCCAAATTTTTTTTTTTTTTTTTAAATCATCTAAACAAGGGTTTTTTTAGTTGCGATTTACCCTTTTAAAGCTTTATAAGAGTGCAGCAGCGCAATGGTACCTCGGGCACGAGCCTAGTAAGATAACCCGATGGATATCCTCGCATAGGACTAGTTTATTTTTATCAATGCGTCACGATGATATTGCCTAAATATAACAAGATCGATAAGACATTACGTTCCGTTTGTTTGTGCATCACGTTGTGGTACTTGATTCGATTTTTAAGCTTAATTGTCAATCACGCTTCAAATGGCCCAGAGATGTTAAAGGTGCGTAATTACACGGCTCCACCATTTCCGCGTAAGTGACGAATAAACACTATGCATTACACCCGCAGACTATTTGTAAGTGTCCACAAGCGCTTTGACGCAATTTTGCGTCAACGCGCGTCGAAAGAGCGAGACTACGTTAGAGACGGAAGGAGAAGAAGAGCTACAGAGCGAAGGAGCGAGAGAAACTCTCTCGAGCCATAGTTGGAAAGTGGAGGGTTCGTTGCCGGTGGTGGATGATAGTACGGAACGAGGTAGTCACATCGTCTTGACAAGATCGTGGCTAGGGACATAGGGAGAAGGAACCCCCGGGGTAGAAGGGGCGGAGGATGGTACTGTTAATATAGAAGGCAGAGGGGATGAAAGAGAGAGGGAGGGAGATAGAGCGTATCACGGGACGCGCGGCGGATGAGCTCGGGGCGCATTTCACGCAAAGTTCTCGCGCGAACCCAGCCGTCGAGTACGGCCACGCTACACTGCACTACGCTACACGTATACATACGATCCACTGTGTAGTCTCGGCTAGGTGCGGTACAAGTTTTAGCCGTAGGAATAGAGCAAGGAGCTTTCTCCTCCTCCGTTCACTCCCCGCACGTCTTACCGCGCCGCGCACCTTAATAGATACCCACTTCGGGGTGAGGGACACACCTCAGCCACTGTGCCACCCTGCTTCTCTCAGCACAAGCTCGTCGCGAGACTTCCCGCTCGCGTCTCCTTTTCTTATTCCACCATTTACACTTTACCAGATCTGCCGGACGCCCTTCGATCATTCGCTTCCGCTAAAACCTTCGATAGGCTCAACATGAAGGGAGAGGCTAAGGCATCCGATTCCTGCGGAGTGAAACTGCCCAAATTCGAGGTCACGAAATACTCCTTTTTAACATATTGACTTTTCAACCTGTACTATCGTTTTCAAATCTAATATATCAAAGTTACTTATATTCTAGCCCTGAAAGCACTGTTTAAAACCGTTTTTAATAGATTTCTGACAAATGAAACGACCAAATTTTTTTTTTCTTCAAAATCAACTAAATAAGGGTTAAAGTTTTTACGAGGAACCAACAAAAAAGTTGGTGATCATTATCGCGTTGACGGTCATTAACGAAAAGTAACCGAGAATCGCCGATTAAAGGTAACAATGAACCGACGACGAAAAATGGTTCGTGATGGAAGGAAAAACGAAAATATATGTAAGAAGGTCTGAGCTCGAAGAATTCAGAGTGTCCGGGCTGTGGATGAAAAAGGGTGCAGCCAAGGGTGAAGTGTCGGGCTGAAACTCTGTATAACAAAGAGAGTATACACTCCCCGGCCATACCTGATTATTCAGGAAATTATTCGGTGTAATTAAAATGCAGATAAGGCACACAAATCATTGAAATTTTTCTCCGCGCCCGACGAGCTGGAAAGACTACGGCTCTCCTACATCTACCACCAGAATCGCACGAACAGACTTTTCCAACGTAGTACAAACCAGAGGCTCCATCTGTACCGAGAAAAGATGAGAAACCAAATCTGTCCTCTCTATGTCATGCATACAATATACGTATTCAGCGGTACAACGCGAATGAACGATAGAAATGAAATATACTTTGAATAAGAAATGAGGGGGGAAAGGTGGAGAAATAAAGAATATTCAGCCTGTGCAATACGAACGAAAAGACGACTCAACGAGAGAGCGAAGCTCGATCGAGCCGTCGGGGGGGCGGCTTTAAGAACGGAAACATAGGGTGGAAAATCACAGAGTGAGAAAAAGGCTCGGAAGATCGACGACCTGATTGAAGAGTGGGGATCGTCGGCTGGATTTTACCAGTCCTCCGGCCCTAACATGTACGAGTGTGCGTTTGTGTGTGAGTGGAGGGGTATATGCACATGCATATAAATGTACGTATATATACTACGCCTACCTTCGCCGTAGTCAAGCGGACGACGCAGCCACCCCGGGAAATATAAACGGGCGTCCGTCGTCCTGATCGAGCGAATTGATAGTTAATTACCGGGAATCAGGGCTCCCGGCGGCGGCGGCGGTGGTGGTCGTCGCGCGAGCGCGCTGGATAACGGATGGGACGTCCCGTGGCTGTAATTCACGCCGAACGGATTTTCGTGTTCCCTTCGCGATGCCCGGGAGAAGCAGTGGGAAGGCTGGAGCGAGAGGTATGGCCGGCACACCGAGAGAATAGGTGCGCTGTATATGTAATACTGTGTGTGTGTGTGTGTGTGTGGGCGTGAGCGTACAGATATACATCCGGATGCCTTTGGCTATGCAGCCAGATCTTCTGCTTGATCGGTCGTTTCCAAAGGGGGAGGCACGAGACCGACGAGATGAAGACCGCGCCCTGGGCCGTGATGTCGACGCGTCCTTAACCCTCTGCCACTGAATATTTAACCTCACCAGCGCGAGGGACTGGGGTGACGAGCAGGAGCAAGCGTCTGTGTTGGACGGAGATGCTGCTGAGCGATGAGATGCACAGCTAACGCCGAATGAGAAGCGGCGGGGAGAACGAGGACTGCGAAAGTGTACTACACGATCCAACACGGCTCAAGCTTTAGTCTTCGACGCTGGCGGTCGGTGTCTACGCACCGAAACACTTCGGCCTTTCTTCTTCGTCCGAGTCTCGAAACCAGACGCGAACCAACGCGACACTTATAACGCATTTAGTTTAGTATTGGGAGTACACGAAAACTTTGTGACTGTTTGAAGACAACGGTAAAATTCGCTCTATTTTCTATTAAAAAGTTCGTGAGCAACCATTGTTGTCGATTTATTCAGCATCTGATTGGTCGTTGGGAAAACGGCAGCATTTTGATGTTTAATATCGCGAAATTTGGCAGTTTGTCACAAAAAAAAATCGTTTTTCACGTTTTTCTCCTCGAAATTTCGATTTTTCGGGCAAACACCTGTCGTTTTTAGAATCAGCGGGAAATTTGCCATCGGATAGGGTTTTAAAACTTCGTTAAATCGAAAAAAAAAAATTTCGCAAAAAACGCAAATTTTTGAAGGGATACCCCTTCTAAAAATTTGCGATTTTTGAGGGTCAATTTAAAAAATCTGCAAAAAATCGAAAAATCGAGATATCGCGTTCCGCCTAGCGGCATTCTCTTCGTTGAAGAGTTTTCTTTCGAATGGAAAAAGAAAATCCCGATTATATTGATCTAAAGAAAAATTACACCGATTTTAGTAAAGTGCCAAAATTGGGGAAAAGTGAAAAATCGTTTTTCGCGTTTTTCTCCTACAATTTTTTATTTTACGGGCAAAAACCGGTCATATTTGGAATCAGCGGGAAATTTCCCATCGGACAGGGTTTTAAAACTTCGTTAAATCGAATTTTTTTTTTTCGCCAAAAATCGCAACGTTCTCCCTACGCTGGATAAGCCCTTTGTGCTTGCGTGACCGCGCGTCATAGTTCCTATCTATTGTCACTTCGATAACTTTTCAGTGGCTGCGAAAGTGTTGGTCTCTAGCAAGATTTCAGTACTTTTCGAAATACCTACGTTCTTCGATAGTGCTACGCGCTATTCTCCGCCTGGACTCTGTGCATCAGGTTTGGTGCTGACTTTCGCGCACGACGACTCCATGGATGGACGCACACATTCGATCCGATCCACCGCCTCGCGCGACGGTGTACACAATATGAGTATATACCTATTGCCGTGCGGCAATATGTAGTCGCACCGCACGTTTATCGTGTTCCTCTCGCGGAGCACAACGACGCGAATCTCTCTCGAACGAGCGAATATGAACGCCGGGACTTCCGCAACGACGTGGATAATTTGCTCTCGATGCGATCATACCGCGCGCGCGCGAGCGCGCCTACGCGGGGCTAGGGATAGGTAATTATCTCAACCGTGCCCTGTGCCCGATCCTCCGATACACCAGATTCCCATAATCGTCTCTCGTTCTGGCGTGACTAATACACGCGCGAACTAGCGTTTAATTAATGAACGCGTCAATCGTCGAACACGCTGGGGTGTAAAATCGCTGGTGCTGCCACCGCCTCTCGGCTTCTGCCTCGTACAGCGTTGGTGATTTCGATGTGGTGGGTGTAACGACGAAAAGAGATAGTGGAATATATACATTTATATACACAAATAAGGAATTTTCGATACGTAATGCCTCGGACGTCTCAGTGTATGGTGTACGAAATGTGGGCTGCCATAGTTTTGTAGTGCACTGAACAAACGGGTCACAAGAGGGAATTGTACGTGATAATAGTACGTAGGATTTCTTTGATTTATTGATTTTTGGCCAAACCGCGCACTTCTAAAGTGAAAAATGCAAAATTCGCCTAAAGAATCGTCAGAAAATTGCAACAAATGAAGTATGCCATACAAAAAAAAAATTACGTTTTTTTTAAGATATGTGAACAATTTCAAGACAATCGGTGCAAGATTGTATGAGCATCGGTCCGGTCAACTCGAAAAATGTAGTTTTCAGATAAACGCGTTTGATGTTTGTCTAAAATTCGAAAATCGAGTACTTACAGATTTTTTATGGCCTTAATCTTTTGGGACATAATTTTTAAGGTCTCAAGCGCTCTTTTAAAACAAATATAAAAAAATTGATTTCTCAAGAATTCTACAGTGGCATAATACCTCAAAGTAAAGACCTAATTGCAACAGCGCGGCCGATGTACAGTCGATGTTGTTGGAATTTTTGTCGGAGGTAGCCACGAGCGTGACTGGATCGTTTCACCGTGTGGGCCGCTAGGGCGAGTTGAAGGGTCGGTCTGTTTCCTAGAATTTTCTGTATAGGTATTTTTCTCCTCTTTCGCTCGAGCCTTCAGCTTGTCTCCCGGTACTCGCGTTCTTCGCCGCTGATCTGGCCGGCAGCTTCGGACGGAGCTTTTTCCTCGTCGTCCATCACACGCCGCAGCGTGCGCGCACTGCGCAAGCCGGCAACCCAGTAAGGAGACGACGTCTATACTGCCGGCGTCGTTCTTGAGTACACCGAGAGCAACAATAATTAATTTTCTTTTAATTCCCGAGATTAATGGATCGGTTCGAGCCGCCATCCGGCACTGTCCGCTCTCCGGAGTTCAGCAGAGCTGCCGGAGGGTGGCTCGTCTACACTCCGCCACTGTGACTGGACTCCACTTAGAGGGCGGAAAAAAAAACAATTGGTTCAGGGGAGGGAAAAACATCACAGCTTGTCTGTCTCTCTCATCAGTCGGAGTGACTTTCGAAAAGAGTGAAATGTACGGCAGTCCGAATTAGTTGCAGAGTTACAAGACTGCTTGTTATTGTTATTATTTTTTATTAATCATGAAAATGCAAGGTTCTATTGCTGGCAATACCATAAATCAGTGCGTATACCTCGTAATAAATTACTATCATCGATTTACTTGATCGTGCAATAATGTTGCATCAGACGCGGGTCAATGCGCATTTCCGATAGATTGACGTACATGCAATTTTTCAGTGACCATTTCTCAATCGTTTCTCGCAATTACAAAAATATTATTCTTTTTTTTTTGCTGTTTTTCTCCAAGTTAAGGTCTCACGGAGAATAACGGGTTAACATATTATTGATAAGATAAGTTTCAGTCAGGCAGCGGCTAAAAATAGAAAAAAATTGTGGATACGTGTCAGACTTTAACAAAGATATATTTTTCTTGTTCGAAACTCGTCTGATTCATCGGTAATTACGCGATTACGCTTGTTTCCACAAAACAGAAGAAATATGCGGCTGAATGAAAAAAAATCATGGGATAAAATGCTAATAAAAATCCTTAGTAATTTTCTCAGCGGTTAAATTGTTTGTCGTCGCTGTAATCGTAAAGTCATTGGTTTTCTCTCACAGCGAAAAATGTTTTACAGTCGGGTAGCCCATATATTTTTCCAGATGTGGACCAAAAGTTGAGGGTGCAAACTGGGAGTCTACCAACCCCCATCCGCGAGGGGCGGGAGAGAGATGGAGGCGGACTATGTAAATAATTGGGCAACTCGGGAGAGGAGACTTGATTTTGCAGCGCGAGTCCAACGACGAAGGTCTTCTTATCGCGTACTTTATGCAAACGACGGCGCAACGCGCGTTAAACCGAGGGTGCGTGCCGCGCGCTGTGAGAGAGGCGCAGAAGGAAGAAGGAAAAGTCGCGCCGGGGGTCGCCTTGAGAGAGATCGTTCGCGCGGAGTGTTTGTCTTTAATTCGAGCCTGGAATTCTCGGGTTGAATACTCAAGAGTCTCGAGAGTCGCGACTCGTCCCCTTTTTATCCCCTCACCGAGGATCGTGCGGATTGCGAGACTCAAAATTTCTTTTTCTTTCTTTTCTTTTCTTTTTTCGCAGACAATTCACATTCGTATTCCACGTGCGTCAAGTTTACGGTGCATGCCTCACTCATCGCTCGCAGTCTGGTGACACGAATGACGACTTCGCGTTCGTATTTAGCGCTTGTATAAAAGCGTTTCTCTTTCCAGTTCAAGTGACACAGAAATTTGACCATGTTTCTCTTTCGAACTAATCGTTCTTTCGATTTTCATTCACCAACAGAAACGGAAAAATTGTCATGGTGAGAGAATCGCGATAGAGCGGGAATATATATTCCGGAATAATATACCCCTATATTTCTCGTCAAGAATCAGGGAGAGACAGCGTCGCGAGAAAGAGCGAGAGAGGGACACGGGGTCCAAATGAAGTGTTGAAGGGCTCTGCCAACACGAATTGCGAGCGCGGAAAGTAAAACGCGCTCGCGCGCGCTTTGAATCGCAAAACTACAAAGGCCTCGGTGTGCCATTTACCGCGCTCGTCGCCGCCGCTGCCGCCGGGCTAATTTGTCTGAATGAGCGAACTATGGGGGTTGTTCAGCGGTGATGAGGCGCTCGAGGCGCGTATACCGGAGGCTGCTTTATAGCTGTAGGAGGAGCGCCCGATGCGCGAGCGCCCAATGCCGACAGTCGGAGAGCGACAGTTGTGGCTCGTTGGTACAGCGGTAACACCGGGGATCCGCGCTCTCTCCTACTCGGACCTAATTCTGGATAAACACCCTTTCATTATTTCCGGCCTAACCCGCACACGCACCATCCACAAAGCACCGCCCGAATTTCAAGCGTGCACCGCGGTTCTTTGTTCTGCTACGTGTCCTTCTCTTTGTCAAAACCAGCCACGCGTCTTCAGGAGAGAGACTCGACGAGTCAAATCGCGGCGTAATTGCCGATTCATACACTTATTATACATATTTTATTTAATTGTTAGACGTGAAGCGAGATTTTTCCATATTTATCCTGGATAAAAAAAAACTAATTTTACAGCTAATTAACAGGATACTTATGTTTGCCAGAAATTTCATTTTTCTCCACGATTTTTTTTTTTGTATATTGTACTCGGCAAAAAAGAATCAATTTCGAACCTCTTTTTAGTGATTTCGAAAAGCGGGGGAAAAAGAGATATTTGCTTATACTTATGTTTGCCAGAAATTTCATTTTTCTCCACGAATTTTATTTTTCGTAGACTCGTACCCGGCAAAAAAGCAACAATTTCGAACCTCTTTCTAGTGATTTCGAAAAGCGAGGGAAAAAGAGATATATTTTTCGAACTCAGTGAACACTCACTAGCGACACGGTGACGAGTTTATCCCTCGTGCAACAAGCGAATAATAGGCGAGGTGGGCGCGCATCGTAGAGCAACGAATAATCAATGCACCGGAATAACGGAAATTCTGGGTCTCACGTGATTCCCGGGATTGGAAGCGAGGGAGTGGCGAGCACCGGCGAGTAAGCGAGAAAGAGAGAGAGAGAGGGAGTAGTGAGAGGGAGTGAAACAGGGAACCAGCGCGTATGCCTGGTTGCATACAACAAGAATCTCGTTATCGATGTTTGTATGTAATTCGAGGGATAATGATGACACATCGAGCTTCGCGTCCCTCACTAACGAATTAAGCCAATTTCGATGCTGTCCCCGCACGTGGGCTATGTGCTTTACTTTCCTCGGAACATGCCCCACTGTCATATATATACATACTAGGAACAATGACACGCGCTTACGCGCGCGGTCGGAGGTCAGCCAGCGTAGGGTAGAACCTTGCGATTTTCGGCGAAAAAAAAAAGTTCGATTTTACGAAGTTTTAAAACCCTATCCGATGGCAAATTTCCCGCTGATTACAAATATGACCGGTTTTTGTCCGAAAAATAAGAAATTGCAGGAGAAAAACGCGAAAAATGATTTTTCACTTTTTCCCAATTTTCGCACTTTACTGAAATTGGTGTAATTTTTCTTCGGATCAATATAATCGAGATTTTCTTTTTGCATTCGAAAGAAAACTCTTTAACGAAGAGAATGCCGCCAGGCGGAACGCGATATCTCGATTTTTCGATATTTTGCAGATTTTTGAAGTTGACCCTCAAAAATTGTAAATTTTTAGAAGGGGTACCCCTTCAAAAATTTGCGTTTTTTGCGAAAAAAAAAAAATGTTCGATTTAACGAAGTTTAAGAATCCTATCCGATGGCAAATTTCCCGCTGATTCCAAAAACGACAGGTGTTTGCCCGAAAAATCGGAAACTCGAGGAGAAAAACGCGAAAAACGATTTTTTTTCTCCTGATCCGACTGACTCCGACGATAAATTCACCCCAAGACATTTTTTTCATCCCTTTTAAATCAGCGTTCCGGAAATGACCATTGGAGCCAGACACTGATGGATATCGATATTTACGATATTTCTCCGGACGCACCGGTTGAACGTCGGAAACCGCGACGCGCAGACAGCTTCTGATCGATATACATTGCGCACGAGGGCCCTGTGATTTCATTAACATGGGTTTGCGCTCGCATCACATAGGATAACGCGCGCGCGCGCCGCTTCTGCCCGATCCCACCGCCCGTGCCACGCTTAATGACGAGAACCCGCGCTTCCTGTTGCGCTGTTCGCGTAATAAACAACCCCCGGGGCCGTCGAGCTCGTGTCGCTCTGCTCGGCCGCAACCCTCTCGGCAGCCGCGGCGCGTGTACGACGACCAGGGCACAGGTCATTGTCGTCGTCGCTGTCGCAGCGGTCGCAGAGCGAGACTTCGATTTCCGAGCTCCACGTACGCACAGCGCGAGCCACACTCCGACACGTCAGAAACATCGCTTGTGTATCAAATCCCTCGTTAAATAGTGCGGTGACGGAATAAGGGACCCGGGCGACTGATACGCGATATTGCTGTGCTTATATCGCGCCCTGCACCCAGCTGCACTCCACGTTCATTATTTTCAACACGGACAAAAATCGTTCCAAAGAACGCGCTCAATATTTCACGGCATTTATTTATTTTAAGGATGAGCTGTCCGAAGTAAAGAATAATACATGATTTTCATCTTTTTAAATCCGATTAAGACAGATGTGTCTTGGTACATCCGAAAAAATCGCTTTACGATTCGGTAGATGCAAATTCCGCAGAGCCCAAATTTGTCATTGGCAGTGAAACCGACTGTGAAAGTACCGCAGAATGAGTAAACGCGTGTAGATAAGAAAATAAAAAAAAACATACACACACACACACACAAAGAAAGAAGTCCGGAAAAAGTAAAAGTGGCGGAGAGAATAAAAGAAGATGTGACTCTTTTTCGTGTCCCGGCTCTCCCTTTTCCCTCTCGACACAACGGCGGACAGGCGCGGCGGCTTCCTTTCTACCTTCGACCTCGCCTTTACTCGCGCGCCCCGTTCCACACTTTCTTTCATTCGGCCACCTTTGTCTTTATCCCCCATGTAGCAGCCTCGACCGTCGACTACAACTCCGCAGCAGTAGCAGCAGCAGCACCCTCTGCGTAATCGATCAATTGAAAGTCGCTCGAACGACAATCGATTTCGAATCAATTGGAGCCACAGTGTAAAACTAACTGGATACGTATTTCTCTTCCTCCGTCACGTTTCTCCCTTTTTCCCTTAACCTCCACCGCTGCTCTTTCTCGCTTTCTCGCACCGAAGCGACTGGAGAGCGGGGGTTCCCTAAATCGAACCGTCTAGCTCGCTCAGCCTCTCGCGTCGTTCACCGAACACGACCTCCGCACTTCCAATCACTTGCGCCTCTTCCCTCTGTCTCTGCGCTCCCTTGCGCGTTCTCTCACGTTTTCGTTCGGTTGTCCTCTTCCCCCTCCACCCCCGCCCCCTGCCCCTCCCACGTTTGCAACAGCCACCGACACCCCTTTCGGTCTTTTCAAGCCTCTTTTGTTTTCCATCGGTCGAACACCGCGTGCGGTCACAGTCCATTTCACTCGCGTCATTATTTCAATTGCGTCAGACACAAGGTATAAGAATCATTGATACATTCTTCTCTGCTTAACCGATTTGCTTCCAAGCCATCGACTAATTTTTCACGAGGAACTTAAAGTACCGAAAAATTGATAAAAATCGTTTTGTTGAAAATTCGTTTTGATACCGACGAAACATGATTGTAAACCAGTGCACAGGCGGTGTCAATCGGTGGGCAGGGACTTAAAGCTTCTCTCTCCTTCTCTCTCGCTCTCTCTTTCTCTGTGTCACTCTCTCGCTTTGATAATCCGCGAAGCAATCGTGGCTCTCGCAAAAGCTCATTGATCGATCCCTTTGGGGCTTTTGTAAGGGCCAAACCGGTGCCTTTAGTCTCGTGTAATAGATTTTTACTATACAGCTGCTCCCTTCTGAAAGCCACGCGATAAAATCGAAAAACTAATTGGCTTTGTAACATCCTGTTAAAGTAGTCGCATACCAACGTCGCCAAAAGCGCATATTGAATGTTTATAAGCACCAGCAATGCGTCTACGAATTCCCTGAAGTTAATGAGTAACAAATTACAACGAAAAGTGAGCGTTTTTTCGAAAGGCATCGTAATGCACTATAAAGATACATTGGAATATACTATTTATCAACGAATAGTGTTTATGAAAAAAATGTAATTAATTACCAACTGTGTAACAGTACGGGCCGAGGTTATTATCGAGAAAAGTGTGCCACGCCGGGCGTTGGGCGCTTACACGCCAAGTGGAAAGAGTGTCAGAGGGGCATTTCAATGAGCCAGGTGCAGATGCGGGCCACTCAAGCTGCAGACGTCTCAACGGAAAACCGAGTACCAACGCGAAACTTCCGTCTCGGGGGTCGAGGGACGAGAGAGATTCATCGCTTCGTTCTCGCGAAAGGGCAAAACCGGGAAGGAGGTACCGGGCGAGGAGAAGAGGAACCGTCTCTGGTGGTGCTGGCACCACCTTTCTCGACTGCAAGACCGACTCGGAGCCAAAGCCTGGCGCTTCAGAAACGTGGATAGCGGGGGGGGGGGGGGGGGTTATACCGTGAGGCGGGGGATGGGTTGGGCATGCACTACAGGCAGCGTTGGTGGAGATCGGGTGAAAGGGGTATATACGCTCCGCAGGGAGGAAAACTTAATGAAACGCGCCTGACGAATAGACCAACTAATTGTATCTGAGGGGAATTAATAAAAACGCCTGACGGTCTCGGGCGTACCGGAAAGGGTATAAGGGAGGAGTGAGAAAAATTGGGGAGTTTGGGGGCGCTCGTGCGCTTCGTACCTCAGTCTTTTGCTTCATTTTTCCTCTGCGAAAGCCGCCCCACGTCACGCTTCTTCGTTCCTTCTCGTTGCCCTCGGAGCCGCAGCATGATGAAACGAGTGAGAGAGGGGGGAGGGGGGGGGGGGGGAGAGTAGGAATCGTTTGAAAGCCCCCCGTTCGAGTTTTCCAGCAGACTTCACTTCATGAAAATAAAGTGTGCTTGGGGTATATATTTTTTCAATTCGTTTTATACGTTTGGTAGTAGCAAAGCTTCATCCTGGGATATATGTATTTTTGACTCCAGAAAAATGATGGCAAATGTATTTTGAATAAGTTTTTTCTCGCATATATGTAACCACGGTTCGACGTTATTGCACAGAGCAAAAGTCACCAACGCCATACGACGAAAAGAAGGGAAGACAAGAAGATGTGGGCCAAAATAGTACTTTGTGATACAAGGGCGAGAAAGCGGCCATTACGCGCGGAGGTTAGGAAGCGGCGCACTCGCCAAATCGAGTGCTACAACGACACGAGGCGAAGCCGAGTGTTGTTTGTAGCACGAGAGGAGGCGAGTGCGCTGCTTCCTAACCTCCGCGCGATGGCCGCTTTGTCGCCCATGTATCACATACTACTTTTTGTAACGAATGTCAACGTGATGTCGCACATCTTCGTGCCTGCAAAGCGTGCGTGAGATCATCTTGTAGATAGTTTCACGCACGCCAATGTGTGCGTGAAGTAATGTAGATAACTTCACGCACCAGATGGCGTACGTGAAATTATCTACGTTGACATGAGCATAATACGCGATCTCACGCACGCTTTGCGGGCACGAAATGTGCGACATTACGTGCATGAGTTACAAAAAAGAGTATTGCTGGTGGCTGCTGATATCCTCTCCTCATCCCCTCGCCCCTCTCTATGTGGATCTGCAATTCTCACTCTTTCTGCATTCTTCTCGTTCGGACTGTACCACACGAGCACTACCAACCCAGCTTCGCAGCTTGCAGCTCGCGCGACCTGCCCTCTCCACATGGGCGCGAGACACAGTGCGAGAAAATACTTTCTCTCCCATAGTTCTCTCATTATTTACCCTTAATTAGGGGCAATTAACAAATAATTAATTACGAAGCGGAACAGCGCGCGCGGGAAGCCGAGCGCGAGCTCGCTCTCGCTGGCGCCGAAATAATTATTTGAAAACCGGCATGTGGGGGAAACGGCGTTAACCAACCGGGCAAACCGACGAACTACCACCCGCGGGAGTGTTTTCGGTTTGTCCGATTCTCGCGCCAGATTCGCTCCGCGCGATTACGGCTCTCGGCTCGCGACGTCAATGGATTGCGTGCAATGTGTCATAAAAAAAGAAATCTCTCATTCGCACGGAAATAAATTAATTAATTAACAATGATAAGTGTAATATCAATGACAGGCGCAGCGAACTGATCGAAGCTCCAAAAAAACCAACCACCGCAACGTTAGATTCCCATCTTCTTAATCTCTCAGTGCATAAAATTGATTGACGACACCGAGTTTCCCCGATCACGAAGAATCGGAATGAAACAAAAAGCGTACTCGGCAAATGCGTCTGTCAGCTGTGAAAAAAAACGCGGCTGTCGAAATGACTTCGTCCTCTCGGCGACCAATGTCCGCGACTCGCTCGTTCCGCGCGACTCGGCTCTATGGCCTCGTGGCCCTTTTTCGAATCGAGCAACTCGCGTTTCGCATTCGCTCGCGACACACCGCAACCGGCAAAGCCACTCCGCTCCTCTCCCCCCCCCCCCCCCTCCCCTTCGCTGCGTCATTCGCGCAGTAGATCTCTCTTCCTCGGGCCAACGGCCCCCCGTTCCACCTCTCGATTTCCCTTCGTCGTCATTTTTCTTCTCGCACTCGGGCGCGCTCGTGAGATCTCGCTTGCTCGCCCGCGCATTCTCCTCGGTTTTTCCTCTGGCAATTACTATAAATCAGAATCGCAGTCAATATTTAATCCTCGCGGAATCGTGTTCGACCTCGGGACAGAGGATGAGTGGCGAAAAAGGTGGGTAGGGGGAGGAGAGTGGAAGGAGAGAACGCGAGGGGGTTGAGAAACGAGAGAATCGCGAGTGAGGAGGGTGAAAAGCATAGAGAACATAGAGAGGCGGCGCATGTAGCAGAGACCAAGCGACGACCAGCAGGCATGGCGGCTGCAACAATGCCGGTAATGCGATAAAATATACTACGTGCTGTCTCTATGGAACGGGCGGATTTCGAGCTCGTGCGAGAAGAGTGGGAGAGAGAGAGAGAGGGAGAGGAGGACGAAAAGGGTGCCCCCCGAAATGTCGACTGTCCGGTGCTGACCATCGTTCGTTCGTTCGTTTCCACCCCCATCCTCCGTACGTATATCCCCCTTCACCATTTCCCGAAGCATCAATCGTTAGTTTCCACCGGTCATACCAGATATTCGTTTATTCGTGGACAAACGACAAGAACGATGCCTCTGCCCTCCCCTCCCCCTCCCCTTCTTTCCCCTCTTTCCTTCCCTGTCTTTTTCTCTCTCTTTCGCGTAATTACCGTGACCGATTGCTAAATCCCAGGCGCGCCAACGCTGGATCGAAGAGTGGATGAGGAATTGACAAAGGTAGACTGAAAGCAAAAGAGAAAAGCCCTCAGGAAATAATCTGGAGATCATTGAGCTGAGATACGCGCAGTCGCCGTCAAAATATGCGTGGCCGATGAACTAAGAAACAGAAACACGTAAATTCAATATTTCGCGTTAACCCTCTTCGGATTCCACATTTTTTTTAACGGGCGAGAAAATCGCTTGAGCGTCATCAGGACAATGAGGTGCGGCGAAATTCAGTTTGGAAACGAAAAGAGAAATTCAGCACCGTCGCGGCTAACGTGTTCTTCCTCATTTAACCCGATAACCCGCCTTCTCCTAGCTCGAGCCCATTAATTTAATCGTCGACTCGGCCCGATAGTTTCTCGCCCTTATTCTCATGCCCCGGCTGTGCCTTCTTCCGCCTTTTTCCACTTTTACCCTCCGCACTACGGTCACTTTGCCCCTTGCATAGAATTTTTACTTTTTCTTTTGTGTCTCAATCATTTTCAGCTGCGACACACGAAGCAGAAAATACGTAAGCGAACGAAAACTTCGTCAATTTCCGTCCGCAAAGAGAGAAAAAAAAATGAAGAGCGGTAAGTGAGTAAAATGTCTCCGAAGACGCAAAAATCACAAGCGCCGTATGGAAAACTTCAGACTTCTATTAGCTCCTCTTTCTTTATCTTCTTCTTTTTCTTCTTCTACTTCTTCGCCTCCTCCTCCTCCTCTCGCTCTTTTCTTTTACCTCATTTTTTTTTTTTTTTCGTTCACCATTGCAACACTACGTTCTTCTGCCTCTTGGTCCTTCCTCCTCTGCGATACCCACACACGAGGTAAGCAGTATCAAGTATTTATGATGTGAATCGAGTTACTCGCGTGCCGCCCGGCCATAACCAACGGAATCGCAACAACTTCTGTTTTATTAGAGAGGCAGGGCCAACGACACACAGCCCGCACCAGCAGCAGCAGCAGCACTACCCTGGTTCGCCGTCCAAGCACACCACGTGCAACGCACCACCCGGCAACTTATACCGTCGTTATTGCTCCCATTGTGCTTCGTGACATTATTACTGTCATTATTATTGTTATAGGCACGTAATTACGGTCACGTACCTGGCATTGATATTTTTAGCCGTCGTCGTCGTCGTCGTCGCGTACTCCTCGTCATCTTTGTCGTCGCAAGCTCTGAGAGTCGACGTATCCTCTCGTCGAGGATACCCACTTCAGCGCCTTGGCACGAGACTCGCTTGTAAAAAGTCACGATTATCGAATCGAAACTCTCAAAACGCGATATATTTATCGTTGCGATTTCACGGAATTATGTATTATAGCCGTTGCAATAGATTCCGAGCTCAGAAGTTCGGAATATCTCCCGTTCGAAGGTACCCACTTTACGCGATTTCGTTTCACCGCAGCTAAACGGTGTGTTAACCTTATATCACGATTATTCCATCGAAATTCTCGAGATGCGATATATTCACCGTTGCAACGGATTATTCTGAGCCGTAAATAGATTCCTAGCATCTGTGGAGCTCTTCATTCCTGCATGAGGATTGGAAGAGGAGTTTCCGAGGGGAGGAAGGTGGATCTCTTGCGCAGCATCGAAATATCCGTACGTCAATTCCACTTTGCAAAATGGATTCACAATGCCATTTTTTTTCGCATGCACTATGCAAGGTATCACTTTGCCCTGACTGCGATAGGAACGTATCCTAAAGTTTTTAAAGAGTATCAGGAACATCGTGCACCGTCGGAGATCCCGCGAGTCAAGACTACGATTTCCATATGTCAATTTCGCTCCGGACATGTGCACATATAACGGGCACTTTGAGCAGTATGAAAACGTACCTGGACCGCGCGGTACGTAGACTCCTGCGAATGGAGATGAAGAGTTGTGCGAGCGAGCGTGTTGGGAGTCATTGCGGCCAGGGAAGAATGGTTTCCAGAGGCGGCGGTTTGCCTCTCTCAGTCTCTCCCTCAGTTTCTCTCGCTCCGTCTCGCTCTCTCACCTTCTCTCACTATCTCTCACACACCCCGCGGTAGTCGTGTCCTGTGGGAAATCAGGAGGCAGCGAGGCCTCCGCGGAATAGAGGAGCCAAGCAGCAGTGGCTGCTCGGCGCAGCCAGTTCACGAAGATCTCCGCGACGTAGGTTTCGCCAAAGTAGCTTGTCAATAACTTAAATCTCAATCGTAACTTGGTGCTCCCAACTGATTTCCGTTTCTACGTCTGGATTCTCTCATGACGCGGCTCCCACCGTGCGCCATTTGTTTGAAACTGCACGCAGTAGCGGCGGCCACCACCAGCGGCAAAGCTATCGTACAGAGTTACTCGATGGTTTTGGGATTTCGCATATTCGACGCACTTTGGTGACTCAACGGGACTCTGTCTCTGAGGTACCTTGCGCTACTTTCCGACAGTTTATCCGCTGTTATCGGACACTCGGCTCGGCAAACACATTCGATTCTGTCCAATCTCTTTCACCTATTTAAAAGCCGATAAGAGGAGATGGCATCGGAGCCCTTTGCGTATTTGTGTTTAATTCTGCGGTGGCGTTTGACTTAGAGCGTGTCTTATTCCTGGACTCGTCGTCTTGCTCGTCGTTCGGAACAGTCTGTCGAAGTGTGGGGAATGTGCGACAGAAATTGTGAAAAGCCAATGTAACCCGAATATATATATGTATGTATCTCTTCTCATATATAGATATGTATCTCGTCTCGAGTTACTCATTCTCCCTTCGCGGCTGAGACGTTTGGAAAGCGAGGGCAGATCTTTGCAGGTAGGGTAGGTAATTTCACGGTGTTGCTCCGCATTAATGCGCAAGAAGGAGTCTAACCCGCAACTACAGATAGCATCAGAGACGAGCACGAAGACAAGAATGAAGACGAGTCTCCGCCATCAGCCGGTTGCGGCTTGTAAATGGCGAAATGTTGAAGTTACATATCAAGCCGATGGGACGTAAAAACCATCGCCGTAGATTGTCTCTGGATTAAACACGTAAATTGTCTTCTCGACATGCGTCGTCCTCCCCCTCAGCCTTCTTTTTGCCCCTTGTCCGATTCGTTTTTCATGATATCCTAAACGGCCCGAACATTTTCCAACGCATTACGTGATCAAAAATACCATTTTTCCAACCCCTTTCGTTCATATCCGGCGCGTGCTCGTTTCGCGTTTCGTCTTTTCCACCGCGCGCGTTCGCTCGCTACTCGCTGCACAGGAGCCGCGCGAGAAGCTCGCGCCTCTCTCCGTCTACGTTACACAGTGGAAGAAGCATGAACACGTCCTTCATCCTGTCGTCCGGACGCCGGATTTCTCTCGGGAAACCATTTTTCTTACTCGCAGCGTGTAACTCTTTTTTATTCCTGTCTCTCCACTTCTCGCGATGCTCCACCGATGTGGCGCGCGTAGCAGCAGTGGCGGCAGCAGCAGCAATGCTGGCGAGTCGTGAATTTGAGGGACGCTCCTCGTTGTGCTCCTCTCGCGTGTACGCGCTACTTACGACAGACTCGCTGCGACGGAAAGTCTGACTCGCGATTTACTTGCGCTGCCACTCCGCGTCTCCGCGTTTGCGATATTAGCTCGAGATACTGTTATTCCCATTAGATAACGTCGCTTCCCGTTGCGACACTTTAACAACGAGTTTTCAGTTGCACAGCAAAAATTCACTGCAGCCGAGTAAATTATAAAAAAACTAAATGGCTGTTGAATAAATGCCAATTATATGGAAAACCTGATAAGCAAGTGGGGAATATTTTCTCAAGTCTGTGCTCGCCGTCTCGCTGCAAGCTTCTTTGTCTCCGGGCTCTAACAAACTACCGCTTAGTTTCCATGAATTGATAATCCCAACGACCCATTAACGGACCGAGAGAATATAATGTAACCGTGCGCGATTGCACCCGCCGTAGGGGTTGCTTGCGGAGGACGCAAAGAAGACGAAGCCGTAGAGAATGCGCGGCTTCGAGCTTCGGGGCAAGTGTATAATTCGGGACTAACGAGCTGCAAGTGCGGAGAAACTGCAGAGCGTCAGTTGCGCGTCCCGACGGCTGTGTAACCTCCACAGCCGAGATCTCTCGCTGTTTCCCAGTACGAAGGTCTCGGTGTGTATCGGAATAGGGGGGCCTGGCTCTGGCTGGTGGCTAGTCCGGGCTCAGAGGATGCCGCGCGGTCTGACTCTTCCAGCTGAGGTTAATTCCCCTCGTTAGGTTAACGTAGAATATCCTGCTGGTCTTTATTTTCTCTCTCCCTCTCTCTCTCTCTGTCTCTCTCTCGTTTCCTTACTCACGATTTCGCTCTCGCAGCGCGCGCGTCGAGAGCTCGAGCGATTCAGCCAGCCGCACACGCGCGGGCGTCGGCAACTGCATTGCGGAACGTGCGTTTTTTGTTTCACCTCGGAGAACGAGCGCTAAAACTTGCATATATACACATGTACAGATGTATACATATACGTGGCATTATTATACAATTATACTATGTATATTTTATGTGCAAAGCTGGTTTGCTAGTTCGCACAAGACGGGCTCGGATTGGTCGGGCTCTTTCATTTCTTTTGGCTTCGTGACGACGACGCCGACGACGACGACGACGACGACGACGGCGTCGCGGCCGAAAATAACCAAGCGCAGAAGAAACGACGGAACACCATGCACCCCAGTTCAGGGATGAGAAAGTTGAGGAGCAAGAGGAATAATAGGAAGAAGAAAAAAAAATGTATAACAGCCCACGGCGAACCGGGAAAGAAATAACGAAAACGCGGAGCCCTCACCCCCCCCCCTCCCCCCCCCCCTCTCCCCTTCTTCGTACACCCTCGCCTTACCCCTTGGGGAATAATTATCGCATGAATTAGCCAGCCGCTCGTGCGGGACTCTCGCCACTGCGAAGTCGACGGACGGAACGAGTCGTGCCAGTCGCGGCTCTCATTCGCGTGCTCTATTGGCGAACCCGCTGTGGACGCCGCCACGGGGGCCACGCTCGCGAGGATTTGAGGTTACGCCGTGTCGTTTCCACCTACAGCGCCAACCTAAGGACGTGTACAGTATACAGCACACGGCCGATGCTTATGCATCCGAATACGAGACGTCGAAAAAAAAAAGCCCTGAATGCACGTAGAAACGACCTCGGCTAAGGCACAATCCGAGAATTTGCATAAAAAACGGTCTGCAATCCGTTGCATCGTTATGCACTGTTGAAAATATTTCTTGAGGGCTTCCGTTGCGGGCGAAAGAAGCTTTTTTACGTAAGCCGATATATTAAAGTCACCGTAAAGTCACAGTAAAAGTTGGATGTAAAATAATTGCAGAAACTTCGAATAAAGCCTGTGAAAATTACAAAATTAGGAAGTTCAACATTTTTTAACAAACACATTTTTAACGGCGTAGTACATTACACCCGCCGCTGAATTATACCCCCAAACTCGAGAACTACGACTCGCCAAACTGTTGAACCACCCGGCAACTTCTCGACAATCAAGCCCGCAATTGATTACAGCCAGGGTGGCGTTGCCCGGTTGTGGGTATTACGCGGAAGAGAATTAAGCATTGTGCATTGAGACTCTTATCGGGGATTGGACATTAGTGCGAATTCTCACTACAAATGCAGTGTTCACGCGATTCACAGGTAAGCAAAACATTGATTTAGGTCCGACGCCGTCGGAAGGACCGTTCCCACCTTGGAAATCCCGACGGGACTGAAAAGTCACCCAGAGTTGCAGGTGAATTGCGGAAGACAGTCGCCATCGGACCAACCGGAGTCGTATGGCGAATTTGAGGCGTCGAAGGAGACGACGATTGGGATGAAGTGAAACGCTGAGCGTGCTTTGCCGTACGTTTCCCCCAGAAGGCAACGACGACGACGTGGACTACGAGGATGAGGACGACGGTGAATGCAACTTTGAAACCAATGACGGAAATTGAACAAGGAAGAAGACGGTGAGACTCGACGAACGCGTGAGGACAGCACGGGCAGATCTGAGAAACATAGAAGCAGTCGGGCGGCGGTGATGGCGGTGGTGTGCGGTGACGGTGTCGGGGCGCATTAGCGTTCGCGGGATCTCCAAGTTTCAAGGCATCCAATCTATTACGACCAGTTCGGCATTAGTAATGTGTCGGCTACGATGCTTCCTCCAGGTATATACGTGTATATCCATCGGTACGTGTGTCTATGTCGATGTACATAGTACAAATGCAGAGCGCAACCTGGATTTCCATCTTTCAGGTGTACGGGCCATTCCAGACCAAATCGTATTTGTCCTAATGCACATTGTTTCATCGAGCGCTGAATATTTTTTACACAAATTACATACGTATATGCTTAGCGACAATTTCGAGATTTTTTCATATTCACTTCGTCACTTGATGCGTTGATTAACACGAAAATGTGGCGTAAGATTGAACAGAGAGCTTTCATAAAATTCGATCTAATAGATCGAATATATTATACCGTAAGAAAAAAATGTCTTTTGAATATCAAAACGATAACAAAAATATATATCAGCCTAGCAAGGCCTATTTGACCCGAAGTGTTTCATATACTGCTCAACTGTAATAGAAAGGTACGCCCACAGATAGATCGGATAGAATATATATCACGGATACAGCAATGCACGTGAGAGTCGTGAGGCGTGTTGAATTCACGTGGGAGTCGTTGAGACACAGGTCTGCACGTGCGAGCAGAGGCGGTGGTCGTGGTAGCATCAGTAGTGGTCGTGGATGTGCAACGACAGGGTTGACGAGTCGAACTAGCAAGGATAGGAGATTCGAAGAGACGGCAGGGGGTCCACGAGGAGACGACGGCGACGAGTGAACTACCGCTGCTGCGGCTGCTGCTGCTGCTGCTGCTGCTGCTGCTGCTGCTGCTGTTCGGCGAGCCCGGGGAGGCCGTGCACGACATCAAAACTTGCTTGAGCGAATCTAAACTAACCGAGTAACTCACCGCTCGCGCGTTTCCGGGGGCCACCGGGGTTATCCCGAT
The DNA here is from genome assembly GCA_964034905.1 of Itoplectis maculator. Lineage (NCBI taxonomy): Eukaryota > Metazoa > Arthropoda > Insecta > Hymenoptera > Ichneumonidae > Itoplectis > Itoplectis maculator. The sequence continues at coordinate 15,035,002 of OZ035852.1, read as the reverse complement.
GTAGATATAGTACCCAGTCTACACTTTTGCCACGACTACTTCGCTCACAACTCGGTTGGGCCGTTCGAAAGATCCTCGCGAGTGCAACGCATACGTGAGAACAGCGATCGGAGATATATATATTGACTAGAACATGAAGAAACAACGATACATCAATACTGGATATAATTCTTGCCCCATTCAACGATATATATCAATCGATCGAATGACATTTCAGCCTCATTTGAATGTTATTCACAGCCTCTCATTTCGTTCCTCCGTACATTACACCGTGACGTGTAACGTTCCAGTAAGAGGCTGCCAAGCACTTTCCATTGACGTTCTATATCGCGTGCGCTATGTGCCCGCGGAACGTCCCAGCGGTCTCGGTCGCGCGGATGCCCAGACGCGCGGGTTGCCTGGGAGCCGCGTCAACGAGCGAACTTTAACCGTATATGCGCGCCGTGGGTAAACGTGGAAGGGGGGGGGGGGGAGGGAGATAGGTTGGAGAGGAGAGGGAAGGGAAGAGGTTAGCAGCAGCTTCGGAGGGTGAACGACCAAACTTACCGCGCGCGCGTCCACAATTCCGGGTGGCGCGCTGTGTCCTCTCCATGCAACCCTGATCCCGTTGCACGGGCGCAACGCTTTGATGTGCCGCGACGGTATTATGAAACCTGGTAACGTTCTCGCCAGAGCCACGTCCATCCTCTCCATCGCCATCACCCCCCACTGCCTCTTCTTCCATGTGGTTCGCTCTATTCACAGCAGCGCCCGTTGCGTCGCGTTGGCTTTCTGTTCACTCGCTATATATTCACCAGCTACCTATATTTTCCCCGGCTCCTCTCTTCTTATTCGAGCTTTCATTATACCCGGCATGTTGCGGCAAATGAAATCGTTTCCCTTTAAACGATGCCGCACACTGTATATACTATCTCGACAAGGACGACGCGCGCAGGTTAACACAGGCAAAGGTATAACGTAGGAGTCGCTTGCCTGTTTTTTTTTTCGACATTACGCAGTGACTGTACGAACCTTCCCCAAGAAGAACCTCTGATTAAGCGCTGACAACGAAGCGGATGCGCCCGCGTGATCGGCGAATTCGACGAAAGCGTAGTGGTCATTTCCTCCCTGGAAACAGGCAGACAGAATTAATTTTTTTTGTCGTCTCAAAGGAGTTACTTTTTGAGTGAAGATATACGAAATTGACTCATTGTTCAATAAAAATAAAAATAGTAGTAGGGCAATTTTGTCGCCGATTATCTCAGTGTAAAATCGCTGCAATTATAATTTTTTGGGCGTCGTATTGTTTTTATCTTTTTATTTTATTTTTTTTCCCTTTAATCCCGGACAACTGTGTTGTAAAATTCCATTTGTTTGCTCCATTTGCGTGCTCTCGTCAGCGTGAGGAAAAACTCCCTCGCAGCTGGACTTGCACGCGGCAAACCAGCAAGTGAATAACGCAAAAAATGTGAGGTTTCAACAGTATTCGCGCGAGAAACGCGGAGCGAGGAGAGCAGCAACGGCATCAGCCGGCAACAGCAACAGCCGCGCGCTGTGGCGCGCAGGTACCTACCGTCCTGTATGAGCTGTCGCTTTACCGGTAGAAAAATACGTAATAATGAAAAAAAAAAATAACAAAAACAAAAACAAAACAAAAACGCGCAGCTGCTCTCACGTGAGCTAATTGCAAGCAGCTGGGGAAGGGCGCTAATTACTTATTGTAACTTTTATTAGCAATTAGTGTGGGCGTTAATTGCTCCTGGTAATTGGACATCCCCGGCGCGCGAGCTCTTTCTGCCGGAGCTTTCGCCGTCGCAACGCGCGGGATCAACCCTCTCGCCACGCGTGCGAGGCCAGCGCCGAGCGCGCAGCGCAACAGTAATTTTCGATCGAAGTCAACGTATGCGGCAACATTTTCGATCGGAATCGCTTTCACTTGATGTTGGTCCGCACGTTCCACACAACTCGAGGGTAGTCTACGAATAGGAAAGGCTGATCTCATTTTTTTCTGTCGCCCATTTTATTTTCGTACTCTGCCTACGATAATCGAGGAAAACTCGGCTACGGCCAACGTCGCGCGGCGGAGAAGCGGAAGAAGAGGCGAGAAAACGAAGCCGGCCCGACGCCGTAATGGAGCGTAATGACTCGAAACTGAATTACCCGATCTACGGTCGAAGCCGTGTTCGCGGAATATCATTTTCCGCGAGCAAATAAAATTAATTAAATTTACCGGAGCGAAGATGGTATTAGCCGAAGGTCTTGGACCCTCAATCTCCTCCGTCTTCGCCGTCTGCTCGCGCAGAGACGTCTCCCAGACGCTTTTGCTGCTGCTGCTTCTGCGTTTAGACAAAAGTGTATACGAAGATACGTCGAAGCACTGAAAAAACGTGCGTTAAATAAAAGCTCGTTTAGACGGAAAAGGAGGGCGGCGGAGGTTGCTACTTGCTTTCTACGACCGAGCATTAAATAACCTTATTTCGCGAAACTTATTTTCCGTACAGCGTCGAAGGGGTCGCACAGAGAGCGGAGGCTCCTGCGTTTCATGGCCGGCGCGTCGACGGCGGCCAACTCCTTGACGAAGATTCACATTTTATCGCTAAATTATAAAGCCGCTTCATCCTCTCTCTCTCTCTTTCTCTCTCCACCCCTCCCTCTCTCACCCTCTCTCTCTCGCTCGCTCTCAACGCCCCGTGAGAGAAAATTACAGGGCGTAAACTCTCCGTGAGCACAGCTTTTATCGAGCATAACACGGCCGAGGATCCTCGCGCGCGCGTCCACCGCCGGATTGTACCGGAAATTTTTAATGAAATCTATTTAACAGCAATACCCGTCGTCCCCTGCTTCGAGCCACCTCCGCCCCCATACCCTGTACCCCTCAAACCCTGCCCTCTTTCATACTCACCCAGTTTCGCACTCTCGCTCGGCTTTTTATGTGCGCGCGGAGCTACAACCAGGCAGCCGCGCCTGTGTCGCGTGCGCGCGCGCTCGCGTTTATTATTTACGAGCGTCGACGCATTATCCCGAAAATATGTGATACCGTTGCGGACGAGCGAGGGAGAGAGAGGGTTGAGGGAGAGAGAGTTAAAAGGGAGAGAGAAGCGGTGAGAAGAGGGGGACGTTTCGAGGTGGGAGGAGGGGGAGGGGGGATGCGGGCGGGGTTGAAGTGGACTCCGTTCGTTCGCGCCGGCAATTAATCTCGACGTTCGACGAAAATTGGTTTGCATTTGGAAATCGGCCGCGAAGTTGGGACACCACTGAAATACGTGTACGATGTGGTGTGTCCAGTGCGAACTAACGAACGAACGAACGAACGAACGATGGACGAACGGACGAACGGACGAACGGACGAACGGACGAACGGACAAACGGACAAGCGGACAAACGGACAAACGGGCAAACGGACAAACGGAAAAACGGACGAAGGGACAAACGGACGAACGGACGAACGGACGAACGGACGAACGGACAAACGGTCAAACGGAAAAACGGAAAAACGGACGAAGGGACAAACGGACGAACGGACGAACGAACGAACGAACGTGCAACCAACGGAGAAAGCGAGCAGCGGTCGAGGGCGAATTCCACGTGACCACTCGAATTGTGACTCTCGAAACGGCTGCGCTGCAGGAGCTCGTAGGAGGGAGAGGGGGAGAGGCCGACTCTCCTGGCTATGCGTGAACGTCATGTAAATGCCCCGCATAACACACGGAGAGAACACTGACGTCACATGTGTAGGCCATGTAAGCGTAATCTGTCATGCATAGCCAGTACCATGAAAACTGCTGCCACTGCCCCTCCCCCCTCGCCCCTCCCGCCGCCCTGCCCAAAAACCAGTAGATTTGGAGTAAATACCCGCGAAAACTCTCATGAATTTTCCATGTCCGCACTGTTTAACACTTGTATTTAATTATTTATTTCGTCGTCCTTCGCCGGCGTTGATACCGAAAACTCTAGCGTGTTTCCACATTTCGCGCGCCCCGCACACTCGCTATTTAATTATTTATCTCGGCACGTCCATCGACGCGTGTTCACCGATATATATAATGAGCTGACCAATGGCCCCGGCTGCGGCACACACACAAATCCACACCGCGCGAGCCTTTACATTTATTTTCCGTGGAAAACAAATAAAGGTTAATACACGTCATCCATTTTCCGGTCGCTATTGGTAGGTTGCGAGGTGTCCCCCTTCTCCCCCACCTACCGTCAGTCGCCCTCTCGCCCGCTGGGGGGGCGGAGGTCCCTGAATCCCTGCGAGGCGATTCGTAACGCAAGTCCAATATACCAACGCGAAAGGAGTTAAACCTGGAGGTTTGAACTGCGATGTATATAGGCAAACCAACAGACCGGGATCCTCGGGATACGCAGATTTGTAGCGCCAAGTGTGTTGCACTGCCTGTTTGCGAGTGAGGCACGGAGAAACAACGACGTCGGAAATAGACGGGCGGGGGGGGGGGGGAGGAGGGTAGAGGGTTGCTAGAGAGATTCGCAGGATGCGAAGGACGGTGAGGAAGGGTTGGTGATGGGAGGAGGAGAGGAGGAGGTCGGTGTACCGTGGCGTAAACCTATCGCCCGGAAAACAAACGTCCCAACCGGAGCGGAGCAATATCGACAGATATTGACGGACTGCAAGGCAGTGGACGTTATACCGCCAGTGCGCGCGCTCGCCACTCGCGCACGTACGTACGTACATATATATAGTATAATACGTACGTATTGAAGGCGCACGAACGGCGGATCCGTTCACCACTACGATCTCGCGAAGTGATGGACCCAACGGTGTAGAGGAGAAGGCACGACGTGGCAGTGGTAGCGCGGAGAAGCGGCGAGAGGCAGGGGGGGGGGGGGGCGAAGCGAGAGGGGGACGAGAGAGAGGAGAGAGCGCATTAGCGTTGGTGTTTGTATTTGGACAGTGGGAAGCGCTGGACATTGTAATTAGGCAGGACACATCGCGCCCCTGGGACGAAGTGCGTCTGGGGGTGGTGGAAGTTGGTACCCGGGGCCCTCTACCTGTGTTACTCTCTCTCGTGCTGATGCTGCTGCTGCTGCTGCTTCTGCCGGTGGTGTTCAGCAAGCAGAGAGAGAGAGAAAGAAAGCGAGAGAGGGAGGTTGGGACAGAGAGAGAAATAGAGAGAAAGCGGGGTTCCCCCGCAGGGCGCCAACAGTAGGAACGTTAATGTTGGCATTAGTATTAGTGCAGCGAGGGCCGGACGATGATTCCACGGGTTAGCTGTAGTGGTAACAACCACTGCTGACCGGCCGCGCGTCGCGCGACCCTCGCACGTGAATGGGGAATGGATGGAGGGACAATGAGGGCTCGCACGACCCCCGCGGGCTGCGACCGGTTACCCTGCCGATTCAAGAGTGTGTGTGAGTGAGAGCGAACGTTACTACCGAGCAGCAGAAGCAGCGGCAGCAGCGTTCTCGTTCTCCCCTTCTACCTCCTCCCTCACTGTCCCCCTTCGTCTCTCCCCCGTCGCCCCCCGTTAGCCGGGACGGAATCCCCCGTACGCACTGGCCACACCGCACCCAATATGCCCCCGGTGCGCACATACTTCATTTGGCCTGATTATGCCCGGTACGAACCACTGGCCAGTGGCTGCCCCGAACCCCGGCTGTACCGCTGCTACTGCCACTGCTACTGCCTCTGCTGCTACCTACCAGCATCGTTTGCGAGCTGCGAGAGGATCGAGCGACGGCCGAGTTGCCTGCCCCCCAGCACGGTATGTTATCCTCACTGCTGGCTGGTTGGCTGACTGACCATACGTACGTACGTACCACTGTGGGCTATAGGTGTGCACAGAGACTGTTGGGACCCCGAACGTGCGCGCGCGGAAAGTGCTCGGGGACCGCGCCGAGTTAAATCACCCTCTAATGGATCGACCCGCTAATCTCTGACAGACTGCGCGGCCGTTCCATCTCGCTCCGCGGTCCCGCAGCCCTGGATTCTCGGTTGGCTCCTCTAGTTCCTCGGTCTTTGCGTCGGCTCTCGCGTTCATCGTCAGCAGAATCGCGCAGACGAACAGAGAGACGCCTTCCGCGTGCGCTCGGAGCTCCACGCGCTAACAGGTCACGAGTGAGGTTATGTTTTCTCCGGCTTAACCGCCGATAGGTATATCGGTTCCGCGGTCGGTCTTCGCCCGATGGAATCCGAGAGCGCCTCACAGTCGAACAAATTCTCGGAGTATACGTATCACCAACGTCGCCGCATTGCACACTGAGAAAAATTAGTAGTTACTTTACTTTATTTTACTAATCATTGGTCCGATCTACCAAAATATTGGTTGCAGGTCCTAAAATATCGGTCGCTCTGACCAACGATTGGTAACCACAACTATTAATTTTTTTCAGTGTACACGCGCAGGTTTCGAATTTGTGATCTGAACCCGAACCTCGACCAGGCGTCGATGCGAACGCGATCTTGTTTCTGTTTTAGCCGCCGGCCTAGGAACCACAGCAGCCGTCAGTTGCTCGCAGATACAAAATGTAATATCGACGAATCACGACTGGGGAGTAGCTCGTTTTCCGCTCGCAGGCATCGCCATCGATATTAATATTACAAGTAATACGCATATCTCGAGAGAAAGAGAGAGAGCGAGAAAGGGAGAGGGAAGAGGGAGAGCTTTAGGCTATATTAATTGGTTGCACGAATTTACGAATTAATTTTCATGTGTAGGTGCGCGGTCGCTGTGTATTCACGGTGCACACGTGTGCGAAGCCCTCCCACTCTTCTCACCCTCCAGGCAGCTGGTGAACGCGCACGAGACGAGGAGTATATGGAGAACCCGATCCTCCCCCTCCCTCACCTCCCTCCCCCACCCCCAGGATAATATCACCGCGTTCTCTCGGAAATTTGAATAATATATTAATAGTGCGCATACCGAATGCACAGCGATTAGCGATCGAAGTACCCGATTTGGCCCGGCGGATAGAACTCACGATGGGATCGTAAATTCAGCGTAACGTATTAATTCGAAACGCAGCTGCACTCCACTGCATTCTCTCTCTTCGCTATCTCGCTGTCTCTGCCTCTCTCTCTCTCTCTCCCTCTCGCTTCGGGGGGAAGGGGGAGAATTGCTCGTGTATGCATTTTTCATTTCCGTATGTGTGGTCCTTTGCCCTTCCACTTCTCTGTGTGGCAAACGGCTCGCGCGATGGGCTTTGTATATACATCCGCATAGACTGCGTTGCTCTGTATATCTCGCTTCGTTGATGTTCAACATCCTCCGACCTCCGAGGCAATATCTACAGCAATGCCTGACCCCCGACGATCGCGGCCGTTCTGGTTCTCCGCAACCTCCCTGGATGCATGATTATCGAGCAATCAAATGGCCCGACGCGCGGTGCGCCGACCAAAGGAACGACCTCGGCGCGCGTTTCTCTCGGAAATTTGCATGGAAGAACGGACATTGGAAACCATTACAACCCTCGATCGGTGGCTCCTGACGCGCGCTCGTTTGGCCGCGAGGTGAAATAACGAAATTCAAGACGAACGAGGGTATCTCGCTCCAACGACATCGAGATTTTTACCGCAGAAAAATTATTCCAACGGAAATCAACGATGGTATCTTTCGGTTGCCAACGTTTTTTTTTTTCCTCTTTTTTTTTCTACTCCAAGAAAACCCGAATTTCGTCGTACGCTCTTCCGCTCATCGATCTTGCCGCGCACGAGATTTTGGCCCGGGAAGAATGTGGAATATGTGCGCGCATGCGACGGGTTTTATCCTTAGATTCGCGCAACGCGTGGCGGACGCTGTGTATCGTCATCTCGTTCGAAGGGAGGATTTAGTGAAGGACCGACGTTCGTGCCGGAGGGTCATAAAGCGACGGTCGTTCGTTTCGCCGCCGAGGATGCGGCAGATATGAGACGAGCGTTGTGCGGGTTTTCGCCGGGACGGTCGGCTGAATAAAATCTCATCGAAAAATCAATTAGCTCGAGGAGAGAAGCCGTAGGAGGAGGAGGAGGAAGTGAGGGCGGAGTATTTGAACCGGCGGAAGCGGCTATCCCGGGTGGGTTAACGGCAGAAAGGCCGGGAAGGTCACTTCCTGCAGGCAAAAGAGCCGGGACTCGAGGGTGCTGGGCTGAAGCTTGCCGGGCATAAACTACTGACTGCTAACACCGGACTTCTGGCGTTCTCGGCGCCCTGTGCGAGGAGCTCGTCGAAAATGTCGGCATCGGCGGCAACGGAGTCGTGGAAGTCCCCAGTGACGGGAAGTCCAAGAATGGGCGTTCGCCCGCGTTCGATGCGAGAGGCGAACGGCTATGATCGCGAGCGAGCGAATAAGGAACGAACGAACGAGCTCTCACCGTCAGCCACCGGCCGCGGCGGTGGCTGACGGTGAGAGTCTTCCGACTCGCGCTCACCGATCTACGCGAACGATCTTTATTGCCGAAAATCCATTATTTTCTCCATTAGATCGCACCGCCCAGATCCTCCGCCGCGATATCCCCGCCCGCGCTACAGGGGGATTTTCGTTTAGCAGTTTTTCTTCCGCGATTCCACGTCATTTATGACTCTCGACGTCAGAGGTTCTTGCGTTGAGGTTCTCACCCCACGTCACCCCCGCGAAGATGACTTTGAGACCCCGAGACCTTCGGGTTCCTTTCAATGAATTTCTCTGCCTCTCACGTTTTTTTCTGCCACTGGATAGGGTAAAGGCACCAGTGAATGAACGGTTAAGCAGAAAGATTTGTTTATCGTGAGTTTTTATGAAACACAATATTTAAAAATTGTTTGCGAAAATTTTTACGGATCAGAATGTCAAAATATGTGAAAAGCTAACAAAAATTCGTATTTTCATTGCAAAATATATAAAAACAAATACTGAAGGCGACAAATCCAAAAACACCAGTAAATGGACGAGCCAATCTAACCTACAGTTTTGGTAAAAAAATAAACTTCAGCGACAAAATAATCGCAGTTGATAGCTAAAAAATGAACAAATTAGGAATCTAATGTTCAGCCAAGTCGTCATAATTAAAATGTATTATTTTATTACACACGACACTCGCCTAAACGATTACATAATGTGTTTACTTTATCATCAAAATTGCACTGACACGACGATTCATTAGTCGATCACTGTCGGCGCAGACGTGACGACGGACGATAATCGCGCGCGGAAAAACGATAAGGCAAATATCTCCCATTAATTCACACGCGATCTTGACGAGCGAGTATATATTCACTCACATGCGAATTAATTGCGCGGAATGCTCGATGACCCATTACCAACGTCATGAGAACCCGTAAATGTTTTGTCTCCTTCTTCTTTTTTTTTATATCTCTCAATATATTGGAGTCGTACGAGATCTGCAGCAATAGACGCAGAAATGGAAGGTACGTGTAGGGTATAGCGCATCCCGCGTGCGCAGCCAGTCGCATAAATCCGGTCGGACGTGCCGGGGCGATAAAGTAAATCTTCTCGCGCGGCGTCCGTCGATTCGTATCGCTGGCCACGATCCGAATATGCGCGATATATACACAACGTGCTCCGCCGGTGCAGCAGCGGCGCGACTACGCGCCAAGAGGCATCGCCGATTGGCCGTCGCGGTGTGTGTACACACGGCGCCCGTCGAGCGGCGCTGCGTCCGCGCACTTCCGTTTCAGAAATACGTGCAGTGTGGTAGCGCGCACCATACGCGTGTGCGTTCACGGTAGCGAACCTTCGATCGTATCTCGACTCAGCGATAATCTGGCGCGACGATAATGAATCTGCGTAATACAACTTCCCGTGTGTCCTATATCGCACGTGTCCACTTATACATATATCCGCTCTGCACTGCACGGCAATTCCGCTTCTGCACACGTACGTTGGATTTTCCGCAGCGAACGCAAGGTTCCACGTCCGTTGATACACTGAGAAAAAAAATTGCTAAATCCAACAAAACGTGCGGTTGCGGGCGGCGAAATAAATATTTTGCAGATTGGACAAAATATTCGGCAATGCTAATCGAGATTTTTTAAATTCTATCACCAGTTGCTTCAATCAATGAAATATCTTGTCCAATTTGTAAAATATTTATTTCGCTGTCCGCAACCGCACATTTTGTTGGATTCAGCAATTTTTTTTTTCTCAGTGTATGTCGTAATACCGAGACAGGAGACGACGATACCGGACGGTAACGATTTTTAAGAAACGACGACAGTGAAGGAGAACAACAAAAAAACGACGACACGCACACACGGACGCGCGGGATTATAACACGGGGGACAGATAAAGATAGGAAGTGCAGCCCGCGCGATCGCTTCCGGGTAACAAAATCGATGCGAGCAGACTATATCGCCGGTCCCAGCGGGCTCCGCGCGCGGACGCGATAGGGAACTTAATAAATAAATACATAAATAGGGTTTCCCCCGCGCTCGGTCGGTATAGTCGGTCGCGAGCGGGTTACGCGCGCTCGTGGGACGAGGACGACGCGCGCGGTCTCCTCTCTCCCGAGGACGATGTATCACGAGCTTGGCGAAAGCGGGATACGCCGAGGGAGCGTAAAATATTATGAAAATACATAATGTTTGATGGTGGTTAAGCCGCGCGCGTCTACGACGCCCGGGCGACCTCTGCGCGCGGACCGCCGAGTCCTATCGCTATCTCTCTTTCTCTCTCTCTCGCTCGAGGTCGTTGGGTTGCGTTCCGGGAGCGAACGATTCTTTACGACATTTTTTTTTATCACGTCACGTTACAGCGGCCCAAAGCTACCTATACTAGGTATACTAGCCACGCAGGTATAGTAGACGTGCGCCATATCCCAAACGCGAAACCAATGGAATGGCAAAGAATGGTACCAAAGCAAAGATTCGATATTTTTCTAAAAATAAAAATAAATAAATAAAAAGTAAATGTAAGTATTGCCGTCATATTCCGGTTGCATTTTTTTTTGTATGGAAAGCCTTGGAATAATTTATTCTCACATGTATAATCGACACATCAGACATTCGTCTCCTCGGCGTATAATAAATTAATCAACTTATTGCAGATTGGTGTAATAAAATTGCTTTAAGATGCCACATAGATATTCGAGGACATCCGCCTTAATCGTTTCCCACATGCATCACGGATACAGAGAGAGAGAGGGGGAGGGCGTGAAGGAGAGCGGCTCAGGACGCCGAGTATTGGCAGTTCAAAGTCTTCGTCAGAGGAAATCCTCGAGCCCGCCAAGTGTGACACTCTCGGGTGAACGATGGATAGGAGGGGGGAGAGGGAGGAGGGAGTGCGGAGGCGTTGCAGGCAGAGGAGCCTCGGTATTAAGCTCAGCCAAAGTGATTTTCCTCGTTGCACGGATACTCGAGGCTCTCGCCGCTTCTGCCGATCGAGTCTCCGATCCGAGCGTGTGAGTTTCCTGCGCGCTGCATGCTCTCTCGTGCATGATGTACGCCCGATGGATGTAGAGCACTGCGCTCGCTCGCGCGACGTATGTATACAACACTGAGCGTGGAAGTGAGGCGCGTGTACGGAGGAAACCTGAGCACAGGAGAGGATAAGGGCTGCCTATGACCCGCACGGGGACAAATAGGCAGAACGACGTCCGAGAACGTAGCTTCTGGTAGTGCTGCTGCCGATGCCGGCGCTGCTTCTGCTGTTGCCGATGGCGATGCTGCTGCTGCTGCTCCTGGTTCTCCTGCTTGCTGGCCCGGCGAGTGTCTACCAGAGTGGACCGCGTTGCTTTTGCTCCTGTTGGGATATCTGCTCTTAGCGTGAATACGCTGGGCCACGACGAAAGGGGTGGTTCCCCGGCTATGTACGCGAATAAGGGCGTCCCGGTGAAGTATAGGTAGCCGAGGAATTTCCCACTGACTGCCTTCGGCTCTGGCCTCGTTGTGTAATGTGTATAGCTCCCTCTCCCTCTCCCTCTCCTCCTCTCTCTCTCTCTCTGTCTCACTGGATATACATGTATATACGGGTATATATATCTCTATCTGTGTATATAGCTCACGTCTAGCTCGGTGCTTGGTGCACGACTTGTATATAGTTCGGTATAGCTCAACGACGCCGCTGCTGCTGCTGCTGCTGCCGCTGCTGCTGCTGCTGCTGTTGGAACTCGACAGGAAACCCAACGGTGAGCGTTGCCCACGATATACGCGGGGCCGTATGAGCGCGGGATATATATTTTTCAGCTAGGAGAGGGCCCACCAGCCAACGCCTCCAATTGCCTCGCCTCTTCCGTGTCGGTGTCCACTGCGATTCATTACCTCTCTATTCATCGACGTTACGGACGTTGGCAGCCACGGCTCGCGCGCACCGTCGACGAGAACCCCACCGAAAACCGTTTCTCTGTCTCTCTCCCTCTCTCTCTCTCCCTAGCTGTGTCGCTTTCCGCATCCCCCGTTGCGCACGGTACTCTCTTCACGCTGCGTGCATAGCCACACGGGTACAACCACGTCCAGTCGGCCTCTTCAGCGCATCTAGCGCAGCCTCGTCGCCGCGCTCCGCAACTCACGCGAACTCTTTGACTCGAGAGCGCCTGCGTCCGCGAATCCCGCGCGCAATATCTCGACACACCCCCCCCCCCCTCCCTCTTTTCTTTTAACGAGTCTCGCGTGGACGTAAATACGCGCAAAATGATGTCCCACTTTCTTAATTATGCTCGTGAGAGGAATAAAAAAATTAAAAAAAATTTCAGTGATGTTTTATTTAAACCTGATTGCAATTTTCACGCGGCCAGATGAATACGCGCGGAGATTTTAAACACCTCATTAGCCGTGATAGAAGAAACAAAAAAAAAATGTTAACGAGTGTTGAGATATTCACGGAAAATCGTGCGGTTATATGACAACAGTGATGCAGCCACGGTGACGTCGCTGTCATTAAATAAAATATAACTGTTATCATTTACAGCCACAACCCTGCAAAACGCAAAAAACTTTTTTTTTTCTCGCAAAAATGCAAAATTTTTTAACCTTAATAAAACCCGTGGTTCGTGATGAAATTATTATATTTAGCCCATCACTTGTACAGGAAGGATGAAGATGGATTATCTTTTTCTTCTTCTTTTTTCTTTTTTTTTTCTTCTTCTTCTTTTTGTCGCTCTAGTCGAAGCAGAGGCAATGCGATGCCTCGCTTAGTCGCTTCGCGGGAAGAAGAGCAGGGTGGGTGGCCCAGGAGGGTGAAGAACAGCCGCGCAAGCGGTAATAATCCAACGCGATTGCGTCTGCGGAGGGGGCGACAGAGAAAAGGGTAAACGCGCCGCGTGGCCGGGTCTTGTCGAGGAAAAGCGCAAACGAGGCAAGGTTTTGCCTCGTTCTTTCCGCGCCACGCTTTACCGACGGGGGAGGGGAGGGAAGCGACAAGCGCGCGAGCGCGCGCGCGCGCGAAGCGACACAATGGACAAATATTAAAAACTATAAATTCATTCATTTCGCTGTTCGCCTTTGGAGCTAACGCGCTCGCTTTCCCAGCCGGCTCGGCCCTTTCGTTTGCTCCTTCTTTCTCGCTCGCAGCCCGTTCGCCACTTCTAATGAAATTCCTACCGACTTTCCTCGTGCCCCGGCTGCGCTCTCGGTGCCAACCCCTTTTTCCGTCAACCTCCCCCCGCGCGGCCTCACAACCCCTGTGAAACTTTAAACGCGTTGGCGCTGTTGTCGTTGTTGTTGTTGTTGTTCTTTTTCTTTTTTCTTCTTCTTCTTCTTTTTCATTTACCTTCTTCCTCTTAATTCTTTTGGCCGTGTTTACCTCACGGCATCGTTATTTTTTCTCATTCAGTAAATGTTCAAACATTATCGCGTCGTGGAAACTGAAACTCGCCGCTTGCAACGGACTTGTCCCAAACTTCATTTTCCCACCGAGCTCGCATCTTGATATCCACGCGCGTTTTTGTCTCGAGGTGAAATCAGCGATTTTTCCGAAAGAATTAATTTATGTATTATATTTAGAAGACGAACAGCGCAACGAAAAGCATTTGAATTTTCTCTGTGGTGTCCTGGAAATAGAAAAGTGTGTGTGTGCGTTCGAGAGCGGCTGACGTATCGAACGCGAATGGCAAAAGCTCGCACCCTGGTAAACTTACCAACGATGATATATGTATATACCTATATATAGCTACGCGCAGGAGCCCAGTGACGTAATTTATATCGTCGACGAATTTATCGGCGACTTTCGGCACTGCCGCCGCCGTTGCCAATGCTGCTGCTGCTGCTGCTGCTGCTGCTGCTGCTTCGACTAGCTGGTTGACTGGCTTCCGCGCTTGGGGAAATAGAAAACCGGGTCTCGGCCGCAAGTTCAAAGGAGAAAACCGTGTGCACCAGAATCACCGCCGCCTGGTTGCTCGGTTACCCGCCCGCAGAGTCCGCCCGTCTGCCCTCTCGCCGCCTCTCGGCTATATAATACTTAAAATCTCATTTATATTGGCGCCCTATCTCCGGGAGCATAAATTCACCGTATGCCTCGTACAGCTTATGAGGCGTGTGTTGGCAGCCTCGCGGCGCTGCCAGGCGATTGCCCCACGTTGAAATTTCTATACAGACAATAGATATATGCAAACGAAAATAACTACAATTTTCGTACTTTCGAAAATCAAAGGTTCGATCTACCAAAATATTGGTTACAGTTACTAAAATATTGGTAGCTCTGACCAACGATTGGTAATCACAACTATTATTTTTTTTTTCAGTGAACTTTATGACGATTTCTTGGCGCCACTCTTCTCCCCCCCCCCCCCCCTCCTGAAAAACTCGATGTCGTTGCGATAAACATAAATGAGAAGACAATAGAAGAAAAATCCAAGAAGCTGCCCTTGCAGTTACTTCGAAGACTTTTCGGCGATCGAACCGCTCCGAAAAAAAGGTAAGATCCAAGAAAAGAGGATTCAAACACGAGCGCGAAGGTTCGTAGGTGTATCGAGAAGGATATATATAGATAGTATATATATAGGCTCGACGACGAAACGAGTGCGGAAAATCGGTTAGAGAAGCGATCGTGCGCGGTATTTTTGCTGACTATATCTATGTAAGATATTCCGGCGGCACAGCGGTAAAGGTGAAGACGAGACTCGTCGCGAAGGAAGGAAAAGCCCCCCCCCCCTACCGCCCCTTTTACTGGGGGTAGGGAAAAGGCAGGCGGGAGCTCGGTGTCTGGGTTCAGGTGGCGTCGCGACCAATATCGTAAATCCAGATCGGGTTCGAAGGAGAGCGGACCTGTTCTCTTCTCCTCCCGGTATCGCTTTCTCTATATCTATTTCGTCGTTCAACCGGGACAGCCCCCTCACGGATGCTGCCCGGATGCCGCTGCTACGTTGGCTACGACGACGCACGATGCGAAAGTATACTCCTTCGCATCTGTGCGGCAATATCTTGACGCGCGTAGCCACGTGTAAAGAAAGCAAGCGGATCACGTGCCCGTGGTTCCCTCGCGCTTCCGCGAGTTTATATTACGGGTATACACATACCGAGGGCGAGATCGAGCGAGCGAGCGAGCCAGAGAGCGAGCGAGAAGAGAGCCAGAGATCGAGCGAGGAGAGTGAGCCAGAGAGCGAGCCCTGCACTCTGTATGTGCCGTCGCCGTATATGCGCGATAGCATTATCCCTATGCGAATATTCCGACCGTATGATTATATTCCTCGCGCGTTTGTGCGATTTGAAAATTCTCCCTCGTGCGTGCGCGCGAACGCATAAACGCGCGAGGAAAACACCGAAAAATCTCGATGCAGCCGCGTGCGGAAATGTCTCAATGGCCCTTTAAATAAATATCGATACAGGTACTCTTAACCGCACGTTTTGCTAACGTCTTAATTCTGCTGAGCTGTCGGAACTGTCTTCTCCGTGGTGACGCGTTTTTCTATGTCATAAATATATATACGCGGGCCGTACTCATATTTCTGGGAATAATTGACTTGAAAAGTTATCGGAAACGTTTTTTTTTTTTTTTTAATTTTTTTTATCTATACCTGCGCATGCAAGGGAGACGTCAGAGCCGAACTTATCATTGCGATAAGACGTACCGCAAATATGTGTCAATGTCTCGCATCCGTTATCGAGTGGCGACCTCGAGCGGATACATTTCTCATCGTCGTTGCCTTGAAAATGATAGCGCGCGCCGCGTCTGACCCAATATCCGTATGGGCGCGCGCGGCATCCGATACGAGGTTTTTGCACACAAAGTCGCTCGCGCAAGACGGAAAACTCGATAAAATCTGGATATCATCGGCGCTCGCACGCGGCTAACCGACATTCTCACCGTTATCTCTCGGCGAAGCGACCAGGGTAATCCCCCGGATCGAGTCGTTCGTCCGTCCTTCCAGTGCCGTGAAAACACCGAACCCTGCGCCCTCTCGAGTTCCACGCGCGAGAGCGATCCATTTGTCGCACGTAGAATAGCGTTTCGGATTCCTAAAGTGCGGATATAGCTGTGCGCCGCCGCTGGTATTATATATACAGAGCTCCGACAGGGTTCGGCCACACCAGTTATTTTTCAATTTGATCCCCAGGTATCGGTCTCTCGTTTTTCATTTTATCTCACGCGCATTTTGCGTGCACACAGCGACACACACGGACCGTCCATGTGCATATACGTCGTCGCGACTATAGCGAACAAATATCCTGGCGAACATTTTTTCGGTGTTTTTTTCTCTCTTTTTTTTTTCGCTTCCCCGATTAAACGCCAACGACGCACCCGCGCTGCGCAATTACACGAAACGAGGAAAAAAACAGAAAGAATTGTCGATATTCGAACTCAAAACTCGCACACGGACTGCGACGCCCGCACACCGACACACGAACAGACGCGGAGTTAGGCGAGTCGGTATATTTGGGCGTTTGCGGGCTTGGGCCAATTTTTGGGTACGATCCGTCGCATTCGCCGCCGCGTTCAAACCGGAGATCGACCACCTCGAAACACCCCCCGGAACGACAGAATAATCCAACGACGAAAAAACGGTTCATCGTTTTCCATCGCGACCCCGGGAAACGGCAGCGAGAGAGGGGGAGAGAAAAAAAAATAAAAATATAACTGTTACTTGGAAAGTGGTTGTTTTGGTGAAAAACTCTGGGAAAAATGCAACGCGGACCCTCGGCGCTCGCCCGTTTTAGCGTCAATAGCTCGAGAATGGTATACATAACGGCTGTACGGACAGGTGCGGAATGGGCGGTGAGAGAGGGGAGGGGCAGAGAGAGCGAGCGAGTGGCGAACCGATAACAGATCGAAATTTAATCGACACCGGTGTGCTCTCCAAATTGGATAGCCTCCGCCCGCGCGCGATGCTGTACACTCGAGAGCTCGACTCAGTGCTCTCGGGCATACACTTCTCCATTGTTCTCGTAGTTGTCGTCGAGTCTATTTCAACTCGTAGATTATACGCGCGATGACGGAGATATACACAACAACCTTTGACCGATAAGTACACCGAACTTTCATAGACACAAATGAACCCGCGTGGAATAGCACTGTGAGCCGTTGTTCTTCGAATAATATTCTAACGCGATCGCTCACGAGCGATTCTTTAGCTCGTTGAGGGTTGAGAACACTGGTTTCAACTCTTTGTCATTTTGTTTTGTCCAAAAACAGATCAAATCGAGATCGCGAAATTTTCCTTGTCAAAATAGGGTATACATACCGTTCTTGGCCACCTTAGGGCCGATTGTGGCCATCACATTCAAAGGAATAAAACAATACATTTGATGGTATAAAAAAAATCCATTGAGTAGATCATTCGATCGATTTATAAGAATTTGTTCGAAAATTTAAGACGCAGTTATGGGGTAAAAAGAATTTGAAGAATAAAATAATAAAAATGGCCACATTAGGTACAGTGGCCACAAATGGTACACCTACCCTATTGACTTTGAACATACTTTTTAACAATATTTTTATTTTCGAATACAAAGCTTCCTCCACGAAGAAGCAATAAATTCGAACGAAACGAGAAATTATTTGAAACGTAACAATAATAACGGAATATGAACATTTTCCGTTAAAACATTGAAAACAGAATGACGTTTCGCATTTACATCGCTTTCCCTGTGACACTTAAATCTTTAATGTATCGCGCATATCCGAGACGACGGTATATACGAGACGGCGAAAGTCGTGAAAAGTCCCGAAGGAAGTGTGCAACTCGTGCTCCGCGGGCGCGCGACGACGTTTCGTCTCGTCTGGTCTGCTCGCGTCTCGTCTCGACTCGCCTCGCCTTTTCCTCGACGTTTCCGGGCGCAGGATAGTCCGTAAAACAGTTCCGCGAGCGCGCGCACCCATCGAGAGAGAGCCCTTAGCAATAACTCTCGACCTCGAAATGACTCGTATATGCGCATTCGAGAGGCTAAAGTACTGCCGGAAGGATAAGGAGGAAGAAGAGACGAGGAAAAAAAACGAAGATCGAGCAGCGGAGGAACTGTGCAGTATATAGTCGCGGCTGCGTCCTCCCGTCACGCCAATTTTTTCCCAGTGAAGAGTCCAATTTGCCGTTTAGCGAGTTATGCCTCTTACCGCGCCCCGACACGAGCATCCTTTTCTCTCTGGCATTTATTGTGTCCCGCCTCCGCCGCGCGGACAAGATTCTATATACGCGTCGCAGACACGACAGCTACGTGAAACATGTGCAATAATAATGATGATAATAGTAATAATAATACCGTCGGGTATATCCCGTCGCCTCCATCTTTGACAGTGGAAGGTTACGAGAGCCACACATATCAGGATAATACCTGATGCAAGCATAGGTGTGTTTCTTTCACCGCAGTAACGACGTCACTAAAAGCCTTTCCCGATGCACTGGAATTTGACCTGTCGTAACGTGTGAGTAGGGATATACGTGTAGAGGGTAACCGCGTATATATCTACACATGAGTGTGAAGCATTCCAAGATGCTCACATCCAGGAGTTTCCATTTCAGCCCCCTGTGCATCGTACACAGTCGCGATCCGAGAGGAGTCTGCGAGGCCGCAAGCGAAAGAGAATCCACGTCGAGAGACGCAATAAGGCGAAGAAGAGGGTGGCGAGAGGGAGAGGGAGCGAGGGGAGGGGGAGAGAAGACTGGAAAAGCGGCGGTTGAGGAAGGGAGGAAGGGGGTGACGAGACGCGGAGCTTTCCGTCCGGGAAATTGTTTTCGGTCAAACGGAGCATTTATAAGCCGTAAAAGACCGGCATCGCGTTCGGGTACCGAACGATCTATTAAACTTTTACGAGGCTTCCCTCGAAAAGCTTCGCGGCCTCGCCGTGTACGTTCCGCCGGCGGAGCTCGCCGATGGTGCACCCCGGTGCACGCTACTGCGCCGCGCTATGGCTATATACCATACACCGCACCATTGGCGGTCTTCCTCTTTTCGACCGGATCCTTCGTGTATCGAACGTCACGTTCGCGCTTCTTTTCCAACTTGTTCGAAGGAGACTCTGTACCAATGCGCCGCGCGACATTCGATGTATAATACAGGTGTTGTCCGGGATTCCCAGTGCGAATTGTTACTGCGTCATTTTTTTTCTGACAAGCTGATTCGATAAATATCGTTATTTGATATATTTCTATTTTTTTTTCGGTACGTCGCACAAACTAGATTCACGTCAAGACGACATTGACGCGAAAAGATGTAATCGATAGAGGATATTTCGATATGTTGGAACTGTAAGAGTCATTTCTAATAATCGAAAGATGATCGAAAGATATTCCAGTTCCAATGCCAATAGCCGCGGGATTATGTGTCTCTTTATGGTCTGCGACGTCGACACTGCGTTGGATACTGTCCCGATGCGATAATACGATAACCCTGGAAAGCAACTACTGGCCGCTCCTTATCTTGTCCATTTTCGGGTATGATAATCGAGAAAACTGATATCTTGAGAATCAGCTGATCATAGTCACCATACCTACCGCAAGCGATAATCGCACTGACCGAACACTTTTTATCGACACGTCAATAATTGTAAAAAATAATAAAAGCCGATGGCCCGAGGAAGAAGTTAAACGTGATTGCCCTTTTTTCTGACCGCATGAAAAAAAGACCAAAAATGCAAGGGTCGCTGTTCCGGCTGGCACGTGAAAAAAAAAAAAGAAACTTGATGTACTTTTCGTTATTCCAGTGGAGTATTTCGTCGGCCGGGCAGCAAATTAATTGTGAATTGTAACCCGGGTCGAAAAGTTACCGAGGTGTTGAGGAAAATGTACGGATTTTCAGTGTTGGCAGCGCACTGAGAGCGCGCAAAATATTTTACAGCAAGGTTCCTGCTGTCTCTCTCTCTCTCTCTTTCTCTTTTCTCTCTATCTCTCTCTCGCCGCCATCCTCATCTCGCGCGCTCTTTATCTCTCAACCCTCTCGGGTTGTGGCGACGAGAGCCGGGTCCGAGAGCGAGCGACCGCGAGGTCTGCCGCCGTTGCTGCTGCTGCTACGGGCAAAGCCCGACGACGCCGCCGCAGAGAGGAAGCGAGATGGAAAACAACTACAGCGCCGGGGAGAGAGCAGAGCAGAGCAGAGTAGAGCAGAGCAGAGCGGAGCAGAGCAGAGCGGAGCAGAGCAGAGAGCAGGCGAGTCGAGACCGTCCAACTCTCCGTGCGCGCGTAATGAACTTGTGAATATTTAGTGGGGTAATTGCCCACCACGGCGGCGCGGACCGGGGCAACCACCGACGCCGACGCCGGCAGCGGCGGCACCGGCAGCAGGGTGCTGCACTGTACTGAGAGCTGCTGCTGCTGCTGCTGCTACGCCGCACACACCCCCCGCACCTTTATACAGGGTGTTCGTGAAATTCGAATGCGCGCAGCCAATATCGAGCGCGTGAGCCAGCCTATGGAACTTTCCCCGACGATGATGTCTATTATGTATATATTGTTACGGATTTATACAATAGACATCGTGGATCGAAGAGTTCGGAAGGAAATTCGATTTTTCCTCTCGGTAAGATGCACACTGGATCGGCGAAAGACCCGAAGCCCCGACGTCGTCCAGGACGTCCAGGATTCCCCCAGGATAACCGAAAAATGCCCTGAAATGCGTTGTAGAACGCTCTAAAAAAATGAATAGTTGTGATTACCAATCGTTGGTCAGAGCTACCAATATTTTAGTAACTGTAACCAATATTTTGGCAGATCGAACCAATGATTGGTAATCGCAACTACTAATTTTTCTCAGTGCATTGGTATACGAATACCCTTTTCGGCTTCGACTCTTGCGAGAGGCTAAGCGCGCGTTGTGTCATCGTCGGAGACTGTTGTAACGACAGCACGAGTAAAAACTGTTCGCGCGTAAATCCGTAGGCAGCAGGGCCCAACAGAACCGACCACGGTTCGCCCATCGATAATTCAATTTCGCCGGAGAGGCAGAACGCAAACGGGTAAAGGTGTATAAAGGTGCATTGGGGTTAGTACGGTGAGCGCCGTATATATAGCTAGTATCGAAGGTGCAGGTCGTGCGTGCTTTATCCTGAACATATTACTCGATCATTACCAACATCGCACGCACTGCGCTTATACGTATATATTTTCAGCGTATGTGTGGGTATGTGTTCTATTTTTTTTTTTTTTTCTTTTTTGCTCCCTATTATACTTGAAAGGAGAAAAGCCACATCAACGAGCAGGAAAAAAGGGCTATCGCGTTAGGGGTGAAAGTGGGGGGAGGGGAGGGGGAGGGGAGGGGAGGGGTGCGGAGTCGGGAGACGGGGGCGAGTTCAAATGGAAGGAAGAGTAAAAAGGGTGTACGGCGATCGACAAAGGGGCTTGCGGAGGGCCGAGAGCCGCGAAGCCCCGCGGACTAATGCAAAGGCCCGTTAATCGTAGGGGTCGCAATGCACCACTCGCCGGTGCACTCGCCGCGTTCAAAGCCGGGGCGCGCGATTCTCTGAGCTCGCGTTTGAGCGCGGCTACCTCGCGAGTGATTAAAACCGATAATATATACCCGGCGTGTATAAAAATTACCAGCCGGGTAATAAATGGGCGTGCTACGAGGAGACACGCAACAAAACTGCTGTTGCTGTTGCTAGTACTGCCGCCGCCGCTGCCGTCGCTGCCGCCACTGCCACCGCTGTCGCCGCCGCCGCCGCCACCGCCACCGCCGCCGCCGCCGCCGCCACCACCGCCGCTGCTATTACTATTTTTCTTATTCGTCTTTCCTTCGCTCTCTGTTTCATGCTCGGCGCGAGCGCTACGTTCGGACATATATGCGACGTCGCTGCCGTTGCTAGTGTTGCTACTGCTCCACAGTTAAAAATCTGCGGTGTCAAGCGCTGCTGGTGTGGACTTTTTCCTGGTGTTACTTATAGCAGTGTTAATAGTAACACTTCTTACGGTGTTAAATTAACACCAGCCGTTTCGGTAAATTTTTCCTGTATTACCGACGAAACACTGTAATACTTTTCGCTTTAAAGGCATGAATGCACGTATCGTGTGTGATTTTTTATTATCTCGTGAATGAATTAGTCGCTTTTCTCAGTTTTTATCGAAAAATTTAAGAAAAAAATTGATTTATTCATTACAGATTCCTCTACCGGGTAATTGATCTGTAATTTTTTTTCGAAAATCAAAATTCTGACTAATTCATTAACGAGATTCACATTACTGGGGTCTGTATTTCAATTTTCGCTTCGACCCGTTGATAATTCGCGATAAACGGCACTTCTGATTTTTTTAGGTGAAAATCGGTATTTCAGATTCTGTTAACACCGCTCATTATCACCGTGATTGGTGTGGACCTATATAGACACCGACTTGGTGTTGTTTTTTACACTGGATTTTTAACAGTGTAATAGTGGTGGTGGTAGTGGTGTTGCTGCTGCTAGTAGTGGTGGTGGTAGTGGTATTGCTGCAGTTAGTAGTGGTGTTGCTGCTGCCGCTGATGGTACGTGTCGGGCCGAGCATAGAACAGGGCCACCTCTGCCGTGCCCGGCATCGCCCAGTTCTTTGCACGCCATCCGAGCGTTTTATAATTGTCGTTGGCTGCTACCGGGCTTGTTTCCTCGTTCACGTTTTAGCGGGAGAGGATCACCCCACCTCCATCCCCCTCTCTTCTCCTCCTCCTCCCCCGCTCCCTCTATCACTCACTGCGGTGCTTCGAGCCTTGCGGAAAAATGTCTGGCTATTAATTTTCTTCTCGGCCCCTCGACAAACTTCCGCACGGGCTAAGCTCGCGCGTTCTCACTCTTTCTATGCACGTTGCTATTTTATTTTCGAAGTCTCGTTGCGCGGCCTCCGGCGCAAGGCGAAACCGCATAATTCGCCGTTCGGCGCGGCAACAATTATATTTTTCTCGCGTATTTTTCGCTATTTCATCGATCGCAGCGACGTCTCGACCGAGGGACCAGGGTTTGGGCTTGTTTTTCTCCAACGTTGTTATTTTTTGAATTTTTGCGTTTCTGAATTGTTTTTTTTTTTTTTTTGGCAAAAAGTGCCACGAGCAGAATCCGTGGGATAGACAATTTCGACTGCGCGAGAAATTCCAAAGCTTCGAGGGAGGAAGACGTCGATAGACAGCGTTTTTCCCATTTATAACACCCGCGACGTGTACACCTTATGACAACGAGACTTCAGCGCGGCGGCGGCGTCCCCCGGACCAATCGGTTTCCAATTTCCGAGCAGAATGGTATTCCATTAAAATTTTTTCGTGTCCCACTGAATGCCAGCTGCAACCGTTTACGTGCAACTCCCCTCGGCGCGAGAGTCTCGTGCTTTGCTGCTGCTGCTGCTGCTGTACTTTACCTGCAGGTACAGCCAAGACATATACACATACAGAGATAAGATCTGAGTGTGCGTCGCTCCTTATTTCGTCAAGAAACGACACACACAGACAGGACGAACGAGAGCGAAAGGTGGCGACGGAGAACGGAGTTGGTACCCACGAAACGAGGTAAAAAGTTGTTGCGGAATAAAAAAGAAGGGATATAAGGAATTCGGAAAAAGGGGAATGGCGCGCGAGAGCGAACCGGACGAAATTTCTAGGCGGAGAAGCGACTGACTCGCACCGATAAGAAAAGTCTCGATCCGTTTCTCGCCTCTTTCTCTGCTTTCTCTTGCCCTTCTATCACTCTCGTCCCAATCCTTCCCCTCGTTTCCTCATCCTCGATGCTGTGTAGCCTCTTTTACACCACTCGTACAACGTAAAGCGTCCTGTTGCCAGGCCCGCTCTCTCTCTCTACCTCTCTCTTCGCTCTCTCTTCCTCTCGTTTCCCCATTTACCGCGAGAATGCGACATTAACCGGCGTCGAGGTAAGCATCCCGCTCGCTCTCTGCGCACCGCCAGTAGCCGAGGGCCGGGGTTGAGCGAAGCTCGCGAAACGGAGGATGCAGATATGGACTTGGGACTCGAGTAGAAGAGAGAGAGAAAGAGAGTGAGAGACAGACGAAGACAGAGGAGGGGAAACGAGAAGAGACGAACGAGGACGAAACAGAAACGAGTAGGAGACGAGGCCGCGAGAGAGTCTGCAACACACAGCCGAGGCAACCAGCCCAGCGCCGAGCCAGGCATTGAGCCTCGAACGAAATAGGGAATTTAAGTGTCGCTGCTCTGATGAGATCTCCTCTCTCGTCGTCGCCCAGCATCGTTCTCGCTGGCTCTCACAGCGACGCTCCTTCCGCAGACACCACCTCACCCCCCCCCCCCCCCCCCTCCCTACCCCCTTCAACGAAACCCCCTTTCCTTCTACTTTGCGCGTGATACACGCCAATCCCTCGGGAATTCCGAGTCCTCCTTCAACCTGCGGAGCTGCTGCTTCTCCGCCCGCTGCTTCCCTCTTGTATCGCTCCTCGCGCGCCCTGTATACATCCTATACATCGTCGGGGTGATCGCGTCGACTCTAGCGCGCCGAGAGTTATTCAGCGCCAAAGCGTTTCCCCACCGGCGAGTGTCAATGTGTATTTGTTTCTGATAGGAAAATTTTCATTCCGGTTCTCCGCGCCTTTCATGTCTCCAACGCGCGCGAACGGATTAATATGATTGGGTCTCGTCGTCGCGAGCGTTGGGACCGCGGGACGAGGCTACTATACGAAAGCATTAAAAAAAAACAGATATTCGTTGATTATGGCTTGATTAAATTTGTTTCTGAGACTATCGTTGAAACGGATAACGATATCACCGAGAGAATCTGGTGAATCGACGATTAGGAGTATAAAACACAGATTACCGCGCAGCGCCACTGACACACGGTTTGTTTTCGGCATTTGGTCACTCGTAGAAGTGCGATAACAGCAGTCAGTGCGAGTTACGCTCAATTGGGGCGATTTTAAACACGTTCGTTTGGCGAATTTTAGACGAATATCCTCTATTAAAAAGTTCGTGAGTAATCGTTGTTGTCGATGTATTCAGGATGTGATTGGTCGTTGAGAAACCGGCAGCAGTTTGATGTTTAATATCGCGAAATTTGGCATTTTGTCAGAAAAAAAAATCGTTTTTCGTGTTTTTCTCCTGAAATTTTCGATTTTTCGGGCAAACACCTGTCGTTTTTGGAATCAGCGGAAAATTTGCCATCGGATAGGGTTTTAAAACTTCGTTAAATCGAAAATTTTTTTTTTTCGCAAAAAACGCAAATTTTTGAAGGGGTACCCCTTCTAAAATTTTGCGATTTTCGAGGGTCAACTTAAAAAATCTGCAAAAAATCGAAAAATCGAGATATCGCGTTCCGCCTGGCGGCATTCTCTTCGTTGAAGAGTCTTCTTTCGAATGCAAAAAGAAAATCCCGATTATATTGATCCAAAGAAAAATTACACTGATTTTAGTAAAGTGCCAAAATTGGGAAAAAGTGGAGAATCGTTTTTCGCGTTTTTCTCCTCGAATTTTTTATTTTTCGCGCAAAAATTGGTCATATTTGGAATCGCCGGGAAATTTCCCATCAGATAGGATTTTAAAACTTCGTAAAATCGAAATTTTTTTTTCGTCAAAAATCGCAAGGTCCCAGTCCATGATCAATTCCGAAAAAAAAAGGTTTGCGATTATTTTAGAGGTAAGCGTCTAGCCGATACGTCCTTCTGACGTATACCTTCTCTGATACATAGGGGGATCGAGCCTAACTGTGTGCACATAGTAGTATTTCGTGCTGAGCGAGCGAGACAGAGTTAGACCTAACCGAGCACGACGATACCACAGAGGCTGCTGCTGCCGCTGCTGTTGCTGCCGCCTGTTAAGCTGTTACGGTTAAATTGCAGCTACGTAGATAGGTAGATACTCGCAGAGCGTGGACGAACTATAGATGCACATAAGCTATAGAGCTCGGTGCACTGATGTATACAGCCCCTCTCGTCCCAACAGCAGAGGAGAATATACGCGCACTCCAGGCACTTGCGCCTTCACCTTGGATATGCCGGTGTGTATGTTGCTCGCGATTCTCCGCATTCCCGTCGCGAAGATGGGTTAACGTACGGCTAACTCACGAGAAACATACGAATTAACGTTACAGCGTAGCGCGAGTGAGTAACGCACGACGGGACTGACACTTCGCGAAAACTGGTAAACAGAGACGATACATTTTGAGACATAAATCGCGCCACTCGCGTTTCTAGCTTCGTCATTTTCTACATTTATTTAGACATATTTTAACGAATATATGCGTATTATTCTCGAACAATAAATCAGACGTAGTAGTTATATTGTCCCGATCCGCCTTGTTGTTCGGTGGGAAAATATAAGAATCGAAGAACCATGTGACTGCCCCTTTCAACGACCGACGCGCAGGAAGAAGAAGGTCGTCGTCTCATTCGTTCGTGAAAAACGAATTGCGAGACGTGGAATGAGAGAAAATGAAGAGGAAAAGCGAGAACGAGAAGCGCCGTGGTGTGTCTGTGCTTCGCGAGAGAAAGTGAAAGGGAAAGGGGGATGGTGAATGTGCAGAGTAGAATGAAGGTTCGACGGGCGAGAGAGCGACTGCCTGGATAAAGGACTCGCCTTTCACTCGATTATAGTGTAAGCCGGTAGGACCATGCGTTATGAACGACTGCGCTGAAGCTCTGCGCGCCCCAACCGAGGATAATGGGAAAAGCTTATTCCCGATCGCGAGTTTACAGCAAAAGGACGTCTTTTTCTTTACGCTTATAGTGGATGGAAATCGAGCGAATCCGAGTGTTCATGTGGAGGGAATATCGAACGGCAAGATGCACAGCTGAGATTTGAAAATCGATCAAAGAAGAATACAAAAAAAAACCAGTTAAATAAAATTGACCATTTCGATGCATTTGTTTACTTGTTATAGTTGCTCGATAAATCTTATACACGATTGTCAATTGTATTAATATAAAAAGTCGTTTGACAGCAAGTGTCGGAATTTTACAAGATAGAGGGACACGTCGAATTTACGTTCCAACGTTACAGTTGGCTTGGTCGGCATAGTCACAGCCCGGAATTTTCGGATTGAACTGAAGAGGTTCCGGACACTGCATCAGTACTGGTAATCCGTCGTCGCAGACGTAATAAGTCGTGCAATCCACTGGATTCGGCAGCAGGACGGCCCATCCGTTCTCGTTGGAAGATACGTCACAGTCAACCTCGGGCTCGACGGATTGCACCGCGACTACGGCGACCATCAGGCAAACGAGTGCGATGAAGACTGCGAAAGAATCGCAAGAGAAATACATGTTAACCTTCTCGTTCGTTAATTAACCGTTGTTACTGCTGTCTAAACAATATCACTTTTATCCACTCGCAATGACGACGCGATCAGATGCGTCGTAAATTATCACCTAATACTCTAATGACAATTGCGTTTGATATGAGACAATATCTTACGATTTCGGGACTCACCTTTCATGTTTTATTAGTTCAGATCGTTGCGTAAAAATACTAAATTCACCGATGCTGTCAACTCGGGACGCGTCGCTAAAACTGTGAGGTGCAAGTGGTCTTTATATACACCAGCATTGATAAAAATCTCTCGTCACACTAATGTTCTTTGTATCAAGCTTATCTGGATGACCACACAGCGGGAATTAATCGCAAATTCGTCATCATCGTCATTGGACTGTTGTTCGATATCGCCTCCATCAGCCGGATTATCAGACACTGTCATCGTGTTGTGTCGATCATTTGGAAAAATAGGAGAAAAAAACGCGAGACTTCCGCTACAGTTCTAAATGTCCCCCGGACATTTAGAACTGACGACGAGGAGACTATTCGCCGGCTTTGCACTTATGGTTTCGGGCCTCGATGAGGGTCCTCGGGGCCCGCGCGAAGAGTGTGTGCGATATAGCGACGATTCGGCAATAAGAAAGGACCTGGCCTGACACTCGGACAATGCAAACCTGCGCTTGGTGCTGTCGCGTTCGGTTCCTGGTTATGGCGGCTGCACAATGCCTATTGTCGACCTTCTCCTCCTCCCTCTCCTCCTCTTCCTCCGCCTAAACACCTCACTCTCTCTTCCTCTCGGCCCTCAGTCTATCGCTCTTTCCTTGCAACCCTCCGAACGACACGCTCAGCACGAACAGTTGTATAGGTTCGTACATACAGTATATCTATAGATATAAGTAAATATATAGTATACAATATATATCCACTACAGCGATATATATATAAGAACATGTGTGCTCGCTGTGAGAGCCTCACTGAATTCACTCAGTTTACAGAATCTCTACGTTCAGCTATCGAATGCCCTGATGAATACCGGAACAAGGATCAAAAGTCGAAGTTCAGCGGAAATTCCGCGTTGAATGGAGTATCCTCGCAAGTTTTGCATCGAATTCTTCACGAATTCTTGGCTAAAACAGAAAGCGAACCAGGCGACTCAATCCTTGGCCCTTCGAGAAATTACTTCCCTCGTTCCACGGTTATGGCATCAACAATATAGTATTATTCGTCAAAAAAGCTCAGTCACTCCTGGATTTTCGTTTAACTTGTTTAATATCGACAGTGCTTTTTGTGAATCAGGAGGAAAAATCGAAAAAAAAATGGAACAAAAAGACACAACGATCATACTCCGGATTCCTGTGGACTCCTGCGGATCCCTCGAAGCGCGCGTCGTTTTTCCTGGCCGCCGAAGAGAGCCGCGCACAGACGGGAGGTATAATAAATTCGTGCGCGCCCGTGCCGCGCGCGGGAAAAGTTTCCAGTTACCAAGACGATGAATATTTTAGCGTCGCGGCCGGCCGAGGTATCCGCAGAGCCGTTGCTCCGCTGCTACACTGGGGTCGTATAATTAGCGGTTAAATTCAAATTTCGGATATTACGGAAAAAGTTTTGTAAGCGAGAGAGTTGGTTGAGGGTGTGGGGGGGGGGGGGGGGGAGCGAGAGGGAGAAGGTGGGGGAAGTGTGCGAAGAATCCAGCGCCGCGGGAGATGCGCTTCAGTCTCGGGATCTTTTCTTCTTTTTCGCCAACATTTTCGTGCCCTCGAGCCTCGGAGCTTTCTGTATCCGTCGGGTAGACGTACCGTTTTTGGCCATCTTAGGGCCAATTGTGGCCATCACATTCAAAGGAATAAATCGAAACATTTAATCGAATAAAAAAATCGTCGGGTAGGGCATTCAGTGAATTGAAATGCATTTGTTAAAAAAAAACAACGTGCAATTGTGGGAAATAAATAATTTGTAGAATAAAATAATAAAAATGGCCACAATAGGTACAGTGGCTACTAACGGTCCGTCAAAAGCACACGCTCCGACCGACATGCAGACGGATCAGCGTAATCGTTTCGCCATATTTTGTCCCCCACAGATCCCCCCCCCCCCCCCCTCCGGGTCTGTTCGTCGGTAATTTCGAAATTTGGATACCCGTGAGGCACCTCGCGATGTCTCGATTATTGTCGCAGCTATCCCTTCGGCAATATATTCGAGGCGCACAGTGTGTGCAATAGGGAGGCCTCCCGCAGCATTAAGCGTTAAAGGGTTCTAGCGCGAATATAGAAATACGGAGAGAAAAGTGAAAAGGGCGGTCATGGACGGGCGCGCGCACGCGCCACACGCCCTCGCCATATTGGCCCACACACCGGCTGCGTTTTATCGCCCCGTTTTCCGCAATTTTGCATATTCTCGCGTGTGCCGAGGAGATGCCTTGCCGTTCGCTCCGTGTCCCCAATCAAGCGTGAATGTGGAAAAAAATAATATGCCGAAATTTCTGATGATTTAAAACAAATAGGAATTTTTATTTTTTTTTTTTTAAGATAAACACCTTTTTCAATAATCCGCAACATTGAGGTCGAAGATCCGAACCCTCCGCAGACAAAAAGAGCCGCTTATCGCGAAAATAATAAAATCGCAACAACGACGAACCTACAAAGTCATTCTAATCAAATACGAAAACTCTTCGATGTAAAAGCGAGCAGTCGCAATATTTACTCACAGCGCACCCGGAAACAACGGTCCGCGCTTATCTAGAGATAACCATTTGTATTTTAATTATATCATGCACACTTGACTACATCTTCCGGGACACAATGCGTCACGATCAACGCGAGATACGCGGACACTGAGAGAGAGATACATGCATATAAACCAGGTGCGCACGGTTCTTCCTGCATCGCGATAAGATAGATAGACGTGCAGTGTGCTTGCCCGGAATACGATTTATCTCGGACGACGTCCTTGCCCAGAACGCGTATAATGTGGAGAGGGGTCGGAGGGACGGGTGGAGGGAGCATCAGTGGCGAGGGTGGGAACCGAGTGAGGCAGACGTGTCATGCGAAAGAGGAAGAGGAGACAGCTTAGCCCGGAAGGATGCAGTCGCGAAACGGAACGAGGCTACGCATGTACGTCGCCCGATTGGAGGTGAACAGTAGCTGCTGCTGCTGCTGCTGCTGGATAATCGAAGCGATAAGGGAACACGCTCGCACAAGGTCCAACTGGAAGTCCCCTCCGGCGTACCCGGTGACAGTCGCATCTCTCCTACTACTGCACATTCTATGTATATGTATCCATATATATGTACCACATATCTGTATGTGTGTATTACTTGGTAGGGATACAACAATTGTACTCGGTGAAGCTGACTAGCTTAACGCAGTGTCTGCTGGGGAGGGTGCGGCAGAAGTAGTAGTAAATCGGTCAGCTTCAGCGTGCACATCTCTTCCCCGGGCTAAGTTAGTACCGTGCATGCAGTTAGGTACCCGTGCTGCGATATAGGGCGTTTTGATTCTATCCGTTATCTGCCCTGGTGCGAGACAGAGCTGTACGACAGCCTCGAGGCAGCGAACCCTCCTCCACATCCTCCTACTCCTCCTCCTTCTCCTCCCTTGCACTGGCGTCTCCATTCGATTTTCCATCTTCCCAGACGGGAGAGACGATACGATTCGTTATACGAGCTTCCAGCAGCATATCGTGCGGTTGGGGTGAGCAAAATCGAGAGAGAGACAGAGAGGAGGTGAGAGGAAGTGAGAAATCGAGACAGGGATTGCAATGAATTTCATACTATTAGTACAGGTACCACACTGCAGAATACATTAATAGCATGACGCGACTGAGTTCGAGGAGAACGTGTCACCTGTTACGTCAGTCAAGTCCTTCTCTCCGTCGACTAACTGAACCTCAAATATACTGCAGAATATATCTGAATATTTAAAGCACCGGGATGGGGGCAGATTGAACGAAAGATAGATAGCTTGATTACAGAAATATTCAGCATTTATGTATTCCGCGGACAAATTCTCGAAGATCGAAGAATTCTTAGTGTGTTTTCTCTTCGGTAACACAGTATGCATAAACATGTTAAACGATATTTCAAATGTAACAGCGATAGCCAATTATCGTTGTTGTACCGTACACGCCGCGTTTCGGCGATAAAATCGTGCGGAAAATAGACCGTGGCAAACGAGTTCGCGGCATTCGCGGTCAAAGCGACGCGTTAACGCGAGTCCGGATCTGCCGACGTCGTCGAACAAGTTTACGGAAAGTTGCTCCTGCGATGCTCGCCGGAGAGATTCTGCGGCGAAAGAAAAAACTTTGAGAAGAAGTCCCGCCGGTCGGCGCGTGTTAGTGGTGAAGGGTAAGCGATATGCGCGAGAGCGAGAGAACGTGGTTGAGCTGCAGTAGTTGATATTAAAGGGTTAAAGGAAATATGAAGCGACAAAAGAATGCGCGAGTGCGAGCGAGTCTGGAGGATATGAGACGCGCGGTGGCGCGGTATACGGAAAACTACGAGAAGAGAGAGAGAGGAATAGAGTTAAGAGGGTGGAAGTATATGAAGAAATAGCGCGGAGTGGCGGAGGTAGGGTGGAGAGCTTTGAGAATCAAGTTTCGCCCGGTGTGCGCGGAGAGGTGAGGCCTTTGAGCGAAGAGCACATAGCCGAAAGCGCACAGTTCGGAGAATAAGGCGCGCGAGGAGGGGAAGAAGAACAGAAGGCGGGGGAGGTATGAGGGGGGAGAGGGACGCGAGGGGGGAGGCAAGGAAGTGCAAGAAAGGTGGAAAGATCGCGCGCGGCGTCGCTGTCAGCGGAGCCTCCGGATCCAAGAGAATAAACTCGAAGATAAGCACGAGACGATGGCAGGAGCGCAGAGGGGCGACGGAGGGGAGGGGAGAGGACGCGACTGACGAAGAGGAAGATGAAGAGAGCGCGGGAAAGGAGAGGAAGGCGCGCGAGCGACGCGAGGATAAGGAATAGGCGGAAGCAGGCGAATAAGGCGAGAGCGAAGGGACGGAGGGAGGCAAGGGGAGGGTGGTCATGATATATATAAGAGTAAAATATGTATATGTACAAGAAAGAGAGACGGAAAGTACTTTCACCTCCCCCCCTCCCCCCGATGAAGCGACCGGCGGGCCGCGAGACGCGCGCCCGGCTTTAAGGTCTTTTGTTTGACTAGCTACTTCGCCCGCGGCACCCACGGTAATACCAACAATGCCTCGCGCAAGCGGGAGGAGGGTTTCGGGGTCCGGGGGGAGGGGGAGGGGGGATTGGGAGGGGGTTGAGTTAGGATCCTGAGGGCTTCGAGGGGAAATTCGAAGACGCTTCCAAGAAGGCTCCGTGGAAATTGTCAACAAACAGGATCATCCCTCGCCAATGGAATGAGAAAAGGTTAATGGATAATTGACGGGAACACACATTGAGGCGTTCTTCATCGCCCGGGAAAAAAGAGATGGAACACACAAAGATGGAAGCGTGCCATTATTTTATTTTTGGAAAGAATTTTGTTTCATAATTTTTTTTTTCGCAATCGCAGACGGAAAATTGCTATTTTTTCGGATGACCTCTTTGAACTCTGTCGTGGAACCACTGAACATACAACAACACGCGGAACAATGCGGAGCAATGTTTAGTTTTGTGGAGATCCCCATCGGATTCGCCGTGAAACGCCGGATGCAATTTAAACGATTAAATTCTCTACCGTTCGTTCTTCAACGACAAAACGCGACGAAAAAAAAGCAAAAAAAAAACAAACAAGCTGCAGCGCGGTTTTCCCCGAATTTACAGACTGCGGCAGGCGGGAGTCGGCCGCGTATCAGGAGCCACAGCGGAAACGGTGAGTTAACGGTGTCGCGATTCCAACCGGCAACTCTCCGCATTAGCATTCCCGCTCGTTGTACACGTTTGGGGATTGGCGGAGGAAAAACGCGATATATCGCGAGGCCGGAAGCGAAGCGGCGAACAGAGAGAGGACAGAGAGAGACGGAGGGTGAGGCTCGAGGGCAGAGGGAGAGATAGAGACAGATGGAAAGTACCTACGGTTGCGCTGGCACGGCTGGCGCATCCCGCGGAAGGCTAACTACTCCACGGGGCTTGTGGGAATTGAAAATAAACCGGCAGCAGCACCGTGAACGCCGTGGCCGTAGGTATATACGCGTCGCGCGAGGGTTATACCCCGTGTATAGCTATGTGTACGTTGTACGTACGGTTCTTCGTCCTATACACGTTAACGAGAACGTTAAAGGCGTGCAGAGCGAGCGAGCGAGCAGAGCGAGCGTTCGGGCGTTCGGGCGGGCCGACCGGGGGATGCAGGGAAGTGTGTCAGCCAACGTAGGGGTAGTAAAGGGTGAACAGGGCAAGTGTGAGTCGACGGCGAGGGCCAAGAGCGAGAAGGATGGAAGAGAGCCGCCCGCTCACGGCCAGGAGAAAGAGTGAGGGCTCTACGTATGCGACGACGACGACGAGCGTCGGCGTTGCACACGGTGAGTGCTCGGAAAGTTTCTGACCGCAGCACCGCTGCGCGCTCTCGGTGGTCATCAGGTATTTATGAAGAGCCCGTGACGCACGACGACTGCATCCGCCGAGCTGGCTGTGGCTGCTGCTGCTTCTGGTGCTGCATGCTGTGCTCTCTCAGCTCTCTCTCTCTCTGTCTCTCTGTCTCTCTCTTTCCGTGCAACCAGGCCCTCTCATGTATCGTTCGAAAATATGACACTCTTTCTCTCTCCTTCTGCCTCCGGTTAACGATGGGGAAGAGGGGAGGGCAAAAAACAAGAAGCCAAAGTGAAAAAGGGTGGAAAACGAAGGGTAGGGAGGAGGGCGAAAACGACGGGAGAGCAAAGGCCACGAGAGCGCTGGGTATGATGATGCTGCTGGTGCTGCTGCTGGTATACTGGGGGAATCGTTTTTCAAGAAGCACGACCCCGAGAGGTCTCGTCCGGGGTTTCCACCAAAAGTCATAATTTTCGAAGCGGTATACGTGAAAAATCTCTTCCCTCGCGGTGCATGTTTGGATCGTGCTATATACACACCGAATATTTCGGTGTACGTGCGATATGGCTGACGGATATTCGCGTGCTTTACAGATTAGTTACAAATAATTTGTCGGTCACGCGTGAAATTTTATCGTGGAAAACGGATGGTTCGACTTAAGAATTTTATTTGCACATTTGTTTACATGTTTTAAGGCTTCAGAAGTCATAATTAAATCTGTCTTTCGCCGGGAAGCCGGTCGGAAGCGAATCCTTTTGTAATGTGACTATAGCGTCGTTCGAGGTGCGCCTTGGGTTCCTCTCGGCGAATCTCCGTAATGTACCGGAAATCCAAGAGAGCATGACCGTAGTCTGTGTACGCCGCTTCACCCTTTCAGCCGAGGCATTCGCCCGCACCCGCAGGGCTCCACCTGCTCGGCTGTCTGTGCTCTGCGCATCAAAGAGATCCATTAATATGATTAAGAAAAGATGGGCGTCTGGTTCTGAGGATCAGAGAGAGAGGGAGAGATATAGATATATAGACAGAGAAGGACCATGGTACCTGTATTAAGTAGCGAAGCGCAGTTTCCTCGGCGGGAGAAACGTGCCTCAGTTCTTGTGCAAAGAAAACTGCGTCCGGTGTTCTGCGCAGCTCGCGCGCCAAAAGCCCTTTCCAAATTCCGTCAAGGCAACTATAACTAACTAATTCTCAGTCGTGGTGTATGCCGGACACGATACGCACGAGCCTCGAGTGAATCTCTGTATGCAACGAGCGTATTATACCAATAATGTTTGTGCACGCTGCAAGCGCATGAAACAAAGACCGACGTAATGTAATTTCGAGAGTGCTCGAAAAAAAATTACGATTCGACGGAAATGACAACAGATGTATAAAATTAAATTTTCATCGATTCTCGGAACGGACTAAAATAATATAATTACTCGTTGTCGTTTTAAGTGCACTGCACGGAAAAAAAATAATGAATTGCTACAACCAAGAAATGAGTTGACACAACCAACCAATTATTCTGATTCTTCTACATCTCGCCTTATTTGTGTCAAGCAAAAGGAATTGTTTGCACGAACCAAGTTCCGTTGGTAAGCGGCGTGTTAGTTGCGGCAACCAACCGAATGGTTGACACAACTATTCGAGTAAGCAGCTCAAGTATCCGATTCCTTGACTGTTCAAACCGCGTCATTTATTTTCGACATAAATTGCTGTACTTGTACAATGAATATTACACATTAGCGTAAATGGCATTACTACAGTTTTAATCGTACGATCTTTAGGTTACGTAGAAACCTGATTCGCACCTCGAACGGCACACCACTGCGAAATTAAAGAAAAAGTGAGGTTATGCCGGCAAGAGAGGAAACTCTCCAAGGATGCGAATAGTAGCCTCAACCATTCGATTGGTCGTGGCAACTAATGCAATAGATATCGCAGCTATTCACGTAAAACTGAGATACAGCAACGTGAACGATTAGTTGGCACGACCAAACTTCTTTTTCCGTGCACCTTGACCGATATCACGCGCGCACCTCGCGCGTCGCGCTCGGTATAGAATAATAGCAATCGAGTTCGCTCGTTCGAATAATTAAAAACGTCACCGGCAGAGCAGAGAAGCTCCTCCCGACTTCAGCGTACTCCAGCAGCGCCGGGGCCTCTCGAGTGGCGACCGTGTACCCACTCGAAATTTGCATAGCCGCTTCGGTCGATGGTGCGCGCGGGCGGGCGGGCGGCGCGGGCGACGAGAGCCCCGCGCGCGCGGTCGCGCTCGCTTGAAATATGGGCTTTTATTATTTTCGAAGTAGTTCGCGGGCTGTTAATCGCCCTGGGAAAAGGTAGAGGAGTAAGAGCGCGGCCGCAGGAGCAAGCGGCGGGGGGGGGGGGGGAGGAGGCGGGGTTGAGCCGGCCGCGCGGGTTTCGAGGAGGCGACGTCGAGAACGAGCGGAGGCGAAAAGAGAGACGCCCGAAGATATGCGCGAGCGGCGACGCCAGCCCCGCCGGGCGAAAGGAGAGAAAGGCAATTTGTTCGTAAGGCCGTATGTCTTCTGTTTCGAACGTGGCTCCCACGTAAAGCGCGCGGAAATGATAAATTTCTCGCTGCCGATCCGCTTTCGGGGCTGCCGCGCGCGTCCCGCGAAATTCCGCCTCCCTCCGCGTGCCTCGCGACGATGCCGCGAGCGGGGCGAATGCGCACCGCGAGCGCAAATAATACTATTATTTCGCCCTTTGAATAAAATCCTCGACGCGCGGAGAAAACGTCGGCTGCGGTAAGTACATCTCATATAGATATAGATATACTAGGAACAATGACGCGAGCTTACGCGCGCGGTCGGAGGTCAGCCAGCGTAGGGTAGAACCTTGCGATTTTCGGCGAAAAAAAAAGTTCGATTTTACGAAGTTTTAAAACCCTAACCGATGGCAAATTTCCCGCTGATTCCAAATATGACCGGTTTTTGTCCGAAAAATAAAAAATTGTAGGAGAGAAACGCGAAAAACGATTTTTCACTTTTTCCCAATTTTGGCACTTTACTGAAATCGGTGTAATTTTTCTTCGGATCAATATAATCGGGATTTTCTTTTTGCGTTTGAAAGAAGACTCTTCAACGAAGAGAATGACGCCAGGCGGAAGGCGATATCTCGATTTTTCGATTTTTTGCAGATTTTTTAAGTTGACTCTCAAAAATCGCACATTTTTAGAAGGGGTACCCCTTCAAAAATTTGCGTTTTTTGCGAAAATTTTTTTTTTCGATTTAACGAAGTTTAAAAACCCTATCCGATGGCAAATTTCCCGCTGATTCCAAAAACGACAGGTGTTTGCCCGAAAAATCGAAAATACGAGGAGAAAAACGCGAAAAACGATTTTTTTTCTGACAAACTGCCAAATTTCGCGATATTAACGGTTGTTATGGCAATGGTTGCAATGGTAACGGATTATTCTACACGGCGGTGGCAACAATGGAATCTTTTTATAATATAGAGGGATATTTATCGTACAACAAAGCGCTTTCCGCATGGATCTCGCGAGAGAGAGTTCGTTTGGAAAATCCACCGTTAACCATTACAAAAAAAAAGGTTCAGCCCCTACGAATTTAATTACAAGAAACTCGGATTGCAGCGGCCGGCTGGACGAATAAGCGCTGCGCGCTCGTTCGCGCAGCGAGGGTGCTGCTGCGGGCGGTGAATTCGACAAATGTGCAGCTCCCGCATGTGTAGCTTCGATCGCTCGCGCGTGTCTAGCTTCGACCCTCCCGCGGCAATCTCGTTCCGGCAATTTTTAAAAATCAGCCTAGTTGCGCGGCGCGCATGCTGCATCAAAAGCCCGGGCCAGATTTTGTCCGTTCGTTCGTTCGTTCGTCCGTCCGTTCGTTCGATCCTTCATTCCTTCGATCGTCCGTCCGTCCGTTCGTCCGTCCATCCGTTCATTCGTTCCTTCGTCCCTTCATTCGTTCATTCGTTCGTTCGTCGATATTGCAGGGCCCCTGCATTTGTATACCGTCCCTGTACTGCCAAAGCCGAGATTACAATCGCGAATCGCGCGCGAGCGGCGAGCAGCAGTAGCAGCACGAGTGGAAAGAGCGAACCCAGCGCGTCGGACTCGAGCTCGCGTGGAAAGCAGAAAGTTTCTAATGGCTCTCGTTCAGCGACGGCTTATCGACATCCCCATGGATGCTCTGCTGGTACCTCCACACGGCCGCGATCAAACAACAACAACAAAAATAACAGCAACAGCAGCAGCAGCAACAACGACAACGCAATGTTGGGATCACCATCAAACGACCACAACTACTACCACCATAGTCGCGAACCCGTAACGATCGGCTAACAACTGTTGCTCTTTATCGACTGCCAAAACAGAGTTTCACGACTCATCTGGCCTTCCCGATCGCTCTGTCTTTGTTCCACCTGCATCAAACACTTTTGTCATTCGCTTCTCACCAGTCACTCCGGGCTCTCTGTGTGTACAGCTCGAATGTGGTCCCAAACCTTTCGTTTTCTGTCACTTTCCTTATACATAGCTCGTCGGAAAAAAAAAATCCGTGACACACCATAAATAAAAAAAATGTCTCAACACTGAAAAAAATTAATAGTTGTGATTACCAATCGTTGGTCAGAGCAACCAATATTCTAGTAACTGCATCTAATATTTTGGTAGATCGAACCAATGATTGGTAATCGCAACTACTGATTTTTCTCAGTGAAGTTTTTTTTAAACAAACCGCAGTTCAGACTCGGGAATGTAATTTATTTGTCCTCACTTATCAAGTTATCACCGAACTTAGATTTCTCGCTGTGTCGAGAGCACGTAGTCACCATCCGCGTTGGCCAGCCTCGATTTCATGGTATTTTCCCTCGCTGAGATAGACACACCTTAGGGTAGGGCAGGAGGGATGGGTGTGTGGAGGGAATAAAGGAGGAACTGAGAGATCGAGACAAAAGATGAGAAAGAACGATCGTCGGCCGGATGAACTGAGCCGCGGGGACACGTGCAGCCTCCAATATGCGCGATATTGGCTGGCCAATGCGAGAGCGAATGGCGACGTCACGAGTCGCCCGCATCCCTCGTGTTTCTCTCGGCCGAGGCTCTCGTTCTGTGGAAACGATATAAAGTAGGGTTTTGATAAAGCGATGGCCACCCGCGTCTCGAGTGGTGGTAACGCGCAACGCGTCCCCCGCGTGCATTGACGACTATCGCACGTGCACCATGTGTCGACGTAGCCGCTGCTGCTATCACTTCGACGATGCTGTACGTGTTTCTTCCTCTCTTTCCTCTCGACCTGCCTTCTCGCCCTCGTTCAACCACCAAAACGCTTTTCTCGACGCTGCGACGCCCAACGTCGACGACGACGACGACGACGAGGACAGGACACTCGACAAGCGGGACACCACTATTCGGGCGTCTGCCGCACACGGAATTTTTCCACTGATTCGCGACGTCCAAGAATTCTTCTTCACTTTCTTGCCATTCGACTCCGCAAAAAGAAATACCGTTCCAACAGAAGTGACCCGTGCGAAATTACAATATCACCTGTTTCATCCTCCGGCAGTCAGCGTTTTACCGTCGGCGGCAAAATTGTGCAAATATCTGCGGTAACGCCCGCTTGCTGCACGTAGATTTGTAATATCGACGGGGCGAATACGTCGTCGAATTTACAGCGCTACCTAATAGGAACGAGACACACTCGTGCCACGGGAGCAAAGTTACGAATAGTCCAATTCGCACATTCGCTCGCCCCCGCAGACCATGGACGAATATATAGGTATATACATACGTATGCGTGTATATGTGTGTTATAACCCAAACGTTGTAAGGGATGGCGCGCGCTGGATAGTGCGACGGTACGCGACGCCGCGTAGTGCGGAACCTCTTCTACTCTGGCAACGAGATTACGAATCAGCGGTTCTGCAGGGATGCACAGCAGCAGCAGCAGCAGCAGCAGCAGCAGCAGCAGAAGCAGCAGCAGCAGGAGGAGTCTCGACGCTCCTACGAGTCGTGCTACTTCACATGCCACGGCTGTATATTCAGTGTGTAATATGTATATGCATATACAGCCGTGTCTATATGCAGTACATATACACCCCCATCTCACACACAGGCACACACACGCACACACAAATACACAGACACACATACTCACGCAGAGGCAGTCAAGAGTGGGGTCTCTGCGGAGAAACGCGTTACCGCATACCGTGATGCATATAGTGTTATGTATATAGTTCAATTGTTCGGTATAATATAGCCTCCGCCGCCGCCGTCGTCGTCGCGTAGAAACTGCCGGATAGGAGAGAAAAGTCATTTAGCCGGGAGGAAAGACAGAGACAGAGTGACAGAGGGAGTGAGAGAGAGTGAGAAACTCGGGAATGGCGACTTTGTTCATCAGCCAAATGATTACAAATCTCCTCAGACGCCGGGCTGTTGGGGGTTGCGACGCGTCTCTCGCACCTTCCAGGCAAATATGAACGGATGAGGGTTCCGCGCGAGCTCGGGAGACAGACAAAGCCAAGGACAGAGTTGCGCGAGCGGTGCAAAAGCCCGCAACCAAATTCCGCGACGCGCAGCTTATTCCTCGTCTCGTTCGCCGCGCTCGCTCCGTTCGCCTCGCCTCGCGTCTTGCCGATGTGTACGCGCAAGCCGAGCGAACTGCCGTTGTTGCCGTTGCTGTTGCTTCTTCTTGCCATGCCGCGACACTGGGACAACCGCACACGGAGCAGCCTGTCCTTTTCGCGCGGTATCTTACGCCAACTCGAATCAATCTCGCGTTAGTTTGCCCCCTTCTTCGCCCCTTCCCCCAAAATGCATTACCAACCGAAGCAGACGCACATATAGTCGTGGGGACTCGGTTGTCGGCTGGTTTATAGTGGCTGAGTCTATAGTTTTCGCCAAATTTCCAGAGAGAGAGAGAGACGAGTGTCTGATTTAATCAACGCGATAATTTCGGAATATTTTTATATTTTTAATGACCCCTGCGGAACTGACCGTAAATATGTTAGCCGTGTATTGCACCACAATAACGATTAATTATATTTCATATTGCGTTTTTTTCGTTCTGCTATTGTCGCTGCTTTTAACGCGAGTTTCGCAATCGAACCGACGATGCCATCATTATTCGCCTGATAATTTGCGTTCAATTATTACTCAATGACGCATTAATTAACACAATAATTCGCTCTATCTGCATAGCGTCGCGTGCATTAATTACACCGAATCGGAATCTTCCAGCGGTAATTAATATATTTACTCGCTATTTGTACTAACGAACAAGCGTCTGTTAATCTTTAATTGGCTGCTTCTGTTTGTCGGAATAAAGCTCATCCGGAAATCACGATTTTCATCAATAGCTGCGACTGGATCAATCAACGAATGAAACAATGTACGTGAGATTACATATATAGATGTTTTCGTGATATATGCGATTCCAGTGACATCATATTCGAGGTTCGTTGTCCGACGATTCACCGACGGGCGATTTGCTCAAATTCGGCTGGAAGTTTCAAGAGAGAAATGAACTATTCATTGCGGTCGAGACGGTCTGCTCCGTTTGCGCGGCATCTCCTCGCCCTGTGTGGCTATGTATTCCGAGCAAGTACCTAGCCCTTCGTATTGTCCGAACTATCCCACTCGCCCTTCTCCCTTGCCCCAAACCCTGATAACACCGGATGGAAGGTCATACGTAGTTGTCATATGGCTTCAAGTACCCTTTTCAATCAGTCGAACTTTTACAGACGTAATGCTAAGATTAGTATTCAATAAAGATTGCTTTTTTGGTCATCATAAGCGCGAAGATGGATACCCAAGTATGGGACTGTAGTGCACAAAATGGTTACAAATGGATCCTTTGGCGTTGTCAGAGAAACGTGTCCTCTTTCTCCGCGGCTCGACCCGCATTTTCCACGTCAGGCGAACGAGCGTGTGTAATATATTAAACATACCGGCGAAACAGCAAACGCGTGCGACAAGACTTAGCGTCAGACGTCAGACCGCGCGAGGTCACCGATCCGGATTTTCCCTTCCAACTTTAGCGCGCACCGACTTTCCTCGCACTCATTTTCTAAAATGTGCTCTCGCACACTCTCGTAACACACTAAATAATTCCATTTAATTACTCGCCCTTTACTTTTACCTTTTCACAGGCGGCAACGCGCCGCGCACGCGAACTTACCAAACACCGTGTGCACCGCATATAATCCCGCGGAGTGGGTAACAACGAGGTTATTATTTATCACGAAAGCGAGCTCT
This sequence comes from Itoplectis maculator, assembly GCA_964034905.1. NCBI lineage: Eukaryota > Metazoa > Arthropoda > Insecta > Hymenoptera > Ichneumonidae > Itoplectis > Itoplectis maculator. The sequence continues at coordinate 14,992,877 of OZ035852.1, read as the reverse complement.
TTGGTTTCATGTAACCTAACGTAAACGTGCGGTGCACGAGCGGCAGCAGTAGCAGCAGCAACAGCAGCAGCAGCAGCAGCAGCAGCACAGCCCAGAATCTCCGTGCAGTCCAGACCGGGGTCTGTTGACACGCCGTACACCGTACTTTATCGCCTCATGCTCGAACGCCCCGTGACTTTTCCGGAAGCCCCAGCTGCCCCGCGCGACTAATACGTGAAAACGAGTGAGATTGAGCTCGCTCTCGCGCGAAATCCATACATAGTCGGTGCGCTTTAAGTGCGTAATATCCCGAAACTGCGCGTTAAACCCCGGCCAGAGGCAATAATTAACGCGTGCGCAGAGGTAGTACACGCGGATGCTTTGGTACGCGTGCAAGCGGGGATATATACGGGATACTTTAATCCGGCACGAGTGCAGCGACGACTGAAACTCGGTGTTTCCAACGGGGCGCTCGAATCCACATAACCCGACTTCGCCGCCGCTGCCGTTGCGCGCGGCCCTCCTAACCAAGTTCTAACTTTAACGAGGCGCACCAAAAGCCCTTCGGAGAGAAACAACATTCTCTATCTCTCTCGTACGCGGCGTACACAACGATGATTATAATGTATATCTAATGTCTTTTGTATATATATGGCGAGCCGTGTAATTTTTCAACGAGCCGTGTATAATCTTGGCGATTAGCCGCGCGCGGCTCCCGTACGCGGATGTACAACTATAATGCGGCCCCGGGATGCGCGTCGCCTAATGGGGCATCGAGGGCAATGAGGCTATCGGTTTAAGAGGCAAGAGAGCATGTGACTGCGCGAAAGCATCTGCCACGGGAAGAGAGAGTGCGGAACTCTCGAAGCCGGAGAAGCAGCATCAACGCAGCGCACCAATAGCAGCAGCAGCAGCAGCAGCACAAGTATAAAACGATGTGGAGGAAAGATGTTGGCGCGATGCTTCGCGCAAGGATGCGCGCAAGGGGCGCACGCCCGTTACGAGCGAAGTTGGAGGAGGCGGCCAACACACCGGGAGAGAGGAGACCAGCGCGCCCCGAAAGCTTTCACCGTCGCATACGCCAGCCGCTTAGTCGAGCTTAGCGAGCTGCCTGGCTGCTACCCCTATTTACATTAATTCCCGATAATCGGACAACAGCTTTGCCCTCTCTCCCTCATCCCTCCCCCCCCTCCCCTCCCTCCTCTCTACCCCGTGGCCTGTCTGCTCGGCACCGCATCAGCTCTCGCGTATAGAGCGCGCACGCCGAGCCCTCTGCTAGAGAAGCTTGAAACGCTTAACCGACGGCCATATCGAGGCAGAGCTGCGCTTCGCAGTGGGCGAGCGATACAGGGGGGCAGGGAGCCGGGTGCACGTCGGGTGAGGGGTGAAGGGGTGAAGTGTGTGCGCGAGCGCGAGGGCCACATACCGACCGAGCCAATCCCGAACACCTGAGAGCTCTTCGCATTTCTCCGATTTGCATAGAGCAGAGCTCCGCGCGCCGCGCGTGCAATGCCAACCGGAGCCGTAAGATCGTTATGACGCTCGCCGGGATTCGGTCATGCGGCAATCACCGCGCGCGCGCGCTCGCGCTCGGTTCTAACCCTCTTAGGAGCTGCGCTCGTGGCACTGTTTCATTAGTCTTGCGGTATTTGTCAATTATCAAGGGGCTTCAATTTAACACGCTGGAGCGATGAGGGAAAAATATGGCATTGAGGATTATTGGAGTCGGGTAGTTACGATAAATGCATGATAACGTGAAATAATTGGGTTATTCCTCTATTAAAAAGTTCGTGTGTTAATGAGTACACTGAGAAAAATTAGTAGTTGCGATTACCAATCATTGGTTCGAAATACCGAAAAATTGGTTGCGGTTACTAAAATATTGGTAGCTCTGACCAACGATTGGTAAGTACAACTATTAATTTTTTTCAGGAGCCATTGTTATCGTTTTATTCGTGCTGTGATTGGCCGAGACTCTCAGACCGAGACCAAGTTTATTTATCCTTGGTAACTTTGACAGTTCCGTCGAATGACATTGCTTTTTTTAAGTTAAGTAAAATAGGGTTGAAGCGAATCAACCAGTTTCTTTTCTTTTCATTCTTTCATTCTTTCATTACCAGTTTCTTTTCATTCTTTTTTCAGTTAATTAAAATAGGGTTGAAGCGAATGAACCAGTTTGTCGTAATGCACGCGTCATTGTTCCTAGCTAAAAAAAAATAGTCTTACTGGAGTAAAAAATGATGTTTGTCACTTTTACACGGTCACGATTTTCTAAAGCAAGCGTTCTGAAGTCACGACCGCAGGTACGCAAGTGAAAGTTGTTTACGTCGTCACGGAGTTTAATCCGCGATAAATATTGCATATTTCTCGAGCGCAACGAGGTACACAGAAGCGCGCACAGAAGCGTGTGAGAAGGACGCACGAGGGACGACGAGGCCGAGTAATACAAAATCGGGTGCAAACGCGCGGGCTATATATATAGGAGGACATTCGGGCAAGAGGGAGAGGGAGAAAGAGAGATGCAGCCGCGAGAGCGCCCGGGACAATGAGCAAATAACTAGATTTTTCGCGCAACGGAACAATAATGGAACTCGGGGAAATTTTTCACGGCCCCGTGGGCAAAATAATTTGGCAACAGATGCGCGTCGCGTTTTGCCGAGCCATCCGACCAAGAGTAACCGGCAACGAGGGGGCTCGCCAGGCAGCGACAGACTGGTACGGTGCGGCGGGCATGGCGCGGGAATGAGAGAGAGAGAGAGGGGGAGAGGGGGACACCCCCGGAAAGAGAGGAGAAGAGTAGGAGAGAGGAACATATTATATAGCGCAGCGTGACAGTGGCGAACGGGCCGTGCAGAAAGTGCGGCGTCGTCAAACCGGGCAGGAGTGCAGGGAGAGAGGGGAGGGAGGGAGAGAGGGGAGGGTGGAGAGCCACCCAATACACACACACACAGAAACACGCACGAGAGGAGAGAAATAATTTCGAAATTTGCTTGCAAGAATAATGTCACCGGTGTCGCGCTAATGTTTTATTCGAACTTTCGATCGCATTCGTAAAATTACATAATTATTTATTGGCAAATTAAGCGCCCCCGACCTACCCTACTCCCCGTCGAGAGCTTTCTCTCTGATGAAAGTGGATCGGCATAGGTACCAGTTTACTGAAAAGTTGGCTTTGCGCGAGAGAGCCGGGAAAATTAACGAGAAAGCGATACGCAAGGGTTTTTAACGATTGAAAGCCCGTGAGCCAACGGCGGCCGCGGGACTACTAAAACAAGCGTGATTATACCGTAAAACTAATGAGAGCTGTTTGTAGCGCCCGTTAAAGGGTTTAATTATCGTCGATCGGCACCAGTGTTGCGATTTCGAGGGAGGGAGGAAATAAAAACGTTGTGGGGGATCGTTGTGAGAAAAATATTCGTTCTCGGTGGTAACAATAGTCGAACAAGAGAATGAAATAATAGCACGATGAGTCGCCAGGAGGGAGGGATGGAAAAGCTAAAATTTAGAAATAGGTTGGATAAAAGGGTCGCAGGGAGGGCGGCTAAAGGGGGGCAAGGAACGAAGAAGGCAAAACAAAAAGAAGACGGAAGAGGAGACAAGGAGAGGGGGAAACCGGGAGGCTTCAGGGACGTTGGAAATCTCGTTTCCTTCGAAGGGTGCTGCTATGCCGGGCGCGGCTATAGGAGCCAGGGCGTAAAGATAAGAGCGCTACGTGAGCGGCTCATTAAGGGATGCAAATTAAGCAGAGGCAACGACGCTGCATGGTGCTCCCTCTCTAACCTCTCTCCTCCTCCCTCCCTCTCCCACTCTCCCACTACCCCTCCCTCTCCATCTTTCTCTCTCTCTCTCTCTCTCCGGCAATGAAACTTCGGGACCGCGAAGAGTAACTCGGCTTAGGAAACCGTCGAGAATCAGACTCTCCCCTCCCTCTCTCTCTTACTCTCTCGCACGTTGCACGCCGATTGTAGCATTTTGCATCGCAACCAATCCAACGCAACGATCGTGTATCAGCTCTTTTGCCACTTAGCGTCATCCGCGACTCCTAAAAAAATCGGTAACTTACAGACACGAAATTCATTATCGCAAGTGCCGTATCATGATACTAAAAACTGAAACACAAAAACTGGCAAAAAATTCGTCTTGACATGTAACAAGCAAAAACGAGCGGAGGGACATTTAATTTATCTTCCGTGCGAGCTGCGCGCGCGAAACAATCCTGTCGCGCAGTCCGGCGAGAATCGTCGCGTCCCGCGAGTGAAACCATTTAATTACGCGCTAAAACTTGAAACCCTCTCACCGAGTTCGGTCCCTTTACGCCAGTGCCGAGACCTTCCACGAGACCTGAATCGCTTCGGCTCGCTCGCTGCCTCGCTATGTGTGCACAGTTTATTTTCCCTCTCCCTTTCACTCATCGCGGCTGATCTCCGGCGGCGGCGGCGGTACTCCGACCGCGCGCAATACCCTCGTCTGCGCCACGCGTCGTCGTCCGTCCTCTTTCTTGGCCTCTTTCACTCTCGTCAGGCGCCCCAGTATCGCGAGAGACCGTCTCAGCAACTCCCTCGCTTTCCCGTCCGGTCAATTCGCAACTGGCGCATAAAGGTCGCTTGAAGTTTGAAAGCCTCCCTTACAAACGACCGCCGTCCGGCCTTCTTCTGATTTATAAAGGCTTTTAGCTGGCTAGCTGGCTGTGCTAGGGCTCGCTCGCCTCGCTTCTCCCGCAGCAACGGGGCAAAAAAACCACCCCTGAAGCGCCGCGCGAAGGAGCGCGCGGAGAAACACGAGGCGGCTGCTGCTGCTGCTAGTGCTGCTGCTGCTGCTGCACCTCTCGCGCGTCGCCTCCGTCGTTTCCGAGATATCGTGGCCGTTGACGTGAGTGAAGCGAGGGAGAAAACTCAACGCGAGCGAGAGTGAAAGACGGGGAGAGACGAAAAAACGAACGGTTCGCGAAGGAGAGTAAGAGAGACGGGGATTATATATACACGAGTCACAGAGATAAAATTCCGAGCCAAGAAAAACGTCGGAGAGAGAAAGAATTGCAGAAATATGGATAAGTATGAAGATATATCATTTCTTCTCCTCCTCCTCCTCTCCCTTCTTCTTCATCTTGAACGCACTCAAACTTTAAACAATTCACGAGTTCTGCGCCAACGCGTTTAACGGCCCTCCGCGAACCGTCCTCAACCGTCCGAACTATAAAAGTATTACAGCTCTGCGCTCGCTTGACAATTAGTTCACGAGCGCGTGAAAAAAATTGAGCGTAAGGAATTGGCCTCTCTGACAGTAATTTTCATCCCCTCTTCCGGTAGTAAATGTCAAATGTAAAATTCGAGTAATAATAATTTCGTCGAAAAAAACATTTTTTAAATATGCATAAACTCGAAACGTAACGAGTCGGCACGAGATTTCAATTATACGTGGAGCACGCGAGTCATCCCGCTAATGAACTTTAATGCATAGCGAGATAAAAAAAAGCTAAATAAAATTTTGTACACAGCGTCTGCCATTAACCCCCCCTGCCTACTGGCAGCCGTTAAAGGTGCCAATTACGTCATTAAATCAAACGACTAATGAATATTAATTATCCCATCACTCCAATTAAGCATCGACTGCGTCAGTTAATCAGAGCGGAAAATATGTTCGCAGCCCAAGAGAGCAAGAGAGAGAGAGCGAAAAAAATAAAACTTCGCTACGCGATAATTTCCAAGTTAATCAACCTTCCCGGGCAGCCGCACGCGCGCACTTCGGTCTGTGTGTGTTATACCTCGTGGAATAGAATTCGTCCTAATTGGAATGAGACTGATGTTAATAGGGACGAGAGCCGGTCAGTGAGTTACAAATTCATGGCGAGTGGTCGACGACGGCGGGAACGACGGCGGCGGCGCGGAGGAGGCCGCGGTGCTCCATTTGGCGAAGGGAACTAACTCAGTCATTCGGAGGAGAGTTGCGAATCCGGCGAGGGAATTACTCGAGCATCAAGCTGGGATGTAGAGGGAGCTGAGCGAGAGGAGCAGTATATGGAATCGAGACTGAGAGAGTGAGAGAGAGAGGCAGGTCGAAGGCTTCAGATGAGGAAACGGAGGATGGGATCTGCTGCTTATGCCACTACTGCCCTCAGCTCCTATTCCAGAGCCGCCGCTGCTGCTGCTGTTGCCGCTCCTGCTGCTTCTGCCGCTGCTGCCCAATCAAGGAGGAATGTGTTCGGTGTTAGCGCGAGATACGACCTTGGTGTGGTTCGGCGTTCCACGAGTACCACGCTGGGGGGTTCTTAGGCGGCATTAGTGACCACTTAGGGGATCAACCGAAGCCAGGCCGAATCCTTAACCCCCAGGCCCGCTTCTCCTCACCCCCCCCCCCCCTCCCCACCCCCTCCCCTTCCACTGTGCTAAGAGTATCGGGTCTCCCTTCGTCATGTCTTCGCTGCTCTCGCTCTATAGGCCACTTTATATATACATAGTTACATACACACGCACACAAACACGTCTAACGGGCTGCGAGCTTCTCCGAGGGTGACGAAGACGGCAGCCCCTCTATCTCGGCGGGCGCCGATTTCCTCGTTTATTCATTCCCCCGAAACACGAACGTGGTAACTTAGTGCGGACGACGACCACAGACGCGCGCTTTCTGAGCTCGTCGAAAGTGTAAGGCAACCCCCCTGTGATTAACTACATCCACAGCACGTGGGAGGTGAGCCTGCGAAAAAAAAAAAGCGATCTTTCCGCAGCCAACGCGGCGCGCGCCCTAAGTATTTTCGTAGCACCACTTTAGGAATTGAGACAACGTCATCGCGACTTCTCCCCGCGCAGCGTTTTTTCCAATAATAAAATCTTTGACGAGAGGCGATAATGGTCCTATTCTCAGGGCATGACGTCCAGAGCGGTTACTCTTGATATATTTTGTACGAACTGATTATGAAACACTGTGCGGTAGAAAAACCGAAAGGTCGAAGGGCAGCCCAGAGGAAAAATGGTTGACGAAGTTAGACGTAAATACCATGTCTGGTGTGACGAAAACATATGCACCGAATAATGCTATCTATATCAGCATAAGTCACTGCGGGCTGCTGCTGCTGCTGCTGCTGCTGCTGCTGCGTGGCTCGCTTCCCCTCGAATAAGGGGTCGCGATTCGTAATTGCTTTAGTTAAAGGCTATACGCGAGCGGAGCGAAATCGCCGAGAGACAAAACTACAGTGCACGAGAGACAGAGAGAGCTGAGCGAGAAGCGGCCGGGAGGAGAGGGAGAAAAAAAAAAGAAATGACGAAAAAATGTGTGAGGCAAAGGATGAAAAAAGAAAAGGGGTGATAGGGGCACACGGCGGAGACGGAGGGACGAGAGAAACGAGTGGCAAAGGGAAAGAGAGCGCGCGGCGAGGGTAGCAGCGGTGGCTGCGGCCACCGACGGGCGAAGGGGGGCAGGTTCAGCGCCGTAGGGAGGCTATGAATTTAAATTTCTCTAATTAGGACGCGAGAGAAGGCGTCCCCCCTGCCTCCCCCCCCCCCCCCCCTCGCTTCTCTCTTCCACCCTCCTCGCATGCCAGCGATGCGGTGACGGTGGCAGCGGCGAACTCGCCCCGTGCAGCCCACGACGCGACCATCACCCTTTTCCCACCGCGCGTCAGAGGTGGAAAGGATGCCGGTGCGCTAGGCGCCCGGTATCGTGGATACCTCCTCGACCCCCACAGCCAGCATCAGTTTCCATTGCCGCGCACACCGGCAGACGCCTCTACGCTCCGGCATTCCTCTGTCACCCCCCTTGCTTCGCCTCTCGACCGCTTCGTCCCCTCTCCCCTTTGCTCCTCTTCGTCCTTCTTCCTTTTCCTCTCGTTGGACCCCCCCCCCCCCCTGCCCGCTCTTCGTTGTCCTGCTTCGTCCTGGCTCTACTGTACTCTTCGCCTCTCCTCGCTCTCTCTCTCTAACTCCCTTGCTGCATATCCATTCTCGACGCCCACCAGCCACGAAACCTGCGCCGGAAGTAACTCAAGTAAGAGAGAGGCTCGCGTTCATCGCGCCAACCCCACTGCTCGGGCTTGCTTATATATATCTGTGTACACAGTATGTATGCGTATATATATTTAGGGGGATATATATGTATATATGTATAGGCGAGCGCCTGACACCACCTGACTCAGATTTGTTGCTTCTCACGTTCTAACCGAAATTTATTTAACGCCCCGCGGGTTAATTAACGCTCGCTCTCCCGCGGTGGTCGACGCTCTCTCGGTACGCGCCTGGAGAAGCACCGAGACGAGAAAGAGAGAAAGGGAGAGAGAGAGAGAGAGGCTCACGTGTGGCCCTCAGCGACCTCGTTGATACCGCCGCGCGCTTTTCGCATGGGGACGACGTGAGAGGCGCTGCAGAATGGAGGATGAGGAGCAGGAGGAGCAGTAGAAGAGAGGACGAACGAGTGCGCGAAAGAGCCGAGCGAGCTAGGAAAGTAATCAAATGCTTATGCAGCGCGAGGGATGATTAACGACAGCGCCGCGCGACTGGGCCGACGAATGAAAACCGTTTTGGTCTACTGCGCGCGCAACGCGGCTATAGAAATATTAACACGAATATATATAGGCGAAAGTTTAAGCTTTAGTCACAATGCGCGAGGGAAACTTTGTTAGCACTTTGGGCTGTATTACCGGTCTTCGGTGAATAGCCGAACGATAGTTAAGTGCGCCGCGTGCTATATACTTAACATTGTAACGTGTCGCCGGCTTCGGATTTGCCGGCGGGAAGCGCTCATTAGCGAACGTCGCTAAGACCGAGCGTTAAGGCGCCGAGGGATTTAAAACTCCACTCTCAGACGTATATTTTAGGCGACGCGGCGATTCGGGTGCGCCAATTCTTAATTCCGTTCCCGTTATCACGCCACACTTTTCCGTGACAAAGGGTGCTTTGCGCGGATGGGGGTTAAATACGCGACGAACTGAATAAGTTGCAGGCGTCATTTGACGATATTTTTAATTCGCGGAATTTATACTATTAGTATGAAAATTAGAATATAATTTTTCGAGCCCTCTTAAAATTGAACTCTGTTTCCGTACCACGAAAGCAAGTGACAATTTTTCATGGCAAAGAATGAACGTCCGTAAATATTCCGCTTGTGAAAACACGACGCGAAATATCCGTCTGTCTGCAATCATTTTGTCGCGTGTGGCGCGAATAGAATTAACCAAACCGCGGTTGTGCACAACGAGGATATCCCGAAAAAACGAGCCACCGATGTCACGTCGAGGCCGCTCGTTATTCAATTAAAATTAAACTATCGTCCGCGGTGGGGAGGGAAAAAAGATTGGAAAAGAAGTACGGTAATTAAAAATATTGATTATCGGGTGTTAAACGGCGAGAGCGGCGGAAAGAGGAAGAGAGGCGAAGAGAGATAGGGAGATAGAGGGAAAGAGAGAGAGGGAGAGAGGATGAGAGGGAGAGGGAGGTCACAGTGTGTGCCGGAGCGCGAATGCTAGCTCGTACATCTGTTCATTAGGTAATGAACTTATTAAATCAGGATGAGGAAGCCGGGAGGTTCGGGCAGGGCGCGCATATTTGTCTATACACAGTGATCCAAAATGAGGACACTCCGTCCTCATATACAATTCACACAAAAAATAACATCCCGCGTCACCCCAAAAAACGAACCCACATTTCACCTGTTTTTTTCAGCTCACCACAAAAAATCGTTTCGTCATCGCTTCGCAAGAAACAGAACGAAAAAAAAAATCGCCCGATACCCGTAATTCCCGATCACACTGTAGATCGCCCTCCACAAATGTTGGCCAACGTATATCTCCGCGACGAGCACTCTGCACGTCGCTCGTTTTATTAACCATACAAAATGTTTAATTGTAATTGGAAACAATAACAGTCGCGGCCAATTAACCGGGTAATTGAGATATCCGCTAAAATACACCGTAGATCACATAACGGCGATGGAGCGGCCATGATGGCTACAGCTACGGCTGCGCGCAAGCGAGCAAAGCGTGCAGAAATTTATTTGGAAAATTTGTCGTTCATAAAGTTAAATTGAGATTCGCGTAAACGTGTTTCTCGCGCGCGAGCCGAGGATGCATTCTAATTCCGCGCGGAGAGAAAATTCCATTGCGAACCCCTGGAAAATCGCGTGCCCGCATAGCCGAGAGTCAACGTCGCGAGAGCTTGAAACAACAGCTTAATCCCCGAAGCGGGTGGGGCGCTCTCCTCTCTCGTTTCTCTCACTCGCCCTCATTGGCCTCGCACGACGACGACGATCGTTGCTCGCGTAACCGTTCTACGCCGTCGACGAGCTTCTCCTCTGTCTCCCTGTCTCCCTGTCCCTCTCTCTCTCTCTCTGTCTTGCGCTCTCGCTTGCCGTAAGGCGTGGAGGACGTAAAATTTAAGAACCCACGGGGCCCGCATTAAAATCACTGCTCGGCGCAGAGAAATTCCGCAGCGTTTCTCATTGTCGTCTTTGTGTACACGCCGACGGCCTCGCTCACTCCCTCTAACTGTTATAATGCCCACCAGCCGCCCACGCAGCGCGCGCACGAGCGAGCGCTCGAACGAGAGGGGCGCGCGGGAGTGTATAAAGGGTTCGCAAAGTGACTCGAATTGCCGCACAGTCGACTTTATGAGTCCGGAGTATTGCTAATATCAGGAACGTAAGGAGCGCCACGAGCGTCGCCTCGTCCCCGGCGTCGCAGTGGCTGCTGCCGATGCTGCTGCTGCTGCTGCTACTGCTGCTGAGCCCAGTCCGGGAGTCTCTCGGCACCTCGAACCCCCGGCGGTAGACTCGGCGACGTTTCACGGCATCTGCGAGGCTGCCGAGACTCCTTAACCACTCGGGCGACCCTTCGCGACATTTTTAGTGGCCATCAAAAACCAGCCCCGGCTTAATTATGAGGGTAGAGCCGAGTGTACCTACTACCACCCCCTCCCAACTCTCCTCCTGCTCCTCCCTCCACCTATTTTCGTCCCTTGCCTCGTCTCTGCTGCTGCTACTGCTGCTACTGCTGCTGCTGCTGCTGCTGCTGCTGCTACTACTGCTTCTCGTGCCTCGGTAGACTCTCAGTTTGCTCTTACGCTTTCGCTTTTCTCTTCTCTCCGCCTCGATCGCACTTACTCTCCGAGCGCTGTATAGATATGTATATATCTCGCGCTCTTTCTGTTTCTGTCTTTCTCGCCGTCTATCCAGCGTCTATATAGCACTCGGGATTTTCCGGAAGCCTCTGTAGCAGAGCCCATGATTCCGTAGCTGGCGGGCTGAAAATACAGGGAGAGTTCCGCGAGAGTCGTGTGCTGGAAGCTCGAGGTATACCAGCCTCGCCTCTCGCGTTGCCCGCGCGCTCTGCCGCCGTTGCACGCTGCGCGCACTCATTCGTTAAACTTCACTCTTACAACAAGTATTACAAATTAAGTTTGAATACTTAACTCGCGCAAATACTCGCCCGAGTACCTCGAGTTTTCGAGGACTTTGCATTTCGCTCTCTCTCTCTCTCTCTCTCTCTCTCTCTCTCTCTCTCTCTCTCTCTCTCTCTCTCTCTCTCTCTCTCTCTCTCTCTCTCTCGTACGTACAACTGCGATATTAGTTGACATTGCGTATCGTGTTATAAATAGGCGTTGTAATAATTAGTCGAATTATTGGATTCCGCACGACGGCTCGGCTGATGATATTCCGCGAGTAGAATCGACTTTGGTAGAGGAGCGAGTCAATGACGCAATTAAAAATACTCACCACGAAGTGGCTCATTTTTTAATTGTGTGTGACACTTTTGGGAGATCTCATTATTAATTTTCCTCAATGCCATTTGTTTTCCGAGAAATTTTCGCGAGAGCATCCTGTACGCTTTTAGATTCGACTTGGGGGGAGAAGCGAGCCAATGCCGCAATTAAAAATACTCACCACGAAGTGGCTAATTTTTTAATCGTGCGTGATGGGAGATCTCGTTATCAATTTTCCTCAATGCCATTTTTTCCCCGAGAAATTTTCGCGAGAGCGTCCTGTAAGCTTTTAGCAACATCACTCGGAGCGCGCCGAGTCGAACGTTCTTCCGTTCTGTACGCGAACTTCGACGAGTGTCGGACAAGCATCGTCGGGGAGGAAGGAGAAGACACGGGCAGTAGTAGTGGTAGGTACTACTCAGACCTCGAGAGGCGAGTGACGTACCGACGGACAGGAGACAAACGATGTCCACTAAGCGTCGCGCGGGATGATCGATTGTCTCGAGCAAGTCCGAGAGGCGGGCGCTCTAGGTGCAGAGTACCCAACAGCACCAACAGCAGCATCAACGGAGCGACCGCACCGTGTCTGCCGCGGAGAAACTCCAGAGCACTCGCCGCTCGCTTCGTATACGAAGCGAGCGTACGCGGAAGAGGCGAATGTACAAGATCAGACAGCTCATCGCTTTCAACCTTTGCATTTTCGCCTTGGCAGTAGTCGATGCCGCCGCGCGACTGTAAAAACGCGCCGGTATCGCGAGCGCTCTCTACGGTTAAGAGCGGAGAAAAAGGAAGCGCAGTTGAAAAGCTGTACGTGAAACCTCGCGTGAAAGAATGCATCGAACGAGAAGGAGAAAGCAGCTGCAGTGGAACACACAGAGCGGTGGCGGAGGCAGCGCAGCGTTGGTAAATCGAAGGCAGAGGAGCAGCAGAAGCGGCAGCAACAGCAACAGCAGTAGCAGCAGCAGCAGCAGCAGCTCTTTCTCTGCGTTACGCGAGAGACACAGTTTTTCGGGAAGAAAGCTCAGCAATGGTGAACGAGAAAATGCTCCTCGTGCCTCGCACGCCCGTTGCATATTGCCTAGAGAATGGCTTAGTTTTCCAATGCGCAGCCCAGGGTGTACCGCATCGTCCCTCTCTCTCTCTCTCTCGCACTCTCTCACTCTCTCTCTTTCTCTTTCTTCCTCCCTCCTCAGCTTGCGCCACGTATTCCGCGTCTCTTCGTTGAAATTAGATTTCGTTCGAAAAGATGTTCCGAATGTTCGCCGCGCGCAGCACCCTTCGATCCTTCCCGGCTGCTCGTCCTCTCTTTGGCCCTCCTCGTCCTTTCTCTCCCTCTGCCTTTTTCTCTTTTTCTCTCTCTTGCTCTCTCAAAATCTCTCTGTCTCTCGCCGAGCAGCTCTCGCGGCTGCGAAGTCGCTCTGACGCTTTCGCGTTATTTCGTTCCTTTCTTTCCCGCGCGTTCCCGTCTTTCTGTCGTTCTTTCTCGCAATACCATCACCGCCCCGCTGGCTGCACAAGCACCACGTCAGGATAACAGTACCCCCAGGGACGTTGAACGTCGCGCGCAAGACCGACGTGCATGGCCCACTCTCTCGTTCAGTCCCGCACCTTTATGCCACTGCCGTATGCATATTTCACCGATTTTTATGGAATTCCACGCGGATATGTATTCCCTCGTCTCTCTTTTCTCGTTCACTTTTCTCACCGTGAACGCCGCGCGACCCGCAACTCCTCCCTCCTCCTCCTCCTCCTGCTCACCGCACACTCGTACGAACGCAGGAAACGAAAGAATAGAAGAAAGAAAGCAAAGCAAAAAAAAAAGGAAAAAAGATTGTCTGCGTGGGAGTTCGACCAGGGATTTACGGATTAACGCCGGTGAACCGGCCGAGATAAAACTGCCGGAAGAATATTCCAGAGTCGCTTCAGGTACTTGCGGGAACTGGCGCAGCGACAGCGCGCGGGAGAAATAAAACCAGAGTCGCGCGGGTTAACGCGAATAACATTTGAAATCCCGATGGGCAATCCGCGAGGTCTCTTATCGGCTTTCAAATTAATCCTGTAAGGTATACGAGGAGAGCGAGTTTACTTTTGTTTCATATACACAAGTATATCTCCGCGCGGTTTACGCTGTATTCATAGTATTATTATTCATTTCTGAATGCTGATCGCACTCCTGTGTCTTGGTTTATTTTTTTTCTTTCCTCGCTACGCCTTCGAAACGCTTCGCGACGCTTTCAGAGGTGCAAAGCCGAATCGTGATTTTTCCTTCACTGAGAAAAATTAGTGGTCGCGATTACCAATCATTGGTTCGATCTACCAAAATATTGGTTACATTTACTAAAATATTGGTAGCTCTGACCAAAGATTGGTAATCACAACTATTAATTTTTTTCAGTGTTGTGTTGCAGAGGAATATGGCTATAGAAAATGAACAGAATAAGTTTGAGTTTGGTGTTAGCCAGAAGTCCATGTGTCGAAGAAAAAATTCGAGTTCGAGGTCCTTTGATATAAAAATGTCTTCTTTTCTCAAAATCAAGTTTACGTTGCAGTAGAGTCAACTTCCTCGCGGATCATTTGTGAAAAATAGTAATTAACGAGGCAATGTGCAAAGTTCTAATTTGCGACTATCTTTCTTTTCGTCTAATTTCATTCTCGACCTGATTAATTATTATCTCACAGGCCTGGTTGCGAACCTCAGGTAATTCCGGAGCTCCCAGCGGTGCTCGCGGTCTGTATGCGCAGGACGGAGAAGAATAGACGCCGAGCAACCCCGTGAGAATCGGCCTCGAATACTATGGAAAAGCATGAGGTCTCGTGCTCGGGCACCACCACTACTTTCCCCTCAATTATCACCGATGGCTGAAGCGACGACGCGAGGAAGGGGGGAGGGGGAGCGGCACAGACGCGCGGCGCACACCGGGCTAACCGGCATTTTTCGTTCTACTTACCAGGAGCGCGCGTGACGCGAGCTCGTCTCGCGCTCAAAGTATGTGCTTCAGCCTATATATTTCTCGGAAGCGATCTCGAGTTCCCGGTCCCTTCAACTTTTAATATCTTTCGCTCTCTCTTTCTCCTTCTCTCCCCGCCATCTTTGTAGCTGTTTGGCACGAATGCGTCTGCAAAACGATTGCCTCGAAAAACTTTTGGCAAAAAATGTCTTGATATATTCATCAATGTCAGTATTTTTTTTTTACATACCTGTCAATTATGCATCAACATTTATTTCTCGTTACGTCGACGCGTCGCCGACGGATTAAATGTAGCGAGGTTATAGGGTTACGGAACGTTGAGCAGGTTGCGCTAGGTTAAACGATCGTCGCGCGAAAGTACTTTTATCTCGGGCAATATTAGAACACTCCTAACTGCATTAGTACTCCTCAATGAGACATGCGCTGTGAGTACAGTGGGATGAGAGACAGAGAGAATGAGGGAGAAAGAGAGAGAGAGAGAGGGAGAAAGACGGATACGAGTAGAAAGCATGTATATTTTATACTATATATAACCTTAAAGTCCCTCTCCCGCCGCTTTTCCGCTACAGGAAACCGCTCGTCGCGTATATATGTCTGTCTGTACGTACTCGCGACTTCCAATCCCGCGCGGCACAGAGTGCACTGTACTCTGTACCGGCGTATAGCTCGTGGCTATATCTCCACGAGTCTAGCCGTCCGATAGGCGGTTCATTTACATAACCGTAATCCTACTTAGAGGCGTACAGCTAATACCCTCTCGCTTCCCCTTCCTCTTCGCTATACCCCCTCTCCTACTACCTTTTCATTTTCCCTATGCCCCCCACCCGTTCGTACTTGAATTTCCGTTCTCCTGCGAACGTATAAACCGATATAACTTATAAGGTTATAATACCCGGTGTATGTCGCACGGAGAACGCGCGACATATTCAACATCCGAGCACACACGTTGAAATGCATTGTGAGTGGAAAAAAAATCACCCCTTTCCGAGGTCGTAAGGGATTCCGATCGATTTTATTTTTATTGTTTCCACTCGATAGATCGACAACGAGAACATAAAACCGTCACCCAGGAGGCGGAAGAGGCGGAGGATGAGGGGGACGAGGAGGCAGAGCGCCTGAGACCGTCAGGTGAAGCAGTTTAGCGAACGCACTCATAGAAACTGCCGCATCGTAGCTGCTTTTCACGGTAGCCCTGCGCCGATTTACTCCACTTCGGTGTAGACGCATCTGTCTCGCCGCAGCAGATTGAAACTCGTTCGCGACTCATTTTTTCTCGCGAAGAATCTCGGCATCCCAATTATCTCTTTTTATGGCGTCACACAGCATTATATGTTTATCGTGGCCGTTTTTATACTCTCGCTTATCGATCGCCCGGCCGGTCGAGGGCGCTGTGCGTTGAATCATGGTCCGAGGGCGCGAAAACAACGCGCGACGAAACCGGAATTGAAATAGGTAGCGGCAGGGCTTTTACGGTGAAAACTGGTTTCAACGAGGGAAACGTCTCGCGCAGTATTATTACACTGCGAAAAAGCGGGAAACAGGAAAAATGTGAGGGTGTTGAACGGAAAATCGGATGAGAGGGCTAAGAAATACGGAGCACAGGTATAGAATAACAACGACTCGTTGTATTTACAAAGTACAATGTAGACACAATGATAATAATATTAATAAAAAATAATAATAATATATTTACACGTTGAGAGGTACATAGATATAAAAAAATGGTACAACGTTACTGCATAACAAATACGAGTGGGCTATGACTATGTCTATAACGTGTGGGGCGCGTGCGTGGATGTGCAATACACGGATAACGTTATATCCGGTCCGAGATTGAGTCTATATAGATATCCGGGCGAATATAAACGTCGCGGTTGCACAATGAGCGTCGCGATGGTCCACTGAGAAAAATGAGTAGTTGCGATTACCAATCATTGGTTCGATCTACCAAAATATCGGTCGCAGTTACTAAAATATTGGTAGCTCTGATCAATGATTGGTAATCACAACTATTCATTTCTTTCAGTGTCTGAGGAAAGGGGTTGTGGACAGTGTGTACACGGAATTGTTTCTCAGAGTCGCGCAAGGCAAGATCCTCCCGCTCCGAGCGCTCCTCAACGTGGCGCGTACAAAAAAAAAGTAATAAATTAAATTCACATGAGAAACATATAGACAGGCGCTGTGGTCGGAGCGAGAGGTGAGCGACGCGAGAATGAGAGGGAGAGAGTGAAGTTGGGTGGGGGTCGGGAGGGGGTGTGTGACAACGAGGACGAGGAAGAAAAGGGGGTTTATGGCTTGGCAGTGGCGTCACCGGTTAAAACGATCCTTGAATCTTCGCCACTTTTATTCCCTGATGCGTGGATCTTAAATACTCCGTACACTGCGTAATAAAAAAAACAACATTTCGCTTCGTTTTGGTTAGTCTGACAGTTTCGTTTTCTTTTTCGTCACGTATTTATAAATATATGTGCGTGTGTTCCAACTGTGTATTTTATTGGAGCACGCGCGAAGATAATTCTCTCGCCTCTGTGGACTAATGTACGGACAATGAGCAATTTTATCGTCGATTAATTCGTGTAATGCAGTCACGGCCGCACCGATGCAGCAGAGCGGAAAGATATACACCGCGCGTTGCACTCCGCGTTGCGTGATATACACGAGACGTTCGAGAGCTGAGGCGAAAGAGCGACGGGACGAAAGACGCGCAGCACCCACCGAGACTTGTGTACACTGTGCACACAGAGCGCGGCGAGAGCGCCTTGAACTTTCACCTCGTCCTCATCGTCGGGCGTTCTTGGTCTCCTTCTCTCTCTTTCTCTCTCTTTCTCTCTCTCTCGCACGGTATCCTTCGCTGATTCGCGAACAGAGACGGAGAGAAGCGCCGGCAGCGCCGCACATTTCCCCTTCGCCCGAAGACACAAGAAGCGAGTCTCGCCAGCGGCCTATTGACCCAAATGAGCATTTGCATTGACGCGGCTCTCGAAACAGCTGAAGATGCGTGTTTACCTCGAGGCAGCGGACCCGGAGCGCGACCAGTGAGCCTCGATACTTCCATTCCGTGCGGTTTATCAACGGCGAAGCCTCGACCTCCAGTGTGTGACGTAGGGAACCTCGAGGTTCGCATTTTCGACGACAAAAAGCACAGACCCGCACACACGCACATCACACTCAAAGAGTGTATCGCGCACCTCATTCGATATACGTCGCAATTCCGCTTCTCTTTCGAATCTTTTTTTTCTCTAGCTTTTCTGCATTCGGCTCTTTTCTCTCCTCGCTCGACGCCGTAAATCGAGTCACCATAAATCGAGCACGCCGCAGGGCTCGTAAAAATCTCCGATGCCCCCGCGGGCATCGGGGGAAGCGTGTATATAGAAAGGATCGCGAGATCTCGATCATCCCGTGTCCCCGATTCGAGGGTCGCCCACCGATCTCGAAAGGATCCGGATCCTCGGAATAGGATCTGCGGAACTTTCATTCGGTTGACTTGCTGCTGGCTGCGATGATGACCGCGAAAACTTTCTTCGATCCTCGCGGCGGTCTCTCAGAGTTCTCGGCCCGACTAACAATAAGTAGGCGGCGAGGTATGGGAGACGGTGTACACGGCTCCGCGCTGAGTTCATCGGAGTTCGCACGCTCGATGACGGTGCCTCGAGAGGCGAAGAGAGAGAGAGAGAAGAAACGGGTCGAAAGTCGGGCACGCACGCGGCCCGTCTGTAAGCCAATGGTTTCGCATGCTGGAGAGAGGCAGAGGCAACGCCGCAGTCAGCGAGCGGTCTACGATGGTGAAAGTGGATGATATCGCTCATTGAGCGGCGGTTTCAGCGGCTTCGGATCGCGCCCGCTCGTTCTCTCGACACTTCCGCTGACGCAAGACGCGACTAGATGAGGTGGATCCTACGCTCGAGCAAATCAACGCGCGTGACTCGTTATCTTTCGACACTCCTCGCGCGTCCTGTCGCGTGTTCTTTTTTTTCCTATTAATCGTTCTGGCCTCAAGGCCAAGCCTCGGCTGAGCCTTCGAGTTCGCACGTGTCAATGGATATGAGTGTACGGTTTTACCAAATGTGAAAGATGTCGCACAGTGAGGATTTTTCCTTATCGTCAGTCTCTTCTTTCGGCGTCGCAGTGATTATAAATATTCTTCTATTAGTTATAAGTTATTCTCTTCCTCGACGACGCTGCTTCTCGCGGTGATAATGCATATATACGTGTATGCCTCCTGGTTTTTTTTTTAATTTAAGTACGGATAGTTCCCGTTTACGATGACTTTTTGGTTGCCTCGGCTTGACTGCTGCCGTTGCTGGTAGAGTCGCGCGCGTTGTCATTATTACTCAGACTCGCCTGACCCTCGCTTTTTGACGTCGAGCGAATTTCCTTCCTCGACTCGTCGTAACTGTTCTGATTGTCGTTGTTGTTACTGTTGTTATTGTAGAAAAGAGCGACGTGTTCGTCGGTCCCCGAGGACTTGCGGATGTCAATGGAGCCAGAGCCGTCGTTCGATTGAGCAGCGAGAACTTGTTCCACGATGTCGCTGTGACTTCCGGACGGTCCGTCCTGCGCGTTGACGTTCTGATGATGACCATTGGCCACCTGCTGATCGTAGACGTGCTGCAACTGCTGAGGCTGAGGTGGGCCTTGAATTTCCACGGGACCAGCTCCGGGCTGCTCGATGGCCGCGAGGATATCCTGGAGAAGACCGTTCGATAGGACCTGATCGTGTCGGATGCTGCCGTCGGAATTTTCCGTGCCCAAGCCGCCGCCGGCCGCCTGAATCTGCAGCATGTAGGTTCCCTTCGATCCCTGAATCTGGAAACCATCGGCGCCGTCAGCCTGAAGAGTCTGCGCGAGCGCGATGGCCTCGTCACTGTTGGGCGGATGAATGTCCGAATAGTGATTGCCAGTGTCCTGGGCGAGCTCGTTGGAGGCGAAATTTTTACCCTCGCCATAACCCTGAGCCGTGAGAGCGGCGGTCAAAGCCTCGGCCGAAGCTCCGTCGTTCAGGAAGTTAGTCGTAGAGACGAATGAATTCTGTTGCTGATGATGCTGCGAGTGTTGCGAAAACTCCTGTGACGCGAATCCGGCGGATGACGAACCGACGGTCGCGTGGATTTCATTGGTCGTCAGCGCCGGAGTCTGATCGCTGCTCTCGAAGCTCAGTCCGCCAACGGGATTACCGTAACTATCCTTCAAATCACCCTTCTGCTGCTCGTGACTCTCGAGATCGAGATCACTGATCGAGGATCCGGGAAAATCGGTGAACTGCTGCGCGTGTCCAATAACCGAATTATCGGAGCCAGCGTTGACAAACAATGTGTTTTGCTGTTGCTGCTGATGCTGCTGATGATCATTGTGATGTTCGTGGGTGTGCTGCTGATGCGACTGATCGGCGTGACCTGCGCCCGAGAGCTGCAGAGAGTTCCCGAAACTTTGGTGACCGCTGGCGCCCGAATGTCCGCCGTCTTCAGCGAAATTGGCAAATTGGCCGAAGCCCTGAGAGCCGGACTTGTGGAAGCCGCAGTCGTGGCCGCCGAGCGGACCTCCCGCGGGTATCGACGCCACCGCGGCGTTCAACACGGGCGTACCGTACGTCGTGGTGACCGCATTCGAGGCGATGCTGTTGTAGAGATTGTGATTGGCTGCGAAACTTCCGAGGGACGTCGAGACGAACGAAGTCTCCGGGCCAAAGTTCGGTGCGCCATAAGTCAAAACTGGCGCTGGTGTGTTGAAACTGTTGAAGGACAGCGGGGTACCATAGTGCACGTTGGGCGCCGCGATTGACACTTGATGGTTTTTCCCGAAGGAGCCACCGGAGGTGAAGGCATTACCGAACGAATTGGCGGATGACGACGACTGGAAGGACAGAGGACCATTGAGGGAAGGCAATTGTTGCTCGAGAGGCGCTCCGTAGTTGATCGACGGCTTCGAGACGGGCGGAAGGTAACGATTGATATTGGCCAACAGTCCGGACGGCACCTGCTCCCTAAATTTGATCGGTGCACGGCTTCGCGGCGGTATAAGACTGCCCGTCAACGGAGGAGGAGGTCCATGTCGGAACGGTGGTGGGGGTCCGTGATTCCTGTGATGATGATGATGGTGATGACCGCTGCTGTGCTGCTTGTGGCCGCCTGAGGAGCCGAAGATGTTGAACGCCGAGAGCCACGAAGATCCGCCTCGGGCTCCTTGAGAAAGAGGATACGACCCGCTCGGTGAGTAGGAGGACGCAGGTGGTGCCCCGTAGGAGTCAACGGGCGGTGGGGGCGGTAGTGAAAGTCCGGAATTGACGTTGTTCGGGCCACCGAAGGATCCACCTGAGAAGGGTGACGGTCCGGTAATGGGCAATTGTTGCAACGTCAGGTCATCGCCGCCCTGATGACCGTGAGAATCGTGATGACCTTCGGAGCTCAGTGGAGCACCAAAGTTGTCCAGCGTCAACGCGGGCAGCGAGATGGAAGATCCAAGATCAGCGTGGAAGCTGTTGGAAGCGGAGTTCGACGTTGCGAAGGAGGAGGCGCCTCCCTCGGATAGGGAGAGACCGTGAAGTTCGCCGGTTAGTGCACCGGCTTCGGGCAAGAATTCGAAAGCGGGAGCTTTGAGATCTCCACCGTTCGGCAAACCATACTGAGTGTCCAACAGACCGGACGAACCGAACTGATGATTCTGTAGGTTCTGGTGGTTCTGATGACTCTGATGATCGTGATGCTGATGCTGCTCCTGATGACCGGATATGCTCTGGGCCGGACCTTGGTTGTTGTGAAGCGGTTCCGTCTGTGGCAACGGCGGCGGTGGAAGTCCATGGGAATTCGTCGACTCGTGAACCGAAGATTGCAGATTATGGGCGTCTTGATTGTGAATGGGTTCGCCGTACGAGTCGCTCGGCACGTTGTGCTTCGCGCCGTCGAGAATGAGACTCGACGAGTGACTTCCCGACGAATGACCGCTCGATGATCCCGACGACGATCCGTGAGAATTAAAATGTCCGTTGCCGGAGTCCGGAGGTCCGTAAGAGTCGGACGGTCCGTGTTGCTGATTGGGAGCTCCGACAAGACCAGCAATCGGCTGCCATCCGTCGTACTTTATGTCCGGAGGCGTCGGCGGTGCTGGTACACCAGGTGGAGGTGGAGGAGGCGGTCCGTACAGATCACCAGCTGGTGGTCCATGCTGAGCTTGATATTGAGGAGGCGGATTGGACGGTGGTCCATAATTCTGCTGAGGCGCCGAGGCAAACGGCGACGATGGTCCCTTGTTCGGTGGTCCGTAAGTCTCCAAAGAAATTGGAATCGGTGGTCCGTGTCCACCTGGTTTCGAGCCGCCAAATCGTGGCGGTCCGTACTGAAGATTCGGTGGTCCGGAGAATTTTAGAGGTGGCCCGTATTGAGGCTTCGGCGGCCGTGAAAATCCGAACGACGGCGAGCCGAAGTGGGGCTTCGGTGGCCCGTAACCTGGTTTAGGTCCGAATCCCGGACTCGGCGGTCCGAAAGACTGTTTCGGGGGTCCGTACTGGGGCTTTGGCTTTCTCGGCAATCCGAACGACTGTGGAGGAGGTGGCGGAAGCTCCGGAGGAGGTGGGGGGAACACCTGAACGGGACCGTGATTTCCGGTGAGTTCGGGGGGTCCGTAAACCGGTGCCGGTCCATTGAAGCCTCCGCCGTTGTGGGGTGGACCGTACTCGTTGGACAATTGCGGTGGTGCGCCGTAAACATCGCTTATTATCCTGTCCTCGGCTGCGACTGGTTCGTCCTTCTGGTCGGTTTTGTCGTTATTGCCGGACGACTGAGCCGGCGATTTGTTGAGCACCCCGAGAGCCTGTTGGCCCATCAGCAGAACGCAGAGGAGCGTTGAGGCCATCTGGAATCAACATTATCAATATATCACACGTTTGTATATCCGAGATACATGGAGATTTAGATTGAAACGGTTAGCGCGACAGAAATCCCTTCACTTTATAAATTACCATGCGTGCTCGAGAATCTGTACAGACCAGCGTGAATAACGAACATGGCGCAAGGCATGTTAATGGACCCGATGGACCCGATATATCCATAAATTATTTCGTAAGATCGCGAAGCTACGTCGGTTAAAAAAAAAAAAAGTATTCCCGCGATCGCACGCTCAGTGGAATCGCGAGACACGGAGATTCGGATCGTCGAGAAAAGCGAAAGGCTCTCGATGTCAGATGGATTTAACCGCGTGGGCCGAGCTCATTGAGGTTTCGTAAATATTTGTAATCCTGATGATCACGTATAATCCATCGTAACCTGTGCAATGTTCTCTCTCTCTAACATCCAGTTGAACGGTCTTACTTCTCGTGTACATATTACCAGGCACCTGGTAATCGAATACCAGGTATTCGAGGACGTTCCAAACGAGTATGTATATCACGCGTAATACGCGTGTACTAAGCATCGGGAAAGTAGCATCAGCTTGACTCGTGTGTCTGGACTACTGAATACTCGCACTCTGGTTCTCCCTGCTCACCCCCCCACCCCTCCCCCGTAGGATTCCCTCACCGCAGAGGCTGCACCATTGTATGACAGATCATTGAGAGGCCGTGGGACGTGTTACACGAGTTCCTACAACACCGCTGCAATGTTCATATTCGCACGATGCGCACAGTGTGTACACAGCAGTGTCGGGCGGCGAGATGCGCGCACTCGGGTTTCGCGAAACTATCGCGAAGCGCGAGCTCCCGGGATGGATGTGAAAATTATGTAAAGCCGCAGCGCGCGCACGTGGGGATCGACGCGGGAGGCGCGTGCGGGCCGCTCGCGAGCGTTGCATACGATGCGTTGATTGGCCAGAGTGGCGCAATAGACGCGTTGGGTACGCGCGCTCTGCACAAGGCGCCGCGCGGTCGGTGCCGTTGCGTTTTCCGAGGCGCAATTGGCCCGGTAGACCGCGAGGATGCGATCAAACTCGCCTCGCGAAAGAGGAGCAAAAAGTGCGAGTTTGCAACCGTAGCGAGCGGCGGGTATGGCGAGAGATCGAGCGTGCGTCGCGCCCTAACCGTAGAAACTCGTGCGGCACTCCGCGCGGCTTCTTCGGACTGTCTGACTGACGAAATCCAAATAGAAGATGCGTCTGAGTAGGTTACGAGAAAGGCGCTCGTTTCCGTTCGTCTTGTCGGCGCGGTCAAATTAATTCACGAGTTAGAACGACTAAAAATTGAAGACCCGGTAAATACTCCGCGTTTAGCGCGCATCAATTTTGCAGATCTGCTGCATATTAATTTCAGTCTAATCCAGACAGAACTATCTTTTCTTATTCACTATTCGTGTCATAAGAATGTATAAGAAAAGTCCATTATTGGTAAACCAGAGATTTTATTTTTGATTATTTTCGTATAAATTCCGAAATTGCACTGAGAATATTGTATTCTAAATGAAAGAAAAAGGTTAGCCGTTCCAATCTGGGCGCTAATGTTTATTCCAAATTGTATCTATCAATATCAATACGTCTCTAAATCTAAATTTGACCCAGACTGAGGCACGTTTAATAATTTCTCGTCCAGTCGGCGGTGCGAAATTAGACCAAATAAAGTGATCTTTCTCGCTTGAGCTACAATAAATGTTCCGGAATAAACGAGCTAGAATAATCATTGTTACAACTCCGACACTCGGGCCCTCCTCGTAAATTCCTCGACGCGAGAGCATCGCCAATCGCTTGCGGCGCTGCCAGACTCTCATCCGCTAATCCACACGACGCGAGGCCAAAGTGGCACGACGGCCGCGATGCAAGGCCGTCATAATAAAACCCCGGCGGTGGGTCTTACTTTCTCCGAACGAGACAAGCACCGCGAGCATTTCAAGACGCCGAGACGGAGCATTTCAACGAGAAACATCTATACACGACGATGGAAGTGGTGCTTCAGTCTCTCGACAATGACTATCGGGAAGCCTCGGCTCGGACTGCGGAGCCGAGAAAATCCCGCGAGGAGTTGGACGAGAAAATAGAAACGCGTGAATAGGCAATCTTACCGGTCGTCGTGTACCGCACACTTTTAGCGGTGGTGTGCGGTACGCTCGCCCATTATTCCCGTGACTCAACTTGTACATCCTCCTCTTCACAATTTTATTAATTGATATACAGTCGGCTACTATCGCCGATCGTGAGAACTCAACTGTGACTCTGACTCTGACTCTGACTCCGCGCGCTGGTTGCGGCAATCTCGATAGAGAAAAACTGGCGTAGAGCGCTGTATAGTACACGGACTTTCACGCGGAAGGTCATCCGAGTTATTCGCCTTGATTAAACCCGATATAAAGCTATCCGAACGAGATCCGAGAGGCGCTCACTGTGTTTAATCGGCAACGCATGGCGAATGGATCGAACGCGACCGTAAACGATCCCTCCCCCCTTCCACTCGTCTGTACGCTTCTCGTGGATCTGAACAGAGTACTCAGGCATGTGTACTACAAGCTACGATCTTTCGCCGGGGCTGCGAGTCTCTGCGTTTGCGAAAAGTCGGTGGCACACGTCAGACGAGTCCGAAGCTGCAAGTCTCTCGGATGGCATTAAAGGAGCTACCGTGCGCTATATACATAGGCTATAGATATACACGCACAGCGGGCACAGAGGACACAATGCATTTGGTGCTGTAGTATTACTATAAGATGGGAAGGCAGCTCGGAGGACGGTCGAGAAGCCAGTGTCTTCGAAGATCGATCGAGGCGATTGGGCCGCAAGAACGCGGCGACGGCGGCAGCAGCAGCAGCAGCCGCCCCCCGGGGTCACGTACGACCGTAATCCGAGTACACTCGGTCGTTAGGTCGACGAGAGATCCCATTAGTCGCGTGGAGCTCCTGGCCGCGCCGCGTCCCAGACCTCTCCCTACTACACTTTTGATTCTCCTACGGTCTCTCTTCTCTCGTGCATTGTGTACGAATGTCAGCCAGGCACTAAGGTGCCTCGTAGTAGCCTTCGATTTCCGTCGGTCGAGCGCTCGGCAGACAGAGAGAGGGAAAAAGAGAGAAAGAATAAAAAAAAAATAAAAATAAAAAGAACACAACGATGACGACGACGACGCGGTCCTTTCTCGGACGTCGTCTAATCGAGCAGCGCTGTGACCACTGTTAGAATGCAGTAACGGAAGCTGTACGGTTAATGACCGTCCATCGGTGATTGGTCCTCGTACACCGCCGCCGGATAAATGTGCATTTGACCTGGAGGTATTTTAATTGCAATTAAACACAGTGAATTTACAGGCAAGCCTCGAAGGCCTCGCGAATTAACGAGTACGGGTCGACGTTATGAATTTGCAGTTTTGGAATATAAATTTGTCACTCTCGGATCGATTAATATTGACAACCGGGTATTACTGGGTACATTTCTGAGACAGGTTGAATTGACAGTGGGCAAAGTATGTCAACGTGATTTTTTCCTTTCTTTTTTTTTATTTTATTTATTTTCTTTACTCGGACGACCGATTATTATAGTATTTGCTCTGAAAGCGAATGGATCGAAGCCCTTCGACGTATATGACAAGCTCAACCACTGGAGGATTCTGATGTTGCCTCTCGCGTGCTCAGTAGTTATAACCGTTCGCGAGCAGACCATAGTTAGCGGTGAGGAAGGACGACGGTGGGCAGCGGCCGTGCATTATGCACCGGAGAGTCGGGCACGCTGTGACTATCGCGTTCGCTCGCTCGCTCGCCCGTAGCCTATATAGAAGAGTGCACTGAGTCGGTAGGTTATTGCCGAGAGTGGCAACATCGAAAACGGTATAGATGTCGATGCACGCCGCCTGCGCTGCTGTGCTAATCGCGTTGGCCTCTGACGCACCCGTATCTAAGGCATTTTTCGTTACCCACATTTTTTTTCTTCTAGACTTCGACAATTTTTTCGTACGGTTAATTTGGCATAATTTACCGTGGTCTTTACAGAAACCGTAAACAAAATTGCATACAGTAAACAGTAGGCAAAAATGTTTATGTAGCAATTTCTTTGTAAGTTTCAAAGTCTCGAATAGTTGACGGAAAATGCCCTCGTAATTGATCTTTTTGTATTTGTTTTGTATTGTATTGTATCTAAGGCATTTTTCGTTACCCACATTTTTTTCTTCTGGACTCCGACAATTTTTTGTACGGTTAATTTGGCATAATTTACCGTGGTCTTTACAGAAACCGTAAACAAAATTGCACACAATAAACAGTAGGCAAACATGTTTTAGTAGCCATTTTTTTAAGTTTCAAAGTCTCGAATAGTTGACAGGAAAATGCCTCGTAATTGATCTTTTAGTCTGCGCGCAGTCCACGCGAAACGCCGGTGATGTTCAGCGCGCAATGTTATTTCTATATATATATTTTATTGTACCGCGATTGCGACTCGATATTATTAATGTAATTTCCTTCCGCGTTGCCCGCGAGATCCCCGATGTCCGCTTCCGCCTTTGCGATGCCCGCGTCGTCGAGGCTCGCGCGCGCGCGCGCACCGCTTTCCCATTCGCATCACGCGTCCCGAGCGACGAGTCGCGCGATAAACGAGCCGGACGGGAACGAGATCTCGCTCGCTCGCCGACAAGCTCGCCGCTCGCCAACTCTTCACTCTCGGTTTCAGAATCCGCTTGCGTCGCCGAGATACACATTGATAATACCTCCACCGCGGTGTAATTGCCGTCATTACTATGCGAATAAGATTTCGTTCGTGTAACGCCCAACGTTATTACGGATTGTTCGTTACGTGCGAAATAATTATGAGAAGATTACGCCGCGGTCGGATTCGCGAGTTCGCTTCGGATTTTAGGAGACATTCACGGCGGTGAAAAACGCTCGCTTGAGAGTCGCTTGTAAAAAACCTCGGCTCGTTAGTAAATTACCTCGAAAGTGGGGTTTACGTACCGCGTCAATTACACTTTTAAACTGATGTACCGTCTAATTTGCACCGAGACAATTGGCCGCGTCGACTGTGCAGATATTTTCCTGGGCTACGTGACAACGGCGTGTTTACCACCGATACGACAACGATAAGTAAATGGAACGCGTAACTACAACAGTAAACTCAAACTTTGTTTGTCAAAATAATTGACAACAAGATTTCTGATTTAAATTCCACAGAATCGTGATAAGAAGTCGATTTTTATAAAGGCGGTGGGGAAAAGAAAGCGAAACCAAGTGTTATTTAATTCCTTCCGGAATTCATCTGGTTTTCCGGAAATGAGAATTCAAGTCCGACGATCTGGGTTCACGTGTAAAATTCGGAGACACCGCGCGCGGCGAGAAATTGTGGAGATTGCGTCGGGTGCGAGCAAAAGGACGAAAGAGCTTCCGGAGGGGAAGGTCGGGGGGAGTGGGGGGGGGGAGGGGTAGCAAAGCGAATGAACATCGTGCGCGGATTAGCAGTGGGCCGATCCGAATGGCGAGACGAGACCACCGTCCGATAGTGGAAACCCGGCAATTACTTAATCTCTTGCCCGGAATCGTCGTCGTCGTCGGCGGACCGGAATTATCGGTAATGCATGCTACGTACTCGTTTGCCCGGCGCTCGCTCCCTTATTAGTCTCGAGATTTATTCATAGGTCTATATATATAATATGCATATATACGCACAGCGTGGCACAACACGACTTACGCTATTTCGAATTAGCACTGACGATTTTACACGCGGTTATCGAATCAACCGAGCTCTGAGTCATTAATTGACACCGATATCATATTCCTTCGGCAAACTCCTTTTCAATCACACCGAAATCTTTCCCAAGACTCTTACGACTTTTTAATTAATTTTTCTTCTTTATTCGCGACGAATTTAAAAAAATCGATCACTCGCGAAGGGATTTCGTCGATCATCGAAGAGTTACAGAGATATTAATTCAAATTTTAGTTCACACCATCAATCGAGCTCACACCTACCTTATAATTAGCCATGGCACTTGCAGCTCGTATATCGAGCTCACACTGCACACTACGACGATTTCGTTTTTTATCTTCAAGTTATCAATCCCCAAAAACACTATATCGGTGCCTTGGTCGATGAAATTCTACCGAATCGACGACGTATTCCGAATCAATCGTGTCGAAATTATTGTATAAAAAAATAATAATATTAGTAATAAACGCTCTTATGTCCCGTGCACCATCGCGACGTGACACTCCACGACTCCACGTTTTATTTTTTCGGTCTACGCCAGTCCGACTCGCGTGCGGACTCACTCAAAAAATGCTGTACCTCGTGATCGTCCTCGGCTTATATAGACTCGGCGACGCGTGTGGCAGTCGCGGCCGGTGTAGCCGCGACCCCCGCGCGTTCACGGAGCGCCCGTGGTGAGGCTGCTGTTGGAGGTTGACGCCAGGTGAATCGGGGGGCAGGGGGGAGGGGGGGCAGCGAAAGCGAGAAAGAGCTCTCAGAGCGCAGCGCTGCGAGGACGGCGATGGAGCGCTGCAGGAAGCAGGACGGATCGGAGCTGTGACACCATCACTAAGTACGCGGCGCATAAGGTAGCCGAAGGAAAAGGGGCCCGCGGGGGGAGAAGGGGGTACGGCTGGTGGGGGGCCTTCGCGCGGAGTGGAAAAGAAAAGGGGGGAAGCGGCGCTCGGAGCGGAGTAGGAGGTCCTGCTCTCCTCACACATCGCTTTAAAAATTCTCTTTGTGGAGAAAGTAGGCTGCCGGCGATCCGGAGACGACGGTGCCCCGATCAGCGCACGTTGCCCCGCTGCTGTCGAAGATGCGCGCCAGCTCTTCGCACACGAGCGCACACTTGAAAAGGGAAATACAGGAACGCACACATCGTATCGAATGGACCGCTCTGTGGTATTTCTGGCTTGTGAATTAATCCTGTTTTTTTTTTCTTTTCACTTTTTCTCAAGGGGCACGCGGTGTGGGTCTCGGAGCGGAGAGGCTTCACTGTGAACCGTGAAACCAGCGTCACGTGACTCTCAACTATTACGATATACGTCTCTATGGATCGCGTGAGACGTATCCGAGCGAGAGGAGTCGACGGGAGCGAGAATTTCAGGTCTGACTATGCGTGTAGCTAACGAAAGTTGATGACCAAGGGAAAAGGGATGAGGTGATTAATGTCGTGACGTGGAGAAAAAAAACTTGAGGAATGCGTGAAGTGTATACTCGGGGAATCGGTCAAAAGAAGCGGAAGGAGGCAGATTCAATGATTGAATATTTTTCTCCACGACTGCGTTATTAAAGGCGACGTCGTATATATGGTTTGCGGGGCGATAAATGGGACAATCGAGATACTACTCGGTTGAGCCTCCGAAATCCTGAGGTAATTATTCATGACGTTATTGCGGCGCGTCTCTGATTGGATCAATCCTCGCAGGTGCCGAGGCTAGATTAAGATATTGCCGATGGCCCTGAGCGCGGCTTCCATTGGGGATTAAACAGGGAGAGTCTCGGTGACGGACTCGGACTGCGCGGATCGGATGTACCGTTGATCCGGAATCAATGCATCGAGAGAGCATCCGCCTATGGTTCGCGAGTAGTGTCTATATGGCTACAAGGTATAATAGCCACTAAGAGCGAAAGGACGTAATCAAAACAATTTCTATAGGAAACTAACTGCAAATTGTGTGGTTGACCCTAATAATAATTGCAATAATTCGGAATAATAGATGAATAACATAATGAACAGATATTGATTCAACAATAAGATCGAAATGACATCTTAAATAAATAATTTTTGTCAAAAGTCAACATGGCCTTTGTTGATCCGACGTTTTCTTTTCGGCATTTGTGTACGATTCGTGACATTGCTAGTATCTATATGGCTACAAGGCATAATAGCCACTAAGAGCGAAAGGACGAAATCAAAACAATTTCTATAGGAAACTAACTGCAAATTGTGTGGTTGATCCTAGTAATAATTGCAATAATTCTCAATAATAGATGAAAAAAATAATGAACAGATATTGATTGAACAAGATCGAAATGACATCTCGAATAAATAATTTTTGCCAAAAGTCTACATGGCCCTTGTTGATCCGACGTTTTCTTTTCGGCATTTGTGTACGATTCGTGACATTGCTATTCCGCGTGTACAGCCGAACATTGCGAGTTCATACACGGCTAACCACAAACTACGAGCGTACATATACGAGCACCAGCAACAGCGACGGCAGCGACGGCGGCGGCGGCAGCAGCAATAGAAGCGACAAACCGGCCGGGTTGCACTTCACGCCCGTGCATACCTGATGCAGTTGCATTTGGGAACAACCGGGATGCGGTGCTGGTGCTGCTGGTGCTGGTGCTGCTGGTGCTGGTGCTGCTGCTGCTGCTGCTGCTGGTGCTGCTGCTGCTGCTGGAGCTGCTGCTGCTGTTGGTGCTGCTGGTGCTGCTGTTGGTGCCCCCCGTGCACCGTGCAGATCCATTAAAGCGGCATCAATAATTCAGCGCTTAAGCGCTGCCCGTGACGGTTTAGCTTTGGTCCGCGCGCGCGCGCGCGCGGGCGGCCGGGTGGCGCCTACTACCTTGGCGTACTTTCGGCCATAGGCCGCGCCGATTCAACGCCCCTCACCCCCGACTCCCAACCCAACCCACCGTCATCCTCTGTTTGAAATAACGAGGGACCCGTAAACAGCGTTATTCGGGGTACGCAGCTAACTCGGTGCCTACCTATAGTCCCCGTCGACGCTCGTGGATTTCGCGCCCGGTTCGCGCGCGCGACTACGGCAACAATCGAGAGACTGTGAAATGCCACGAAACTGCCCTTCCCACTCGTTCGTCCTTTTCTGGTCCCTTTAGACTAGAAAAGGACGAACTCGACATTAAAGCTGTGATTAATACCCACACGGACAAATGTCTCTATCCCTCTCTCGTTCGAGATTCACAAGAAAAGTGTCGCTCAATCCTCTCTGCAACTGTGCGACGGAACTGCAGATATTTCCTATTTTTTTTTACCTTTCGTTGGCGAGAAAATGTATCGCATTAGCATTTAAAAAAATATTCCCGCAATTTATAAACTTTTCCAAATTTATTTGCTCATTTCGACGAATTATTTTCTCTGTTCTCGCGCGATAATTTATCGGCTAATTTATTTCTTGTCGCGAAATGAATTATTCTACACACTCGCGGAGACTCTCGTGGATAAACGCGCCGAATGCGCCGAACAACGCGCGCGTCGGATTGATTAAAAGGCCTCTCCGCTCGGGCCCGACAAACAAATCCGCCATTTCGACTGATCGACGCGTTTCCGGATTCGCGAAAATGATTTTTCAAACATTTCCACTCTCTGACAGTGTGTCCGATAAAATCGCAATTTCAATCCCGCGTGCACGCGCGCGCGCAGCCACAGCGTACATTGACTCGAAAATCATTTCGTAATTCGATGATGCTCTCGCCCGAACGCAGCGCGATATATAAATATAATAGCGGACTGAAATTCATTTCTCTCGGCGCAAGTTGATCGTTCAGGCTGGATTTACTCTAATTATCGAAACTCACGTAAGCTCGGGCGCATGGTCGTCGCGATGAGTGCGGCGGGGACGAACATCATAGCAGCGCGCAAATGGAACGGGCGAAAGGTTTGCGGTTTGAATCACCGAGAGGAGATACACACGCAATCGCGCGGGCCAGTGTGTTAGTGACATTTCGGTTTTCGTTATTATACCGCAGGAGCCAACGTCGCAATCGCGTCCGCGATGCACGAGACGGTCCGATAATGAGTTCCTCGCCGTTCGACCTAATTAGTGCCCTCTGCGCAATTATTGCAGCTACGTGAAGTGCGTTAGCTTGTGGTAAATGTCACGGAATATGATCAAAACGGCCAGAGAGGGGAGTGCGACGGGAAAAAATGCCCGCGGGAAAAAACGCCACGACTAAAGGACGTTTCGTGTATGGTGTATTTTTTACCCCATCGAGACGAGGCCATTTCTTCCTGCAGCTTTTTTTCCACACCCATTTCCTACGGGCAATTTGTTCCCGATGTCATGTAGAATAGGGTAGACGTACCGTTTTTGGCCACTTTAGGGCCGATTGTGGCCATCACATTCAAAGGAATAAAACAACTCATTTGATAGCATAAAAAAAGGTTAATCAGTGAATTTACATGAATTTGTTCGAAACGTCAACACGTTTTTATGGGGAAAAAATAATTTCATGAATAAATTAATAAAAACGGCCACAATAGGTACAGTGGTCACTAACGGTACATCTACCCTATGTTGTACGTCGATAAGTATATGTTCAATCAATTCCCAGTTTAATTTTCATGGGGCAAAGGATTGACGAGTGACACACACGCGAGACTCGAGACGATCGGTCACACACGAGGGAAATCCGATTTCACTCGGAATAACTCGGATGAATTCTACAGGTACCTTAATACACACCGCGTTTCTCAAGGACGCCCCGGGCGAGCAGGAAGCAAGTCGAGGAAACGTGCGCGAGTCGAGATTCTTGTCGGCGAAGCGCCGGGCGTCGTGTGTATAAGTCTGTGCGTCTGTGTATAAGCACATGTGTATAAACACAGACGCACAGACTGACGGATAAGCAGCAGACGGATAGACGCGCGCATCCCACGTATCAGATTGAAGATGATGGTATGTACGTCATTATCATGGTCAAGGTGACGCTAACGCTTGTCGTCGAACTTCTCAAAGTTGTTTTAAGGTCACGGAGAAAGAGAGGTGTAGATCGGAATGCGTCGCAGGTGCGCCGCAAAGTGTTGATCCGCATCGGTTGCTCATCCCACTCTTTCTTTCTCTTCATTTTTCGTCGAGTCTTCTGTCTCTCTCTTTCTCTCTCTTTTCTCTTCTGGACCAGCGCTCACTCTCGATCCGGACGCAAAACTTTCTTCTCTCTTATTCGGATCTGCTGGTGCGGCTGCGAGATCAGCGCTGCGAGCAGTCGCACTAGACGCGACGATGTTGGGCGCTGGATTATCGCAGGTCTCACGCGGAGAAATCATCGACGAAATTGTATACCCGATCGTTTTCTCATAACCGCGCTCGACGTGTGAGACGATGATGGCCAACGTGTCGCTCGTCTCTCGTCGCGCGCCCCATGTAGCCTCATCTCGACCAGAGGCGAGGAAAGACGCGCTCGGGTCGTCGTTGATGCTGGTCTCGTGTGTGTCACGACACACACGAGAAAGATCAGCTCTCTCGGCGCTTTCGCTTCGTTTTGCATAATTTTTCTCGGTCCCCATTCACCGCAGTGTGTTAGTTCTACAATTTGCACGTAGCCCTTTTGCGAGACTCTGAGGAAAATATTAATGCAGTTGCAGCCGTTTTGACTAACATAAAATTACTTTGGAGCCTTATATCTCGAGATTTGTTACTCGTAAATCGATAATTATTCGCCAAACAGAGTAGCAGAACCGACGATCACTCGACAATAATGCAACGAATGCTGCTGCGCACTGTTTTCGCTCCGTTTTGCATAATTTCCCCGGATTCCCGTTTTGCCAACATTTATTTAATAATTCGAAACGCGCGAGAGTGGCCCTTTGGGACCTCAGACATTTATGGAAAATGTCAAACAATTAGCCACTTCCTGCTCAATGGAAAATTACTTTCTAGCCTTACCGAGATCGTTTGCTCGTGAATTAATAATCACTCGCCAAATATAGCGACACCAGCGCGACCCACCAATTAATGAAGCCGTTGACTGTCACGTCAAAGTGGCACTTAAAATACACTGGATCTTTTTTTTTTAATTTTTTCTTTGACCCGAAAACATTTCCTTGTAAATTCTCAGCTGCAAAATTTATGAGAGAAAAATTATGCAAGAATAATCATAAATTTAGCAACAATTTTCTCGCATTACGTCTCCGTCTCATTCGCAGTTAAAAACCTCCGCAGCGAGTCGAGACACTAATGACAGATCCGCATCGATTTACGATCTCGCTGATACTTTTTGCCGCGCGCGATGCATTCGCCGCCGCCTCGACGCGTAACGCGATGAGGCGGCGGCGGCGAGCGCGGGAATAAAACTAAGCCCAAGTACCCATTGCACGCGCGGGTTATTACGAGAGTCGCGCGCGGTGCACTCTCTTTCTCTCGGCGCGAGTCCCGATGGGCATCGGGACAAAATAAGAGAAAAAAATAAAATGAAAAAAAAAAAAAACGCCATACGTTATTGTGCTATATGCGCGCGGGCGAATGAACCGCGCGCACCCGGAGATGTGTTCCATGTTTCGAGCTATAAACTTCTCGTAAAAATCGCGCACGGTAAAAGAGCGAATTTTCTCCGTCGCGTCGAATGCCCCAGTCGTTGGCCGCACGAACCAGTGATCGTCCACACTGAAAAAAATTCAGGGGATAACAATGTCAAATACAGTGCGTTCTACTATATAAATAGTCACCATCATTTGGCAGCCGGTTTAATTATTTATAGTTGCGGGAACCATAAAAGCATTGTTGTCGTCTCAGGCAACCCTACATTTTTCTGAGTGCAGTTGTGCACTTTGACTATATAGATTCTTGTGCAGCGACGATCACCGGTTTGTAGCCGATGGCCTTATTGCACTACACTCGTGTACTAATGAGAGTGGTTCGAGCACCTTACAAGGAATGTGAAGTACACTACTATATGACGAGTAGCTGAAGTTCGCCGGCATAGTTGCTATACCTGCTCCGAGTATATACAATGTAACAAATATTGTTCGCTCCGACAAGCGACGATGCCAGCATTGAGAAAAAAAATTTCTCAATCCAACAAAATGTGCGGTTGCGGGCGGCGAAATAAATATTTTGCAGATTGGACAAAATATTCGGCAATGCTAATCGAAATTTTTTTAAATCTTATCACCAGTTGCTTCGATCAATTAAATATTTAGTCTAATTTGCAAAATATTTATTTCGCCGCCCGCAACCGCACGTTTTGTTGGATTGAGCAATTTTTTTTCTCAGTGTGGAGGTCTCGGAAAATCGCGTATAGAAAATCGCGCGTCGTGCGGGGAGACAGGGCCGAAGGAAAAAGTCTGGGCGCGCGTCGGGCGCCGCACGCACCAAAAGCTGCGAGAGAGCAGGAAGAGAATCTCAGGATCGCTGAGTTAGAAACGATGTCGCAAGCCCCGCGACGTGATGAGTAGTAAAGTGAACGAGAAACACGAAGAAAGGGAGAGAGTAAAAAAAAGAAAATAGGATGTGTGTTTTACATCAGTGCCGACGGTGTAGTCGCTGTACTATTGCCCTGGTCTTCTGACTGCGGACGAACGAGCGGCGCTCGGGCTTTGAATAGACAGACAGGAGTCACTGAACCAGCGAGAGATCAGGTGGAACGAGAGGTACCGCTCGGGAGGGGGAGGAGTGCAGGGGTCAGGGGGAGGGGGGTGCTTCGACGAGGATCAACGCTTCCCGATATCCAGCGGCTCTCGGCGAATGCTCCAGCGTGTGATTCACGAAATAAAGGGTCATAACCCGCGTCGATATAACGCGGGGAGATCGTAACTCTCAGAGCCAGCGTCCCGCGGGAGCAACTACGAGAGAGTAATTTCTCCGTCGATCTTCGTTCGTTCGAACGACGCTCGTATTAGGCGCTGTAATATGCGCGTTTAATATTATTAATGAGCACAACGTGTTCGGTGTTACGTGCGAGCGCATGCGAGACCGTAGGCGCCGAGAGGAATGAGATCTGTCTGCTGCAGAGATGAGCGAGGAAGAAATTGAAGCCGAGGAATTTCGACGTTGAGTTCTCTCCGCGGGCTCCGAGCAGGTCGTAATACACTCGTCGCCCGCGGGGAAAACGCGACGCTGTATAAGGTAAACGTACCATTTTTAGCCATCTTAGTGCCAATTGTGGCCATCGCATTCAAAGGAATAAATCAAAACTTTTAATGGAATAAAAAAATCGTTGGATAGGTCATTTAGTGAATTGAAATGTCTTTGTTAAAAAAAATCAACGTGCAATTGTGGGGAAAAAATAATGTGAAAAATAAAATAATAAAAACGGCCACAATAGGTACACTAGCCACTAATGGTACATCTACCCTACTTGGAAATTCTTGAGGAACACAAAGTATCCAGTTTATCGGTGTTTTTCGTACCGGACGCACTTTGGAACATTTTACGGTCTCGTCATGCGTTTTGCGCGTACGAGAAAATATAACTATCGCGGAATATTTCGCGCATATAACGGCGTGTTAATGCGCGAACGTCGAAATGGGCGGAAAAAATTGCGAACTGCGCGCGCAGTTCGCGAGAGCGACGGTAACCGGATGCTGAGGGGGGTCTACGTAATTGGCGCGGAGGGGGGTTTTCGTTTTTTCGTCGCGGTCGCACTTCGATTTCTCAACTAACTCGCAACGGCGGCGACGATGGTTACCCGGCGCACCGTTTGTTAAACTATCTGTCGATAAATCTAAATATATGATCAGTGCGGCAACAATGGAGGCCACGGAGAAACACACCGTAACCATTATTTTTGTTTTTTTTTTTCTTTTTTTCTTCTTCTTTGTTCTCGTTGCGTATACCGAAGGTCCGCGAGTAAAAGGATTGCTCAACTATCGAGGTAACGAGGCACCGATTTTTTTTTCTCCGCAAAAAGCACAGCGGTTGTAAAAAAAAATCGAGGAAAAGGATACAAATTAGTCATATCGAAAAAATAAATAAAAAGGGTGTGTTTTTCTCTTCCCCGATCGTTGCCCCTTATCTCGCGAATTTGTTTTGTTCGCACTGAGAAAAATGTGTAATTGTGATTACCAATCATTGGTTCGATCTACCAAAATATTGGTGGCAGTTACAAAAATATTGGTAGCTCTGACCAACGATTGGTAATCACAGCTATTAATTTTTTTCAGTGCGTGGCCAACGTGTGGGCGCAGAGTAAATAAATTCGTTTTGCGACTGCTTAAAATCCGGCAAATGTATGTTATTATTTTAAGAGCGCCAGTGCCGACTTTTTGCTCTGTGCATCGGGAGGGGGGGGGAGTCAATCGGTCAATCGGTGGTAATTCGTGCTAGTTGAAACATTTTTACTCGAGCAGCACGACTGCGAGCCCGACACGAGGCGTACAAGGCCCGCGGCAAGAGACGAGAGCGGCGGCTACGTCGTCGGTAATGACGCGGGTGCAAAATTGGTAGATGTCGAGCCATTATCGGAGAAAGTTCTACACCGTTCGTGTTTTACCGGAGTTTATCAGCCGCACAAATAGTTCGCTACCTGTGGTACGTGTATAGCTGTGCCGGGTGTATACATATATATATACACGGCTATCGTCGGATCGTCGAGCATCGTCGGCTCGGGCAGCCGCGATGCACTTGTCGGGTATGCGCTGCAATTGTAGCGAGGCAGCGAGCGTTCACGGTTAACGCTGACGTGATGGCCCAATCGGGTTTGCGCTTTCGGGTGCGCGACGCGCGTCTGAGAATTCCAAAAAATGCACTATGACCCATTGACTATCGAACACTCGAATTATCGGTCTCCACCTCCAATCTTCAAAACTTGTTTCTTCTTTTTTTTTTCTTCGAACGCGACTCTGACTCCTCGCAGTGCCCCTGAACAAGATTGCCAACTCGAGACCGGCAATTTCACGCTCCAACTTTTTCGCGCCCGTGCCCGCGCCTCGTCTTTTACTTTCCGCGATCCACGTGCTCGTCGCCCCCCCCCCCCCCCCCCCCCCCCCCGCGCGGAGAAAAACGGAAGCGGCTAGTTGATCGTTTCGCAAATGCGAAAGAGTCGGGAAGACGCCGCGCGTCGGCGACGAGAGAATATACACTCGTTACGGAAGAATTTCTTCAGGCAAACAGCATCCCTATTGTTACCGATGCTCCGAACTCCTAACCGGGTCACTTCGGCTTCCACATTTCTTTTTTGTTCCTCAAACTTCGCCATGCGTTGCGCTAATGTTGCGCTATCGTGTTTCAACGTCGCCTCATCGCCAGCGCAGCCCGAAGAACGCGCAGACAATGAGTTTTCAGATATACCGCTCGGCTTTACGCATTTTCGCTCGACTGTTTCAAAATATCTCGTTTCTGCCGGACGCGTTTGGGAAAACATTTGAAGTTGCGCGCGACTGGAGGAAATTCACGAGCGCGTCCCGTACGTTATCTCCGTTCCAGCTGTACACTGAAAAAAATGAACAGTTGTGACTACCAATCATTGGTTCGATCTACCAAAATATTGGTTCCAGTTACTAAAATATTGGTAGCTCTGACCAACGATTAGTAGTCACAACTATTAATTTTTTTCAATGTACTCTCAGAGGCCAAAAGCGAGTGAATGAAATTTGCGAGAAGACGATTACAAAAACGTCTTCGCGCTCAAGCTCAATTTATCGGAAACGCCCGCGGCACTTTTACTTTACGCCCCGTTTCGCCGGCGCTGACGGAAAAACAACAGCGATGACACAAAGGTGTAAAAACGAATGGCGAGCGAGATGTTACAACGCCGGAGATTACGGAAGCGCTCTCGCGGAGCCGCTCTCGAGATCTTTGGGCGCAATCTCCGCGCGCGAGTAGCGAACCTCTCGTGCGTAATCCCACCGTAGCTTCTTGCCGGAGCGGAGTGACTACAACGCACACTGTTAAAAATCTACGGTGTCAAACGCCGCTGGTATGGACTTTTTTCTGGTGTTACTTATAGCAGTGTTAATAGTAACACTCTTTACGGTGTAAAATTAACACCAGCCGTTTCGTTAAATATTTCCTGTATTACCGACGAAACACTGTAATACTTTTCGCTTTAAGGGCATGAATGCACGTATCTCGTGAATGAATTAGTCGCTTTTCTCAGTTTTTATCGAAAAATTGAAGAAAAAAATTGACTTGTTCATTACAGATTCCTCTATCGGGTAATTGATCTGTAATTTTTTTTTTTTTTTGAAAATTGGAATTCTGACTAATTCATTAACGAGATTTACATTACTGGCGTCTGTATTTAAATTTTCGCTTCAATCCGTTGATAATTCGCGATAAACGGCACTTCTGATTTTTTAGGTGAAAATCGGTATATCAGATTCAGTTAACACCGCTCATTATCACCGTGATTGGTGTGGACCCATATGGACACCGATTTTAACACCGGATTTTTAACAGTGTGTGTGAGACACGACGCAGAGACGACGCCGCATCATCTGTGTCTGCTCCGCACTCGCAAGTGCAGCGTCGTTGGTACAGTGGATCTGCTCTCGTAAAGCTTCTTAGCTCCCGGCGCCCCGACAGAGATATAATGTATGTGTATATACTATATACGTTCTACGCGCGGGGAACCGTAACGGTTGAGCGTTCGCGTGGGTAACGCGCGCGCGCACGCTCGCTGTATATATGCACACGTAATCCTGCGGTAACGAAAGAGAAGACGTAACGAGCCGATCGTTATTTGCTCGATTTACACTTGGCTCGAGCTGCGCTCAAGCGTCTCAGACCTAGACAGTCGTCGTCGCGGGCGCGCAAGTCGCGCGCCACGGCCACGCCTCGACGCACGCGACTTCTATTTTCTTGTTCCTTTTTTTTTTGTTCAGCCTTCTCTTTCTCTTTCCGTAACTGCAGCGAGGCCAGTGAATCCCGGCGACCGGTGCACTGCGCGCAATGAAACGCACAGAGTCGTCTCTCCGGCATCGAGAGTGCATCCACCTTTTGCTCCTTTTAACCAGTTCGCTTTCTTCGCTGTTTTCGTTTTCGTCCTTCACTCTTCGCCGCGGACCGAAGTCTCGCGTCGTTCATCAAGCTCCGTATATATGAGATTAATGCTCTCAGTCGCGAAGACGTCGGCGGATGCACCGAAGTTTCGGCGAAAAATGAATTCGAATGGATAAACGCGATTTGTCATTTTTTTCTCGCGCGATGTTAATTTGGAGCCAGCGAAATATGATCGAGCCTGTATATGCAAATCGAGAAACTAACACTACACTGAAAAAAAAAAAAAAATTGCAATATCCAACAAAACGTGCGGTTGCGGGCGGCGAAATAAATATTTTGCAGATTGGACAAAATATTCGGCAATGCTAATCGAGATTTTTAAATTCTATCACCAGTTGCTTCGATCAACTAAATATTTTGTCTAATTTGCAAAATATTTATTTCGCCACTCGCAAGAGCACATTTTGTTGGATAAATTTTTTTTTCTCAGTGTAAGTGGGTCCTTCGACTAATGAATCATCGCGCTACGTGGCAGCTTCGACACTCTCTCGAATTTCAGGTTTAAACACCCGAGTGACGTTTCCCGCGCGACGCGTCAAAGTCGAAAGTGCTTTTTCCACCACGGAAATAGTAAAAACCATAGATAACTGTTTCGCTACCAGGAATTCCGGAGTCCACTGAGTGTCGGAACACGCACGTAGTCCGAGAGCACGAGAGACAAAAACAGAACGAGTAAGCACGAGACAGTAAAAGAGAGAGAGAGAAAAATAGACGGAGAGTTTGCGCCGAAGTCACTTCTTGAATTCGCGATGACTCTGGCTGGTGGTGGTGGTGTTTTTTTTTTTCACTAATTTAAAAACAACGGCCCCGCGTTGGACGACAGTTGCCGACATTTACGTGCGTAAACTGCGAGCGAGACACCGACGATTCGTGCATATAATGTGCGGGCAACCGGATGCGGAAATGCACGAGCCGTACGCATCGGTGGCTATTTGCAATTTAAAATCCGCGACTCTTCGCCATCCCAGGCGGACTTTTCACCGACCACGTGACACGTCGTGACTCCGGGGACTAGGGCGGGGAACGGGTTGCACGGTTTTGCCGGTTGCTCGGTAATGTTACGGCACGGAGAGGATGAATCACGAGATCTCTTATAGCTCAGGGAGTGAAACTCTCGATTGACGTCGCGCCCGGATCCTCGACTCTCTCGCTGCGAACTCTTGTAACACCAGAAAGTGAACAGCAGTAGCAGCAGCAGTAAAAATGCATCGGCTATGGACGCTTGGAAATTCCAACCGGATAAGGACGCAACTCGCAACCGCGGCTCTCGGTATTCGGTACAGCTCAATATACATATACTGAGAACGTGTCCATGACCATTGCTTTTGGGCGATGACGAATCAACGCATCATCCGGAGAAATGTGAACACCACCGCTCCGATCAAAGTCGATATTTTTTGTATAAAATGACATTCCTCTCCATTACGAACTTAGGTAAATTAATTTCCCAACGAGGCACTAAATTATCGTCCGGCAAAATATTCGTAATTACACAATTCTAAAAACAAATTGTCGGGAAGTAATTCCAACAATACGCAGGATTTCCGTGTACTCGCAATTTCCGAAAATTGCGATAGGGTAGACGTACCATTAGTAGCCACTGTACCTATTGTGGCCATTTTTATTAATTTACTCTTCAAATTATTTTCTCCCCATACAAACATGTTGACGATTCGGACAAATTCATATAAATTCACTGATTGATCTACTTAATTTTTTTTTATGCCATTAAATGTGTTGTTTCATTCCTTCTGAATGTGATAGCCACAATTGGCCCTAAAGTGGCCAAAAACGCCTACCCTAAAATGGGGATTTTTAAAAAACGTCGCCTCAGCGCAGTTGCGTCCGAAATGACGTAACAGTCATCGCAGCTATTCCAGATACTTAATTCACTCTCTGACGAAAAAAAAACCGAACCCGATGCCTCCTCTTCAAAGACGTCCGCGTGCTCCAACTTTCGAAGTTTCGTGAAGATTTCCGGCTCGTCGAGGCTGCCGGGCGGGGTTGGAACGCGCGCATGAATCGGTCGGGAGAAAACGCGGCACATCGAGGTGAACGATCTTGATTGGAACCTCGAACTTGAGGCGTATTCTCGATCGAGCGCTACGCGCTGGTAAAGAGCCGGGCGGGGAAGGCGAGTTTCCAGTGGCGAGAGGCGAGCGACCCGCCGCCGGTTAGTTATACTCTCGACGGGTCATTAACATACATTCCTGCGGGCCGGTAACTTCAGGGCCAGCGCGCGCATCACCGCGCAGGTTCCTCCTCCACGTAGTTGGACCACGTATATACATATTATACAGTTGGTGTGCGCGCAGCACTTTCTCCTGCTCCGAGAGAACCTGAATCTTGGAGCGTGGGAGCCTCTGTTTTCGTTGCCTCGATCCTCTTCATTGTATTATACATACTATATACTGAAAACTGTACATAGTACGACGGCCGTGTATTTGTATGTATATTTACTATATATATTAACACTGGTACAGCATTCGTACCGCACTTCTCATCACTCCGACATTCCCGACGATCCATTCAATTTCCCACATCAAAAACTACCGATTCTCAGAAACCCTTCAACCGGCCTCCGAATTATTACGAAAATCCGTGGAGTCGTAACGCCGGAAAAATC
Source organism: Itoplectis maculator (assembly GCA_964034905.1). Classification (NCBI taxonomy): domain Eukaryota; kingdom Metazoa; phylum Arthropoda; class Insecta; order Hymenoptera; family Ichneumonidae; genus Itoplectis; species Itoplectis maculator. The sequence goes on along the minus strand of OZ035852.1, from coordinate 14,950,096 downwards.
TCGTAACATCACCGTCGCGACATCAACTGCAAAAAAAAACATACCGACACAGAGCGTTCAACGCGTCGTGTGAGAAGAGACCATTAATTTCGCGCAACAACGGCTCATTGTTTATACACAGCTAGACGACTCGGCGTATACTTCGACTACCCGCGATTCTCGTCATCGTAAATCCACCCTCGATGTGTCTCGTAACTGGTGTTGGCTTTTTTGTATCTTCTTATTTTTCTTTCATAAGACCCCCGTAATGCCACGAGCGCCAACGTTACAGATAAACGAATTTTAGTTCCTGCCTCTTTATCCTCGACGTTCAGTGCCTCGTTTTTGTTCGCCTCCGCTTATATTTTTCCCGCGGGGACACACCGGGTGCGATACAACAACGAGCGATGCACGACAACGACCGCGAGCGTTGCTTTCATATTTTATCCTCACTCTCGCGTTCGCTCGGACACTAACTCGTCGACCCTATAAGCGCCTTTAACGGCCACGACGACGGAGATTAGGATCGTCGGTGAAAAGAGCGCGAAGCTCCGGTTAAAGGTGTCTCGTGCACTGAGAAAAAAAATTGCTAAATCCAACAAAATGTGCGGTTGCGGGCAGCGAAATAAATATTTTGCAAATTGGACAAAAATTTAATTGATCGAAGCAACTGGTGATAGAATTTTAAAAAATCTCGATTAGCATTGCCGAATATTTTGTCCAATCTGCAATATATTTATTTCACCGCAACCGATCGTTTTGTTGGGTTTAGCAATTTTTTAAGTTATATATTGTATCCCCGACGAGGATGCGCGCGATTTTTTTATTATATATTGTATTCCCGACGAAGATGCGCGCTACGAAAAATCTGTGGAATACGCTGCATTGCGACGGGTTACGCACGGATATGGCGCGACGACGTTGTGTGCGACGTCGCCGTGTCGCGCGAAGGCTGCTACTGCGTCGCACGCGTGAAAGCGTCCTTGCCGCTTGAACTTGGGAGTGCCGCGCGTCTCCAGCGGTGCAAAAGGCCGAAGCGGCGCGTTGCACTCTGCGCGTACAGCGCTCTGTGTGTGTCCGACAGAATGCCCCTCGGCTATTTCGTCTCCTCGGGTCATTTCTCTTTTCCCGGAACGGCCGTCAGTGGCCACGCGAGCAATGCATTCAACTCAGCGCAACTTCTTCGTTTCCCTTCTCTGCGACGACGCTCAGCCTCTTTGATGTCTCTTCAAATGCGCGCGGGACGTGTCGCCACGCTACTCGTCTCGACGCACGCGACGAATACGCTCCGGAGATGCCGCGTTCGACGTGTGCGACATGACGGTTGCACTTTCTAACTGCAGTGCTCGAAAAGAAAAAAAAAAAAAAAAGAAGAACGAAAAATGCTGCCCGACTATTGCAACGAATTACGGACGTGCTGCTGCTGCTCTGCGTCGCCGAGTGACCGAAGAATCCGCTCGAGAAGGTTGCGAAGCGGTGGTATCGGTGGTTGGCAGCAGCCGCGCGCGCAGTGATTGGTCCGCGACGAGGTCGTCGCTCGGGAAGTAGAAATTACCGGGAAACTGGAGTAGTTCCGGGATTCTCGGAGAGAGACAATCACTCGGTGCGTTTTTCGCCGCGTTTTGCGACCATTCGTCAGGGTCCATGGTCACTGCGCGCGTGACCCAACAAGTAACCACTGGAAATTTGACCCAGTAGCCTCGGCAGTCGGATAATTCACCTGGTAAACCTTGGATGACCTCGAAGACACCTTCGGTACTGCGAATCCGAGAAGCTGAGAGTGGCGAAGATAATGACGAAGATGGGAGAAAGATTTGCAATTCGAAAGTGTATTGAAAGGGACCGGAATCGGCGACGAGAGTAGCACCAAAAAATAATATATTTCATGAATTTCAATTGTATTTTTTTAATACTAGGCATCGAAACTATCGACTAGCAGGTGAAATGATTAATCTCGCGCCGAATGGAGTTTTAATTTACAATCCGCAGTCCGACAATTAATTAGCGCGTGAATAAATCAGCGAACAACGCGCGACGCTCTCGGCGTGTCGATAAATCGAGATAAAATATATCGGGACATAAATTTGTTATTACGAGACCAATTTATTCGGCGAGTAACCGGCAGCCCCGTTCACTGAGATAATATCGGGAAGTGTCTTCTCTGCTGATCTATGCAAATGTGTCCTACTATATGTGTCGCCCCACTCATCGAGGACGAGAACACAGCATAGGTACTATGAGCCAACCGCGGTTTTCGAGCGAGAAATTCATTGGTCCTCTATACATGTCTGTGTAAATAGAAGTCGTTTCTAGAAATTCGAGAAGAAGAGAGAGTGACGAATCGAGACGATGAACCGGTGGTAAAATATTTCGGATTGGAGAGATTTTTCGATCGATGGGCTGGCCGCACGTGCGCCGCTTTATCATCGTGTTACGTTATACAAATACAGCGACCTAACACTACACTGAAAAAAAATTGCTAAATCCAACAAAACGTGCGGTTGCGGGCGGCGAAATAAATATTTTGCAGATTGGACAAAATATTCGGCATTGCTAATCGAGATTTTTAAATTCTATCACCAGTTGCTTCGATCAACTAAATATTTTGTCTAATTTGCAAAATATTTATTTCGCCGCCCGCAACAGTACATTTTGTTGGATTTTACAATTTTTTTTGAATCGAGACGATGAACCGGTGGTAAAATATTTCGGATCGGAGAGATTCTTCGATCGATGGGCTGGCCGCACGTGCTCCAAGTCTGTATCATCGCGTTACGTTATACAAATACAGCGACCGCTTCGCGACAAACGTATATCGATGACCGCGGACTTTCGTTTCCACTGCCACGGGAAATGAGCAATTTCTCCCGGTAAACCTCGACGAGTACGTCCGTAACCCCCGAGCGTTTTTATTATTATCGTAATTACCGCGCAATGACGGAAGTTCGAGGTCGTTGCACCGGCCACACGTAATAATAATATTTTTTTTCGCCCGTGAGACGTTTCACCGGATTTTTCCTTTCAGTCATCGTCCCCTTTTTCCAACGAAGCCTCGTTTATTTTATTGCGGGTCGACGAGCGTCGCTGTGTCGTCATCGCGTAAACAGATCGATGTTGCGACGTTGATCAGGCCAAGTATCATCGCGAAATGAAATCTCCGATCGAGTCACGAGTCGCGCGATTAATTCCACATAAATTCGCCGCCGCGACGACTGAGCGACTCTCGGTGCACTCGATAAGTCTGCGGAGGATGTATCGATCCTCTGGACACGACGATCGATCGAAGGATGTCGCGTTCGAGGATTACCTTATAGGTCGTGATGATGAACGTCAGCAGAGTTGCATCCCGCTGCACCTGCAACGCGGCTCTCGTGGCCAAAGCGAGCACAACGTGTTTCCGACACGAGAAAAAATCCAACGACGACGACGACGACGACGACAACGCCGACTTCATCTTCTTCATATTTCTTATAATCGACATTATTCCGCGTATTATTTCGCAAGTCAGTTCAACGTCGTGATCGTTACTATTACACGCAAGCGAAATTCTCGGTGCATTACAGCTTCTTCTATTATACTGCAACGGATACATATATATTTAATACACCCAACTTATTTATATACACGGCGCAGTGGCAGCAACTGACCGAATCGCCGTTGGCACTTACCAGACGTCATTACAGCTCTATCATTTTTTTGCATTTTGCTCAATTTTCTCTTAAACCAATTTAATGTGCGCGATTCTCATGCACGTGGCGCAAGAAAATATTATTAGTCGTTCGATTGCAATTTGGAGCTTAGTCGATTGTACACTGAGGGCTGCATTAATTTCAGTGGTAAATACATAGAGTATCGGGTTTGTCTTTACGATCTTCCGCGGTCTTTACGTTATTCCGAGAAATATTCGTACTTAGTATGGAGTCGTCGACTATGGGAAACCTCAAACGGTGGCTTCCTGAACACACACACAAACACGTGGACCACTTTCTCGAAGCGATCCGCACCCGGCTCTCATCGCTCTGCGTATTATACGCGGAGTGGACCCCTGACACACTGCCGGCGGCCCTGAAACGGCCCACATGCTCCGATCGCGCCCCAACGGCCCAAATATTAACATGCCAGTATCGGGACGAGGAAACGCGATTTTTCGGCGGGTCAAATTTGGGTCACAGCCTTTTGTGCACCTCCCACAACTCACTTCGACCTCGATGCAAATGAAAAGTATAATTAGACCCGCTGGGTAAATAATGGAAAGATATTTTCAAAACGCAGAGACCTGAAATTAATTTTCATTTGATGATTTTATTTTGCGGTTCCAACTAACACTGCCGCGCTTACTTTGGGACTTCTGCGCTTAAGTGCGGTGGTTTTTAATTTATACTTCGTCGTCGACTTCTTCGTCGAATTACGGACGAGACGCAGTCGGAGAAAGCGGATTTTACGAGAGTCACTAAAATTTGTGCTATCGGACCGACGTTTCTTTTCAATAGATAAGTTTGTCGCTCAAAATTGAATTTCATTGCGTATATTAAAAACAAACTTGAAAGCAGTAACCAACATATTTCCGTTAACCTAAAAAAAGCAGTCCAAGAAAAAGAAACCAGGAAATCGGCAACCGGAGTCCTCGTAACGGCTGTAAAAATCGTCACCAGTGTCGCAGCTGTTCACCGCGATTTATTCGCTTACGTCGCTCGCGGTGTCAATCCCTTTTTTTCGCGTTTGCGTCGCTGGAGAAGCTCCCGGCTTGCCGACGCGGAATAGCAAAGGATTCGAAGCGTGAAATCAAACTGTCTCACGAGAAAAAAAAAACAATGTTGACGCGGTAACGCCGCGCGGTGCAATCGACGACCGAAAGTCGCGGTTCGCCGTAAGCATCATTATCATCATCATCGTCGCGTCGAACTATGACGGAAGACTCGACGGGTGTTATATATCCGTCGATCGTGAGCCCAACCGCAGAATATTCCGACTCATCCTCGCTTTTTCTTTCAGCGAGATGTCGCTAATTGACAGTTGCGTTGAAGCTAATTACCGACACGTGCGTTTGTCAGTCGATTATTCCTCCGCGGCGCTCGACGACAGTCTCGCTCCTCGGGCGGCTGATGTACCGCCGCGTATTTGTTTTACCCGTCGGACGCTTTCTCGTTACGCAACTTATTTCTACGACGACGAAAAACAAAAAAAAGAAGGTGCAAAAAAAAGCCGGCCTTCTCTCGTCGCGGTGGCAGAGTCGACGACGCGGTTCCGTATTCGTGGAGCTCGCGCCGTCTTCGTGTCTGATCTAAGCCAATGCTCACTGGGTTACCTACTTATATCTGCTACCTGCGCACCGCCAGATGGTCGATCGTTCCGGGGCGCGTTCATCTTCGCGTGTTCTTCGCCGCGCTTCACTCTCGCTTTTACAGCAGAACAGCACCTACTCTCTATACACGCCATAGTCGGTAGCAGCGCAATCGTCGAGGTGCGCGGGAACTGTGGTGACTCGTGCGTATAGCGCAGTGTCCATGCACGAAAATCCACACTGAGAAAAAAAAATGGCTAAATCCAACAAAATGTGCGGTTGCGGACGGCGAAATAAATATTTTGCAAATTAGACAAAATATTTAATTGATCGAAGGCAAGTGGTGATAGAATTTTAAAAATCTCGATTAGCATTGCCAAATATTTTGTCCAATCGCTTTTTTCTCTACGCGGTATGTGAATGGCTACACGCTAGGTTTTTTTTTTTTTTTTTTTTTTTTTATTCTTCTAAACGCGGTATTTTATGTCAAACCACAGCCCGATCCGACCGCAGCGGGGGATCCACCGACAATTCTAGGCGACTGTTACATTGTCAGCCACTGAAGTCGCAAAGCGCGACTGTGGAGTGCAGCAGAGAGTTTCGAACGCATTTCCCATAAAATTGTAATTGGAAGCTGAACAGATTATATAATAGTAGAAATTGATCGTCCGACGATGTCAATTTCTACTGTTATTATTATTTATTAAAAATATTACGAATAAATTGCACAGAATACTTTGAATACTGTGCAAATTCAGATAATTCCACGCATAAATTTATGCAAATGACAAATAATTATACAGCCTGTAGAACAATTAGTGGGTGACAGTGCCCAATGCTCAATCTGGTGCGAAATAATTTCTGACGTGACAATAATCTGCATCATTTCTTCGCCGACGAAAAAAAGGGCGAGCTGCTGCGACCGCAGAGCTGAAAAAGCGAGTAATCCACGACATGCGCCCGATGCTCCAAAACCGCAGAACCGATTGCCTCGTGTCGATCGCCCGTCGGTCTATTCCGGTGCCGCTGTACATTGCTCATCGACCACCGTCGCGAGTGGCCCACAGCGCGTTACCGGATTTCGCGCACTTCGTCCGCCTCTCTCGGTCGGCTCGATCAGCGCGCGCGCGACGTTCTCTCTGTTTGCCGCGTGTTTCTCGCGCGATTCCACCGACTTCGCGGTGAAAGTTTCTCGGTGCGTCCGGAGAGCCCGCGCGCGCGCGCGACTTCCTAAATTCCTGCGCCGACGAGCGGGTTTCAAAGGTAAACGCGCGCTGCTGCTGACGTCATCGGCTCCATACCCCCACCCCCGCCCCGCTCCCCGCGTTCTCTCTTTTTCTCGGGTATTTATTTTCACTGTGGATGCACTGTTAAAAATCCGGTGTTAAAATCGGTGTCCATGTAGGTCCACACCAATCACGGTGATAATGAGCGGTGTTAACTGAATCTGAAATACCGATTTTCACCTAAAAAAAATCAGAATTGCCGTTTATCGCGAATTATCAACGGGTCGAAGCGAAAATTGAAATACAGACGCCAGTAATGTGAATCTCGTTAATGAATTAGTCAGAATTTTGATTTTCGAAAAAAAAAATTACAGATCAATTACCCGGTACAGGAATCTGTAATGAAAAAGTCCATTTTTTTCTTCAATTTTTCGATAAAAACTAAGAAAAGCGACTAATTCATTCACGAGATAATAAAAAATCACACATGACACGTGCATTCATGCCCTTAAAGCGAAAAGTATTACAGTGTTTCGTCGGTAATACAGGAAAAATTTAACGAAACGGCTGGTGTTAATTTTACACCGTAAAAAGTGTTACCAAAACTGCTACAAGTAACACCAGGAAAAAGTCCACACCAGCAGCGTTTGACACCGTAGATTTTTAACAGTGTGTCGATGCCTCAATCCGAAGGAAAGAAGGAAAAGGATAAAGGGAGAGAGGACGGAGAAACAAGGATACAAATGGCAGAGTAGAGGTTCCCAGTCACGCTGCTGTTTATTTCCTCGTGATCCGTTCGCTCGTCGTATTCCGTTCCTTTCAATCTTCACCGCGGGCGCCTCCGGACCCGGACGAATCGTCGCGCCTAATCCGGCTTCCGAAGATTTCTCGCGATTCCACGGAGATCGCGCGCGCGCGCGCTTCTCGTCGCTCTCGGCAGTTGGATATATTGAAAACGCGTCGGGCAGGAAGACGTCCTGCCGACTTGCGACACTGGGGCCACCGGACCGGATGGCACCTCCTTGCCATAGCGCGAGATCCGGATTTCATCGCGATGACGTTTTTGTCTATACGTAACACGATCGCATTCCACGCGGCGTGAGAGTGCCGCGAGACGAGCTGTGCACGATGACGATGATTCATTCGATGGAGAGTGAAACGGCTAACGTGCGGTGAAAAAAAGAAAGAGAGAGAGAGGGAGAAATCGTGCTCGTTTTCCATTAGTTCGATCGCGAGACACTTTTATCGCGCGTGCGTCGAGAAGATATTGCGCGTAAAAAATATTCTCAAATGCGGAAACGCCGATGTGCACTGCAGGAGGGAGGAGTAGAGAGATGAGAGGGGAAGTGGAATTGGAATTGCAAATCGATCTTCGCGCTCGCGATTTTAATCGCGACGTTCGCACGCTTTCAAATGCCACGCACGCAGCGTGACGTCACACTGAAAAAAATTAATAGTTGTGATTACCAATCGTTGGTCGGAGCTACCAATATTTTAGTAACTGCGACCGATATTTTGGTAGATCGAACCAATGATTGGTAATCACTCATCACTCATTTCACTCTCATGCTCATTTCGTTCACATGCTCATTTTTTGTTCTCTACTCATTTTTCTCAGTGCAGGATAGTCATTGGAAAAGTAGCATCTCTTTATTTTTATTTTTTCCCTCCCGAACAATATTCCAAAGACGCTTTTGTATTTTCAATTATTACAGTAACGCTCGAGCCGCACCTGTCGAATTTTCGGCTCTCGAAAAGATGTACGAAAAATTGATCGAATCATCGGCCGAGGGCAACGCCGTTTCGCCAGAACGCCAAATAAAATGTATACACATGGGGATGGTGGTTTGCGTGTACGGCTTCGGCACATCGAGCGCGCGTCGACGCGGAAAGTGGATTCGCGAATCCGGAGCTGCAGCTTTTCTGCGTCTCGTTCTTTCCTCGTAAAACAAAACTATCGCTTTACCAGCTTCTCCTTCTCCTTCCTCTCCTCCTCCTCCTCCTCCTCATCCTCATCCTCCTCCTCCTCCTCCCCCGTGCCCTTACCGCCCGCCGCTCATCCTTCCTTCTCCTCTCGGCGCTTATTTCCCGTCGTCTTTTCTTTCTATATATCGTTTTCCCCATTTCTTTCTCTCGCCGCACAAGGCCGCGCATTTTCTTTCCATCTACTGGAATCTCGTCTCGAGACTCTCCCTCTCTCCTCTCTCCCGGTCGCCCCTTTCGCCTCATTCCCCGAGCATCGGTTAACCTTCCCGCCCCCCGCGCCCCACCGGCATTGTCCCTCTCTTTTTACCCTTCCACTTCCGTCGGTCCTCGGCTATACCGGCGTATAACCGAGCTTCGAGCTTTACCGTCGGCGCTTTTGGGGGAGTTCGCGAGATGCTCCGATGCTTCCGCGAAACGGGAACGAGGGATAGCCGAGCGGCAAGGCGAGTACAGGGCGAAAGGAAAGGTAGGCGGGGGAGGGGGGGGCATAGTGGGGTAGTGCGGAGGGGCAGAAGCGAAATACTGTGTGAAGGACGGAGAAGAAGGAGCAGCAGCAGCAGCAGCTCCCGCAGAGGGCCCGGGAGGCACTAGCCCGGGATACCAAAGATTCCTTCGGAGATTGCGGACGGAATTTCGCTGCAGTGACGGACGAACTTCGTCCTGTCTTATCTTGGCTCCGAGCACCACCGCTCACCTTACCCTCTATATACAGATATAGATATACATGGATATACTGTAGCTATGCACACGCTCGGTGTACACGTGGTACAACCGAACAGGCAGCGACGGCGGCTGAAGCGCCGCAGCACACACCGCACGTCGCTCGCTGCTCTCTACTCACTCTCACTCACTCTCTCTCTCTCTCTCTCTCTACTCACTCTCACTCACTCTCTCTCTCTCTCTCTGTCTCTATACGCTCAGGCATCTCAGTGGGACGTAGACGTCGGATAAAATTCCAACGCCAAGGAGAACGAAGCTCGCGGTCTCCGGCGTGAAAGAGAGAAGAAACCCGAAAACCCGGATGCGCTCCTCCTGTCCGACGCTGCTCCCACCAAGTCAGCCTACTCTCTCCTCGTTCCTGCCTCGCTCATCCCGCGCAGCAAGGTTGAAGCGAGGAGCTTCAACCTTCCCCCCGCACAATCGTATCCGTGCGGAACGCTTCAGGATCGCGCTACGTACGTCTGTCGGCCGTCCCGGATATCCAGCTGCGCCGTCTCTACACGTGTGTTGAGGTCACATGCGTGTCTTCCTGATACGAGCAAACGAACGAAGCCCGCGGCGAGAGCGACTTTAAATTTCGACGAAGCACCGAGATTTCGGTCTCGCGCGTTTCGCCCGTCGCGAAAGGAAACTTTTGTCGAAATTTCTGTCTCTGAGTTTTGCACAGTGTTAGGCATTTTGCATCATATTAAATTTGCGAGAGAAGAATTTTTTTTTTAATATGTTTGCAGTTTATTGCGTTTTTTTTATTCGCGTCTAATATATGTCGATTCTGAGCGTGACGAGATATTTAGGTTAATAGACTTAATTTTTTCGGTTTGCGAGGTGTGTGAATGGTGGATAGAGATTATTTTTATTTTTTTACAGGTGAGAGAGCGGGTCAACGCCGTCGTTGGCGGCGAGCCCGTCGCGGAACTGGCGAAAATATATTTCGGTGAAAATTTAAGAGAGTCCGCGAGCGGCGGGCTCGTTGCCTCCGCGAATGTGTGTCAATCGAGCGGCGCGACGCGCGACTTCGACACACACAGACAGACACACACACCAGACGCGATACCGTGCTCTCGATGCGCGATGAATATTTTAGAAATTGAGGGGAAAAAACGCGGATCATCCGTTTCGAGCGAGAATGAGGATTAATTCACGAATTTAACGACGCGTAATCTCTAAACACGTAAATCTACGCTTGTGTTTTGGCTCGAGAGGTGTATTTATTTTTCATCGCTCGTCTCGCTCAGACCGAGCGAAAGTCATATCTTTTATGAGATCATTACACGGCGAACAATCAGCCGGCAGCTTTGGTAGAAAGTCACAAGTAGGTTGAAACGTTACCGTCAGGTTAAATAATTGTCTGTGCTCGGCTCAGTCGTTACCCCTGATTAATGGAAAATTCAACCGTGAGAACGCGTGCGGATTGAGTTGAGAGGCGCGTGCGCATCTCAATAATCGCGACGCGTTCGCCGGTGAAGGTCAAGGAGACTCCGTCGTCCGGACGGGCGACAATCGCCGGTTGCAACTTCGATTTTTGACTCTTACACCGAGAGAAAAAATTTCCTTGATTCAAATATATTTCTTTCAAATCCCAACCTAAGAAACATTTCTTTAAAATTAAGGAAATAATATACTTGATCTAATATTATGTTTTCTTTGAATGATCAGAAATTCAATGAAATGTAGTGACATTTAATGGTCACGATCGCTCTCTAAATAATTTAACGAAACAAACGCATGAAAATGTATATGAACACTTTTATTTATTGTGTATCGTTACTCCAAACCAAAAGTACAGCAGCCCATAGTGCGAGATGAATGATGACAAAGAGGCAATATATGATCCAAAAGGCCACAACTCAAAACACTTGCGTTGTCTTCCCCGCTGTTCCACTGCGGGAACACGAATATTTCATATTAACAGGATCCGAGACGGAGATTAAAATCTTGACGTAACGGTTATTCAAATTCCCGGGCAACGTATATGCGCTCGAGGACCGACGAAAGTCGGCGAGAGTGAAAAGTGAGAAGCCCTGCTACTCACTAATGTACCCAACAAGGTTCATTCGGAAGCGTGTAGCCCTTTGGAATCATAGCACGCGAAGAGTTAAAAGCAACCCCCCTTCCCAATTTTTTTATTATTTATTTACGAACAATTTGCGGTTGCGGGGGATTTACGAGGTGAATCGGAAAACTATATAGAGGTGACGGCTGGCTTAGGGGGTCTGTGTCGTTCGGTCTCGATCGTCGGTGAGCAAAAGAACGAGCACTCGGCGAGGTGGGGTGACGGGGGGGGGTAGAGTTAGAGCGGAGCGGAAAACCAAGAGAACAAGAGCCCAACAAAAAAGGAATGACACGAAGCCGCTCGGGAAGAGTCGAATTCGAGTGAGAGAGACCGGAAGTCAGCAGCAGCAACAGCAGCAGTAGGAAGCGGCATAGGCCGCCACTGCCACTGAGAAGCAGCAGCAGCAGCAGCAGCAACGCTGGATTCGTTGCGCGCCGCTACCATAGCTCCCCACGAGCTCTGTCTGGCCCGGCTCCAAATCTACTCTACAAGCTTTTTCTATTTCACCCCCTTATTTTTCCGTTCGTCTGATTTATCGTTTTATTGCGCGAACCCCGCACGAGCAGCGCAGGGCTCGAGTCCGTGGTTGAGAGCAGAGTCGAAATATCCGTGCCACGGGGTTCTCCTACCTACACCGTCCGGTGTGTCTGTGTATATATCTAACCGCAGGCAAGGAACACCCCCTGTGCTCTCCTCCTGGTCTGGCAGAAGCCATACGGAGAAGAATCGTTTCGTCGGACTCCGGCAAAACAAAAAGCAACGACAAATGCGTTTACCCGCGGGGTTAGGAAAATAATTTCGAAAATTCCCGGAAAATATGTGTTGCTAACCCGACGGGATAAACGCGGCTCTTCGACGCTCTGATGTCAGTGGCTCATCGAAAGCATTATTTTTCTTTGGACGGCCATCGCGAAAAAGGCATCTTCGTCCGACGCGCAATTCACGGTTATGGACGCTCCGCGTACGTTTGAAACTTTTATTTGGTTTGAAACCATTGTTCCCAGGGGTGGAATATGCGACTTAAGAACGATGGTATAGGTTAAAAGCCAATATTTTGAAAAAAAAAAAAAAAAAAAAAATCGTGACCCCGATTTTGGCGGTTTTTAGCCGGGCCACCAGATCTACGATTTCTGACAAGCAAAACGAATTTCTTTTTTTTTTAAATCAACTGAATAAGGGTTTTTTAGTTGCGATTTACCCTTTTAAAGCATTATAAGAGCTTTATATATATTATCTGATTAGCCTAGTATGAATAAAAAGAAGCAGCAGAAGAAGCGATGTTTTGCTGAGGTGCGGGGAGGGGGGAAGGGAAACGGGGGTTTCGTAAGTTTCCATCGCAGATCTTCGTCGCGGGTTAGCGCGGTCGATTCTCGCGGTGAATCGCGGATATTTGGCCACTAAGTTTCGCGAAGGGCGAACGGCCGCGCGCGCCGCGCACGGACCGGTGATAACGTATCGCTTTTGGCGGGAGCGCGATCGCCGACGCTCGGCCGGTTGCGGACGCAGCACCGAGTCGTGCATCATCCGGCCGAATAGCTCGGATGCCTCGGGTTTCGCGACCGAACCTGCACCCCGCGCTCTGTCTCCTTCGGCCACCCCCCCCCCCCCCCCCCCGCTGGGCTCTCCGTCTTCTCGTCGCTTTATGCGCGCGCGCGCTAAAGTGGCTTCGCAGCCCCCGCAGCAGTTCGCCCCCCCCCCCCCCTCCACCCCCGCACATATCGGCAAAACACAAACATCGAGACTCTCGTAAATAAACCTTGGGAGGAGGGGTGGGGGGGGGGGCTGCAGGGGGCTGTAACGTAGTACGAGTAAATCTTGATAAGAGAATTCAGTACCCAGCTATTTGGGGCAAGTTAGGTGCGATTTTTATCTCCTTTTTTTTCTCTCTCAACGCCGCTTTTTCTCACGACGATTTTTTTTTTTTTTCTGTTCGCGAAAAACCGTTGTGTCCAGGGCTACACTTTTCTTTTCGTGTTTTTTTTTGAGACATTGTTTATTGGAAAATGAGATGTGGGTTAATAATGGAAATTTCTTGTGGAACGATTTTTTTTTGTTTGTTTCTCCTACACGAGACGGGTATTGCCGCAAGAGCCGAGGAAGTATACGACGAGAGCGCTCGCTCGCTGCGGCCACAAAGCACGTTCCCATAATTCCGGCAGGAAGCGGCAGTAACGAGGGACGACGCCGTAAATCCGTCTTACCCGTTTCGAAAAATGAGAGCAAGTGGGCGGGGGGTGGGAGGGAGGGGGGATGGGGTGGAGGATAGGGTTGAACTCCGCAGTGTCCGTGGTGCAACACACGACGCGCGTACTTTCTTCGACATCCTCCCGGCTTGGTCGTTCGCTCGAGGTTTATAGCGTATAAACGCAAATACCTCGGGTCCCGCGCTCGCTGCTTATGCGGAATACATAAACAATTGATGCATTAACTGGGAAAACGATACGTGCATATGGATGAGCGAACTATTCCAGGGCAGCGAGACGTGAGTGGATCCACGTTATTTATTTAACATGCATGCACGAAATAAAAGCCTTGAAGGAAATAAAATAAATATCGTTAAACCGAATAATTGAAACGCGTTGCATTTCAACAGACCTGAGCTTGTAATTATCTGCAGCAAGAAATACAAAAAAATAAAAAATAAAAATAAATAAAGAATTGCGATCTACGAAAAAAGCGTGAAGCGATTAGCGTTTTTTGCACAAATTTCTGCAACCGGAAGAAAGAATCGCGCACCGGATGAGGATCAAAATAACGAATGACCGAAAAGCGAATGGCCAAAATAACGAATTTAAAAATGATGGACGTCTGAATCTAGAATAACCATCATTACAAAATTTGCTATTTTAGTCATTCGCTATCTTGGTCATTCGCTATTTTAACTGCATTTGAATAAAATGTGGGGTCAAAATACCGAATGATCAAATAACGAATGGCTAAAATAGCGAATTCCGTAATAATGATCTTTCTAGATTTGGACGTTCGTTAGTTTTAAATTCGCTATTTTGCCCATTCGCTTTTTGGTCATTCGTTATTTTGATCCCCACCCTCGCGCACGAAGAAAAAAAAAATTCTCTCTCTCTCTCTCTATCACATTCTGATTCTTGTCTTTTTCTTCGTTCTCGTTTCACCTGACTCACGGAGTGTAGTCCATGATCGACTCACCTTGTGCTCGATGCGCCATTCAATCCCGCCGATGATTTCGCGCGGAGAGGAGAAAAATAAAGGTAGCGTCTGCTCGGCGAGGGCGGCGGATGCTCGAGCACCCGACGAGATAGTCCAGAGCGCGCGCGCTGCAAACGACAGAAGAAGAAACGGACGAAGAAGACGAATGAGGATGGGAGAAAGAGAGAGAGAGAGAGAGAAGGCTCGCGTGTAAAAATGAGAAAAGAGGAAAAGCGAGGACCTCGCTTCGGCGCAAGAAGAAACGAACTCCGTGCATTATGCTGTTCTGTTGTTTCTCCCCTTGCGGTGTACGTCGCGTAACACGCCGCAGCACCTGAGGAAAGAAACTGTGCGCTATGTGCTGCTGCTGCCTCCGCGCCATAATAAAAGAATAAGTAAGAAAGATATCATAGGTGTTGCGATCCACGAAACGTGTGTACGTGTGTACCGGCGAAAATTCTCGCGTTCGTTCGCTCTTGCAGCGCGCAATCCAACGAAATGAAAAGAAAAACGAGCTGCCGGGACGGCGAGAGAGAAAGAGCGATGGGACTTTCCAACCGAGCGGCGAACGGAGCGAGACAGGAATGAGGGTGAAAGAGAGAGAGAGAGAGAGGGAGGGAGGGAAGAGAGAATGTACGGGAGAAAAGAAAGGAAAATATAGAGCGGGCGAAACGTAAAAGGGTTGAGAGAGAAAAATACTGGCGCTGCTCGGGGCGCGCGTTAGATTGAAGAAGAAAAGTGTACGAACCTGATGCGATCCGTGTGCTCTGTGCCGCACAGTAGTCTCTGTTCAGCGTTGGCGTGTAACGCGCTCCGGACGTTCCGTACGCGAAATACCTTCAAACCCTTATCACTCCCCTTCCCTTCCTCTCTCTCACTCGCTTCTCGCATCCGTCCCTCTCCTTCGCCGAATCATCCGTGCGCGCATCGCCACCGCACAGCGAAAGCTCTGTCTCTCGCTGGTATCAGTTTCGCCCTGTTACGGTTTTTCCCCACCGATCCTCTTTTCGCGCGGGCTCCAGCCGGAAAATTCCGCAATAGCCGCGGTGCACTTTGCGCGCCGTAAGGTTAAGACGGCGAAGAGAAAGGAAAAGAAACCGAAAAAAATCGACAAAAATTCGCTCACCTCTCTGATGATCTTGCAGCCCTTGACGTTGCCGATTTGGGAGAAGAGCGCGCACAGCAGATCCTCGGAAACGCTCGGGTCCAAATTTCCCACGTATCTGCCGGGTGTGCGAAATGAAATAATTGCGATAAATAAGCGAGTCGACGTGTAACACGATTGTAGGAATTGGACAATGGAAATTTAATGAGCGAAAAATGTTATTCTCGATTATACGGATCACATTAATTATTACGATAATTTTCCGTACGTCCGTCAATTACGGAAATTCGTAAGAGGGGAATTATATTTAATGCAGACGCGATGAAATTTCCGATGCTATTTTCGCCGCGCTACATGAAAGTTTAATTGCCAATTACTGCGTGTACTATTATTTTAACCGGCGGTCACTCGAGTTCTTTTATACGTTTGCGCTCTATATTTTATATTACAACACGAATATATACATATAGATATGCGCTCGATATGATAAACAGTACGAAAAATGTATGCATCACAAATACACGATTTGAACATCGCGATAGTTTGAATGAGCTTGAATTAGCGTTAAAACTGCCACCATTTCAAGCATCGAAAGCCCGCGGTATACACTGTTAAAAATCCGGTGTTACAATCGGTGTCCATTTCGGTCCACACCAATCACGGTAATAATGAGCGGTGTTAACTGAATCTGAAATACCGATTTTCACCTAAAAAAATCAGAAGTGCCGTTTATCGCGAATTATCAACGGATCGAAGCAAAAATTCAAATACAGACGCCAGTAATGTGAATCTCGTTAATAAATTAGTCAGAATTTTTATTTTCAAAAAAAAAATTACAGATCAATTACCCGGTAGAGGAATCTGTAATGAAAGTCAATTTTTTTCTTCAATTTTTCGATAAAAACTGAGAAAAACGACTAATTCCTTCACGAGATAATAAAAAACACACATGATACGTGCATTCATGCCCTTGAAGCGAAAAGTATTACAGTGTTTCGTCGGTAATACAGGAAAAATTTAACGAAACGGCTGATATTAATTTTACACCGTAAAAAGTGTTACTATTAACACTGCTATAAGTAACACCAGGAAAAAGTCCACACCAGCAGCGTTTGACACCGTAGATTTTTAACAGTGTACAAAAACAGCGCGGGCATTGAATCGCGCACAGCGACGGCGAGGCGTCGAGCCGCGAACGCGCCTATCGTAATTTTCGAGGATCCCGGCAACAGGGATCGCTGTTCGGCGCGCGAGATAAGAGACGTGTGTATAACGCGCGCGCGTTTGAAGGAGAGAGAGAGAGGGAGGAAAGAAGACGGAAAATATAGGGTACGTCTAATAGAGTCAGTGCGGCGCGTGCCAAAAGGCCCCCGGGATATTTGGAATTCGAACTCGATCGTTCGTACTGATAGCGGAAGAGGTACGGTGGATTGCGGCCCGGATAGAGCGGACGCGCGCGGCGCGATGCCGCACAGTGGATATGGAAACCGCAGGCCCGGGGCACGCACGAGAATGTCGAGAACGTCCCGGAGATCGCGCGCGAGGAGCCACATGGATGGCAGCCAAAACGTTGCACGCCCGGCGCCCGAGCGTTCGGCACGCGGCAACCCCAAAGCATATGAGACACTACACAAGCCAGAGCGAAAGGAAAACAATCTGCAAAAAATGTATCATCTCTTCGCGATCGTCCTTTCCCTTCCCAACCCCTACGACGATATGCACCGCGATTTCTCGGTCGCAATGTATGCGACCATAACTCAAAAAAAGAAACCCCTATCTCCTCTATTAAAAAAAATTTTGAACAACCGCATTGTTGTCGATTTATTCGGTCTCTGATTAGTCATTGGGAAACCGGTTTAATATCGTGAAATTTAGTGGTTGTCAGACCAAAAAAGTCGAGAAAAAAAAATCGATCTTTGCGTTTTTGCTGAATTTTCGATTTTTCGGGAAATGTGCCATCGCATAGATATTTGAAAATTTACGAAAACGATTCGTTTTTGCAGAAAAAAAAACGCAAGGGTTCCTATACTGACTGGAAGAGATCGGATGTATTCATTATTCGATCGGTGCACTTGTTCGCGAATTTCTCAATTAAAATACGGGGCCACCAAATAAGAAAAAAAAAAAAGAAAAAAAAATACGTCGGGACATATGAAAGAAAATTGCAGGTGGGTCGCAGATCGTCAAGAAGAAAAAAACGAAAGGCTACGCGCGGTCCATTAAATCCCCGGGCCGGTTGCAGTTCACCTGCGAAAGCGAGACGCGCGCGCGTGATACGAAGAACGACGCGAAAGTCTCGTTCATCAATGTCAAGGCCGCCGTAGCGCTCGCGCGTGCGCGCTTGTGCGGCGCGAGTGACGACGACGGCGCGCGAATAGCGCAGCGGCGACGGACTAAATTCGTGAAACAGGTTTGACCCGTATTGCTAGGTGGCCGCCGCGGATCCGTAGCTCTCATACGTTCCGTGCGAGACGCGCGTGCACGCGCGGTACACGGGCGCGTGAAACGCGCGAGGTTGTCCCCCGCCCAAACGAAATTAGGCAGCGCTATGCATATATAGATACATGTCAGAGAGCGAAGCTCGAGAGTCTAATAGACGTTTCGTATAGCAGTCCACGGACATTATTCCGATCCGGTCTGCGCGACGCCGCGAACCTGTCGAGCGCGAATTGTACGCAGCGTATAACCAACCCACACTGAGAAAAATTCAGGTGATAACAAAGTCAAATATAGTGTGTTCTACTATATAAATAGTCACGGGCACCATTATTGTGCAGCCGGTTTAATTATTTATAGTTGCGGGAACCATAAAAGCATTGTTGCCGTTTGAGGCAACCGTACATTTTTCTGAGTGCAACAGTACCCGAGAGAGAGGAGCGCAACGATACACCGCGACGAAGAAGTGGAACACCCGCGAGCGAGATGAACGCGATCAAAGTCAAGGCCACCCCCGCGGTGAACCCACACACGCGCGCGAGTCGTTTGGCATTAACGTCGGGCGAGAGTAGTCCCGCGCAGTAACCCGCTTTTCATTTTGAGCGACGGCTTCAGCTCCGTCCAATCATATACGAATTTCACGCTCGTACCGCGCGAACGCACACGCGAGTCCTCGTAGCCCCATCACTCGCCGGAGATTATTGTAACAACAGCGCCGTACGTAAGAAAAACATTGCTCGGGAGATCCACGAACCCGCGCCCTGTGTGACAGCTCCTCGCAAGCGTCGATCAATTCGAGATCACGATAACTCAGCAATGATCCATCGCTTTTTATTTACATTGTTACGGATGGCCGAAATGAATACACGGATATATGTTGTTGGGGCGGATATTATTGGTTACAAATGTTTTCTTTTATTCCCGATCGTTTTGTCGCGCACGTCTGCTGTCAAGGTCTCGTCAAGACTGTCTGTCAAGATCGCAGTGAAGTCGCTCATCTATTCGTTTGTCTATTGTCATATATCCTGTAATCTTGTAATAATCAGCATCCGTTACAATATTCTTCATTTTTATTTTATTTTGTGTATTTTCTTTTTTTTTTTCTGTCGCCCGTAAGTATACAATATCGATTGGAGGGGTTTCCACTCGAGCCTTCGCGATATCATTGCAGCCGCAGGTCGCGTGCTAGCGTGAAGCACGCCCGGCGGAAGCGGAGCGCTACTCGCTCGCGCGTTATATTCGTATAGGTTGGATGAAGCGGCGAGAGGCCGTTGGGAGAAGGAGCCCGATCGAGCGGAGAAAGGAGAACGAAGGGAAAAAACGCGCGCGGGCCTCTTGAGGGGCTCGAGGGCGAAAAAAAAACGTCGATGGAGGGGTGGGGGCGTTGAGAGGGAGAGGCAGGAGCAGCGGCAGCAGCAGCAGCAGCAGCAGCAGCAGCAGCAGCAGCAGGGAGAGGAAAAGGCCCTGTGTGTATACTCACAGCGTCTTAGGCGCTACCCGCGCGTCCGCCGCCGCGGCTGACATAATGCGATGCAGTTCAGACTGCAGCAGCCGCCACTACGGTTAAAGCCACGACGCACACTGGCGCGAGGCTCTCGATCTCGACTCGGCCGCGTGCTCGACGGCCGACCTCACGCCAGCAGCAGCAGCAGCAGCCGCGCCGAGTGGAACTTACATTTGCTCGCGCGCGCCGAGCTCCTCGCCCTCTGTTACATAAAGTAATTTTATTTAAATACACCTTTGTGCCGCGCTCCTCTTCTGGCTGCGCGACACGTTCGCTCTCTCGCTCTCTCTCATTCACTATATGGTGCCTCCGTCGCCGTTGCAGCGACTCGCCAGAACGCGAGCAGCAGCAGCAGCTTCGTGCACTCGGAGCGCATAACAGCTAAGAACGATGCTAGGAGGCGACAAAAGCTCCGAGAATATAGGAGGTTCGAGAGATCGAGCACGCAGCGCGATCTCTCGAACCGAAAGCGCAAATGCGCTGCTCGCATTGTCACTTCGGTCAGAGATATGTTGTCGAGCGCTCGTCAAATCGACGTCATCCGTTGAGGCGCTCGATTTAAATTTCTTGATTTTCATCAACAGATTTAAATTCTCTTGAAATTTTAATTAAACATATAGGGATCAAATTAACGAATGACCAAAAAGCGAATGGCCAGAATAACGAATTTAAAACTAACGAACGTCTAAATCTAGAATGATCATTATTACGGAGTTCGGTATTTTAGCCATTCGTTATTTTGATCATTCGGTATTTTGACTCCACATTTTATTAAATTGCAGTTAAAATTGCGAATGATCAAGATAACGAATGGCTAAAATAGCGAATTCGGTAATGACGATCATTCTAGACTTAGACGTTCGTTTGTTTTATTTTCGTTATTTTGGTCATTCGCTTTTTGGTCATTCGTTATTTTGATACCCATCCAACATATACTACTATTAATTTTACGATCGCGCATTCACGGCAAAGCGAAAAAAAGGTCGACGAGTGAAACTCTTAATCGTGATCCTCGGCGAGGGTGAAACTTGTCGTTCGAGTTTGGACGTTGCATCGTAAAAGAAGAGAGGAAAGAAATACAGGTGTGTCGGTCGGAGGGGGTTGGGTCCGCTAAATCCTCGCACAACCGCGACTTTTAATACTTCCCCGAGAATATTTCTCTTGCTCCTTCGCCTTTCTATCCTTTTTTTTTTGTTTTCTTTTTATCGTCAAAGTAGTCGACGCGGTGTTAAGTAGTTTCGCCTTGGAACGTCCGAGCTTTGATTCATGGCCGTCCACCCCCCCCCCCCCCCCCCCTGAAAGGCTTAATCTGCTTGGTGTTGTGTGTTTCAACGATGGAAAACACTCTTTTCTCCGTGTCTCGCGTATCGAAAAACTTGTAAATCGTGCACTTTACTACGGCGCATGTGTACATAACACCCGTGGGGGGAGGGCGCGGCCACGCGGTGGCTGATGAGAGAATTTCGAGAGTGCTGCACGAGAGATCGTGAGAGTCGCTGCCGCTGCTCGTACAGAGAGCACCGAACACCGCTGAGGTCGCGCGCGATGTTCCCGGGGTTCGCCTTCGCTCGCGCGCGCGCGCGACCGTAGCTAAGGTCGGCCAGACACTGTAAATAATTCGCAAGAATCGTAAACGTCGCGCGTTTTTCCGTGATATAAATCACTCCCACGATGGCCCTGCAGTAAAAGCTCGACGCCGCGCTCACCGTCGTCAGCAGCCGCCGCCTGCATCACCGGAACTTGCACCCCTCTCTGCTTCTGTGTGTCCCAATGTCTCGACAACGCCGCGCCCACGTCCGAGGTGTAAACGTCTCGTTTCCCCAAAGCAGCGATGCTCCGAGAGCTTCCCTCACCATTCCACCCCCACTGATAGCACGTTTTACCCCTACGCGTTTAATTGTCTTATTACCACCGCTTCGGGACGATTCAGACGCATAGATTTAACAATGTTACTAGTCGCAACCTTTCTCGTGGATTGTGGATCGTGTCCCTCAGGTTTGATTTTCGCACTCTTTTTGTGTAGATCGTAACAATTTCTTTCTAAAGCGTAAAATGTCCGCTTTAGTACTATATAAGTATTAAAAAAAAAAAAAAACACGAAAAAAGAGAGCCAAAAATTAACCTAAGGGACACGATCCACGATCCAGGTTTCGGTCTCAGGTTTGATTTTCGCACTCTTTTTCGTGGATCGTAAACATTTCTTTCTAAAGCGTAAAATGTCCGCTTTAGTACTATATAAGTATTTAAAAAAAAAAAAAAAAAAACACGAAAAAAAGAGTGCCAAAAATTAACCTAAGGGACACGATCCACGATCCAGGTTTCGCTCTCAGGTTTGATTTTCGCACTCTTTTTCGTGGATCATGAAAATTTCTTTCTAAAGCGTAAAATGTCCACTTTAGTACTATATAAGTATTAAAAAAAAAAAAAAAAAAAGAAAACACGAAAAAAGAGTGCCAAAAATTAACCTAAGGGACACGATCCACGATCCAGGAAAAAGGGTGCGAATAGTCACATCCTAGATTTAATCGTACCAAAAAGTAATACGCTCAGAGATGGTAAAAATGTACGTGATTATTTTTTTCTCTTCTTTTTTCTCCGCGAACTCGACGACAAGAAAACGTCCGGCGAGAAACGCGCGCGAGGCCTCGTGCGGCTTCGATTGCATGCAGACGACGGTATACAGTATAAGGGCTCGTCGTCGACGAGGGCGTCACGAGTCTTCGGAGTCGCCGCGGTGCGGACTCGCGAGCTCGCGCGCGCGCGCGCGCGCGCTCGCGGGGTATCGGCGAAAAAGTAACTTTTCCGAAAGCGATAAATCATCTTGAAATTCGCCGAGGCTGACAGGCTCGGTAGTTTTACGAGGGACCGCACGCAAAATGCAAATGCCCCGGGAGGGCGCGCGAGAGAGAGAGAGAGGGGAGGGCGCAAGGGGTGGGCTTGGTGCACTGCAATTAATTAGCGTTTCGTGATATACCGGTGCATGCACTGGGGCATTTTTTTTCCCTACCGTGCGCGGGGCACAGAGTAGGCAGCAGCGGTGAACCTCCCCCTCCTCCCCCGCCCGGTCCCCGTGAAACCCCAGTGTATAAGCCACACAGAGTAACTAAACAACCCGTGCGCGATAAGCTGACGCCATTCGACGATCCCCACGGACACGTAATGCGACTCCAAAACAATGCGAAATAAATGAGGCCCTGCCACACGGACGGCTCGTTGCAAATTTGTTTTTTTTTTGCTTGCCTCAACCTCTCCCTCTCTCGCTTTTTCGACCCTCCCGAGCTGCTAGCTCGATGGCTTTTACAGTACAGCAGTTATGTACTACACCCGAAACACGATGTTCCGGGCGAGTAATGCGCGCCCCGGTGTAATCAATGGAGACAGGGACTCGTGAGTGATAACGCCGTGCTACGATAATCAATGATGTACAGAGATTTATTCGTTGTCGTAAGAATATAAATATACTCATGTATACAAACAACAGCCGCCACTTATAATTCTTTCTCTCTCTTCCTCTTTCACTTTCTCTTTCCAATTCCCTCTATCTCTCCCTCTCGAGGGCGTCGAACGAATTCATCACTCGCGGCAGCTTCAAATTGTCTAACGTGATCACTTTTATGCTTTACAATACAAACAAAAATTCGAGGCACCTCAGACACCGCACGTGTTTCGATGTTTTGATATTCGCGCACCGTCACCGCTCGTTTTTATTGTACAATTTAATATGATTCATATTTCCCCTCTTTCGCACGCCGCCGCCGTATCGTCCATATTTTATAGATTTTTTTTTTCGAAGCGGCAACACTGTACACTCTCGCGTATCACTCAAACAGATCCAACGACATTCGTCAACGCGCCAAATAAAACTTCCACAATCCGATAACATCCATGGAGTGAAATCCATGTTTGACGCCTCTGTTTCGTCTGTTATAAAAAACAATTGTATTTTTGTCGTCGTTTACATCGACCATTCAGTGCATTTTGAGGGCGCGTCAGCCCATTCGTCGATCAATGCATGGTTTACGTTGTCTTTTCCCCATTCACAGCTAAAACGGCCGGAGGCTTTCACGTTGGATCACGACTTTCGCACAAAGCCGGACATCGGAGGTGGACCGACCGGTTTGCTGCTAGCTATCGGCGACGTTGGGTCCATTCCCACGGGAGACGACGTTTCGGAGGGACGCGAAGTCGAGGCTCCGGACATCGACGGGATCGGAGGCGACGGCGAAGCTCTCTCGATTGTCATCGTTTGGGGTGGCAACTGAGCGTCGGCCTGAATGCCATTCGTTCCGTAAATTTCTTTCAGCATCATCAGCATCGTATCTTCGGATTCCCTGAAAGCACAGATTCATTAGTTTATTAACATGCCGTAAACATTTTTAGGGGATGATTCAGTTATCGGTAATACAAAAAAATTAAAACGTACCAGTAACAGACGTGACTGGTCAGGGCGAAAATATATTCGTTGATGTATTCAAAGGGAGCCTCCTGAAGAACGTAATCAATTCGGCGACCGCCATTCAATCTTCCGACCCGAAAGTCCGCACCTCCGTCGTCGTCGTTCTGCTGCTCGTGCACGCTCGGCGACTTGTGCAGCTGCTCCTCCACTACCTTCTCGATTTCCTGCTCAAGCGACGCATTGTCCGGTCGATGGAACATCGCCAGCTGATAAACGGAGTTCCACGTGCTTCTCACCGAGTCCAACAGTTTTTGCTTCAAATCCGCGCCCACTCGAGCCATAGTTTCTTTCAATTCTATAGTAACAACGGAAACATTCATTGTTAAAGCGAAAACATTCTTCTCCAATAGTCGTAATAACGAAAGAAACGTAAACCAACCTAAGTGCATTCGCTTCCTGCCTTTGTGATGCGGTATCAACATAGGCCGGTATTTATGAGCTTCCGGATTGATCAGAGATTCGACTCTGTATGCAACCGGGTCAAAGGGATGGAATACGTTGAAAAAGGCCGGGCACGTTGGTAGGACAAAATCGTCGCCGAGCGTGTCGATGCCGCGAACAGTGACGAACATTCCGATGGGACTGCCGAGGGCGAAGAAGGCTTGAGGGTGGAAGCTCAGTTGCGGATAGTTGATAAATGGCTGACCGGTTCCAGCCGCACCCATCACGTAACTGACTTTCTTGCTCAGCCGGCGTTTTAACACCGGAGGCACCGTCGTCCTGATCGAAGACACCGTATCCTCGTCCTGATAATTCAGAAAACAAACGTTAATCGACTGATCAAATTATTTCATCGCTAATTAAATTTCAAAAGCAATCGTGGACTAAATTCACAGGAACGTACGGATTTACTGTCAGGATTGAGAAGCGTCGGATCCGTTTCGTCTCGAGACTCCTCGGCAGGTGGTTTCTGATGGCACAGCAGATCGAAAACAATCAAACTTCCGAGCGAGTGACCGCCGAGATAAACGGAACCCGAGAAGTTGGAATTACGCTCCTTGAATAGCGAGTAAAGCCTATTCATCTCGTTGCCAACGGTCTGCATGATCGTCTGACAGTATATCGGACTCGTGTAGAAGAGAATGTCGAGCAGAGTATCGTTGGTAAAGTGTCGCAGCTTGGGTATACTCTCGAGGGTTATGGCTTGCAATTTCTTGTCGATTCCCGTGTCTTCCGAGTGCAGAGTCGTGTGCCAAGATATCGGCAGTACTTCGATCCTGTTGACAACTCCGTGCAAGCTGGCTGTGCGATAATGCGACTGGACCAGCTGAAGTGATATGCTCCTGAACTCATCGACTGTAGACAATACATTTTCGAAAGATTTAGCTTACGAAAAATCGCAAAAACTTTGTATATTTAAAATCGTGGAAAAATATAAGAGTCAAGACTCACCGACTTCCTCGACAGTCCTGAATTTCAAGTCGCAGACGCTGCCAATGCCATGAACGAGGAAGAGTAGATGATCAACTTTTTCGGGTTCACCTTCGTCGATGTTGAACTCATCGACACCGCGCTTGACGACCTTTGGCCTGCTCGCTGCACCCTGTAAATATGTACCGGTCTCTGAACCCTGAAAATGTCAGGATTCCAACAAAACCACGCACATTTTTCAATGTAAATTAGAAACAAGAACATACGCACTTGTGTTAGCAGGTCGTATGCTGTTCTTAACGGATTAACGAGGTTAGTAAGCGTGACGCTAGGACGAATTGGAAGAAGCGACGATGCGGACGGTGTTTGAACGTGATCGGGACTTACGGCACTGTTGCCCCAGGAAGCGGCGAGCTCGGGCGACGTTGCCGGCGCGTAGTGGACCTGAATCGTCGAACTGTGGAAGATTATGTACTCGCCGTTGTTCAATTCGATTCGACGATTCCAATTGTCATTCGTGCACGCGTGTTTGTATTCCTCCTCGAGACGCGCCGCGGTGCTTTCCTCGTATGGAATGTATCGTGATTCCGTGGAACCTTTGTAGAACCACGAGGAACGTCTGACTTCGGTGGGATTTCCCGTCCAGTAAACCGGCGACCGTCGACGACGGAGAATATCGACGTCGTAACGACCACCGTCGGTCGCCACCGTTGTTTCCGGTGTTATCTCCGACGAATTGTGCACCTCTTCGAGGTTCAGACTGTCCTGCATGCTAAACGGCGACCAGATGACCTTGCTCTCGACTTCCTTGCGATAGAACCAATGATGATACACCGGTCGGTACTGCATCCTGCGATCCGCTGGTCCTGCAGCCTGTAATCAGTTTACCGGTTAAAGACTTTACGTTTTTTTTAATTTAACAATGTAAAAATTACTCACCAAATTCTGAAGGCTCGGTGGTACCATTTCTGAGTTCGATCGGCCGAGTCCCGGATTAACTGACGTTTGAACAGGATTCAGTGTCGCCGATCCAGTAGGTTCTGGCATCGCAGTGGCCATGAAGGCTTCACTGGTCGGAAAAGTCGGAGGGCTCGATCCCAGCGCTGTAGAAAAAGGATTGGGAACTGATGGTCGATTTGCGGAAACTTGTGGAGTGAACACTGAGTAAGAAGAATCCTGAGAAGTCGCCGGAAAAGCGCCGGGATTGTAGAACGTAGGAATCTGCTGCGCGGTTGTCGCTGGCGGAATTTGTTGCGGATTCGAGACAAAGAATGGCGACGACGCGTAAGGCTGATTAGCCTTTGGAGGCTCCGAGTCGAAGAACGAACTCGGAGTTTGTTGAGACTGAGCAGCTGACTGTTGTGCACCGTACAACGCGGATGGAGCTTCAGTCGGGAAATAATTTAGTTCGGACTTTCGTCCGTGATTTGACCCGCTGAAGAAACTCGTGGCCGATGCCACCGGATCGGTGGGTTGATTTTGTGCAAAAGATTCGGCGATCGAGCTCGATTTTGACGATACATTAGTCTCGGCCGGCGTTGACAAGTGACTACCGGATCTAGCGAAGATCTCACTTCCAAGCGCAGGCGCAAATTCTATTCCCGATGAAATTTGTGCCGCAAAACTGTCCTGCGGTGGGTCGCTAGGAAACGAATCATTTGCATTCAAATCAACGTCCGCGAGATCCTCGCTCGTTTCGCTCTGCGCTGTTTGTTGATTAGGATCCGAGCTCGCGACGATCGATTGTTGCTGCTGCTGCTGTTTTAGGGGCTCCGAGGATTTGGTTTCCTCAACGGAGGCAGTCGACTCGATCGCCGACTTTACGGGTGAAGAATCTTCCTCCCTTTCAGCGAGAAGATGCTCCAACTTGGCAGTCACTTTAGCAGCGGAAATTGGAGTGAAACTCTTGTCCTCGACAGTCGCAGACGCGGCTGGTGTATCTTCCCTCGACGACGAGACGTTCGGCTCTATGATAGCACCGGATATCGGACCAACGTTCGAGCCCGCGAAAGCTGAACTCGGCAAATCGAAGGTCAGACCCTCGGAAAACTTTGTTGCGCCCGGTGAGCTGGTGAATCCGGCGGAAACTCGAGCGTCGCCGCGACCGTCGCTCGATATCAAAGACGTCGGTGGTGCTGCTGCTGCAGCGGCGCCGTAAGTCGAAGCGAAACCAGCGAACGTCGCATTCGCCGGTGTATTCTGCGGCGTTGCGGTCTCGGGAAATCTCGAGGGTATTTCCTGCGGAGCTGAGGCCAACTTGTCCGTAGGTCCTGACCATCCGGAAATCACGGGATTGTACTGACCGGTGAGCTGCCGGCTTTGCGAGAAACTCGGTGCATTAGTCGTCAGCGGCGACTGTGACGGTAGCTGTTGCGCTTCGGGAAACGATGGCGTCGAGAAGCTCGCCGAAAGCGTCTGAGAACTCGGAACCCCGCCGATTTGTCCGGAGTACAAATTCGGACTTGACGCCGATCCGGGAGGTGCGTAGGAGCCGCTGGAACTACTCGGCTGGAAGGTGGCGCCGGGAATTAAAAAGTCCGCAGCCGTGGGCGCAGAACTCCGATACTGCTGCTGCTGCTGCTGCTGCTGCTGCTGCTGCGTCGTTGGGAGAAAACTCGAGGCTGGCGGCGCCGGATATTGCTTCGGAGTGCTGGAAGTCAAATCAGGCGGTGGGGCGTATTTCAGACGACGCTGGTTGCCCAATCGATAGGAGCCTGGACCTGGCAAATTAATTTATTCGTCAGCATCGGTCAAACCTCAATGAAACATTAAATTAAAGAACATCATTGGTCGCAATAATTTGCACTGAGAAAAAAAATTGGTCAATCCAACAAAATGTGCGGTTGCGGGCGGCGAAATAAATATTTTGCAAATTAAAAATATTTAATTGATCGAAGCAACAGGTGATAGAATTTTTTAAATCTCGATTAGCATTGCCGAATATTTTGTCCAATGTGCAAAATATTTATTTCGCCAACAGCAACCGCACGTTTTGTTGGATTGAGCCATTTTTTTTTCTCAGTGTGGAGTAATGAAACCAGTCAATAAATATTCAAATATTAAACTTTAGTCGATTTTTATTTATTTCGCCAACAGCAACCGCACGTTTTGTTGGATTGAGCCATTTTTTTTTCTCAGTGTGGAGTAATGAAACCAGTCAATAAATATTCAAATATTAAACTTTAGTCGATTACTCACCGCCCGACGGTGGCAGAGTTGACGCGGTCGGCGGTGGCCGAGGCGACGGCGAACTCGTTGGCGGAACGCTCTGTCCTATTTCGCCGAACGCCGGAGGATATTGTCCCGATGGTCCTCGCGGCTGATCCGCCGCTACGAACGGTCCGGATGACGTCGGTGGCGGGCCATACGGATTCGGCGCGAATCCGTAGGTACTCGACTGCTCCCGATTTCCGCCAGGATTCGGCGGTGCAATCGGCTGCTGTTGATGAGACGGAGTCCGCGCTGCGCTCGGCACGTCACCCGTTATCGTTGACAGCGACAGGTTCGGAAGCGACGACAGGATCGACGTGAAGTAACCCTGACGCTGCGGCTGACTCGGCGGCGGCGGATGCGACTGCTCCCTGTGTATCCGATCGGCTGCGTTTCCAAGATCCTGAACGCTCGTGACGCCGATTTCCGCGGCCGTTGGCGGCTGAGGCAG
Organism: Itoplectis maculator; assembly: GCA_964034905.1. Taxonomy (NCBI): domain Eukaryota; kingdom Metazoa; phylum Arthropoda; class Insecta; order Hymenoptera; family Ichneumonidae; genus Itoplectis; species Itoplectis maculator. The sequence goes on along the minus strand of OZ035852.1, from coordinate 14,921,153 downwards.
AACGCCGGCGGCCGGCTCTTGGCCCACCGAACTTTCCTCCGGACTCTCTGGAAAATCATGCGAAAAAAAAACAAAAATTAGTCACCGTTTCAATCTACACTCGGCTTCATATACCTCATTTTTTTTTTTTTCTTTTCTTTAACCACACTGAGAACAAAAATTGCCAAATCCAACAAAACGTACGGTTGCGGGCGGCGAAATAAATATTTTGCAGATTGGACAAGATATTCGGCAATGCTTATCGAAATTTCTTTAATTCTATCACCAGTTGCTTCGATCAATTAAACATTTTGTCCAATTTGCAAAATATTTATTTCGCTGTCCGCAACCGCACATTTTGTTGGATTTAGCCATTTTTTTTTCTCAATGCATGAAATAGAAAATAAGCGTTTTCCACGAATTTCACAGCGCAAGATAGTAAGACAAGTGTCACCCGCGGTTTCCCGACGAGGTATTGATGCATAGCAAATGTTTAACAGGATGCGACGCGAGTCCCCAATTCGAGCGAGATAACCGCGGCGGTAATAGCCGTGATATTTTCACTTTCGTGACTATTCGTCGAGGATCCTCGGATCGGTTTCACCTGGCCGCGTGCGTCCTGTTTCACCTTCCGTTACACCGCACGAATGTTATATCGCCACGGCACGCGTCCTCGAGAATCCGACACTTGCGTCGATATACGCCGCACGCGCCGTTGGTCAAACAAACCGTTCAGGTTTTCCGACTCCTCTCGCGCGCGTAATTCGTTAAACGCAGTGTCAGACGACGCCCATAAGATTTACCTTAACGCGTCTTCGTCATCGTGCGGATCGTAACGTGACGCGTTCGGTAAACCGGAAACCCGGCCTTTATAAGTAGAAGAGGACTCGCCCGCCTGTCCGTCAGTATCCGCTGCGTTGAGCACTCGGCAGTACTATCGGAAAATTGTGTTAAAAAAAAAATCATCGCTATAGTAAAAAAAAATAAGTCGTAAAAAATATGGAAAATCGGGGTTATTTCCGGTTGGCGAGCTTTTGCCTCTTGTTGTGTCTGTTTGTTACCAACGCCGACGCGAACGACATTGCAGACGCGATCGGTGATCGACAGTGGAATAACGCGAGTGACTCGCAACTCGAGCGGGAGATCGGAAAAATCGAGACGAATCTCTCGACAAATGGAATCCCCATCAGCGATAAGCCCGGCTGCTTGAGTTACTGCGTGAAACGGGCGGTCGATGGGGCGATCGATCCGGCGAAGCGAATCAACGTAATCTGGAAGATCTTGGACGATCCAAGGGTGACATTTTCCGGTGAACCATCCGCTGGCCGGGGTCAGTATTGTTCGCCGATTACACTGTTAAAAATCTACGGTGACAAACGCTGCCGGTGTGGACTTTTTCCTGGTGTTACTTATAGCAGTGTTAATCGTAACACTTTTTACGGTGTAAGATTAACACCAGCCGTTTCGTTAAATTTTTCCTGTATTACCGACGAAACACTGTAATACTTTTCGCTTTAAGGGCATGAATGCACGTATCATGTGTGATTTTTTATTATCTCGTGAATGAATTAGTCGCTTTTCTCAGTTTTTATCGAAAAATTGAAGAAAAAACATTGACTTTTTCATTACAGATTTCTCTACCGGGTAATTGATCTGTAATTTTTTTTTCGAAAATCAAAATTTTGACTAATTCATTAACGAGATTCATATTACTGGCGTCTGTATTTCAATTTTCGCTTCGATCCGTTGATAATTCGTGATAAACGGCATTAGGTGAAAATCGGTATTTCAGATTCAGTTAACACCGCTCATTATCACCGTGATTGGTGTGGACCTATATGGACACCGATTTTAACACCGGATTGTTAACAGTGTATTCGTCTTCTTCCGTATCAAAAACAGTGACGTCGAATCAATGCCACGGCGCTTTATATCAGCGGCGATAAATATATACCGAATTGTCAACTAAAAAGAATTATTATCAAACGGAGATTAGTGTCATCAGAATAGCCGCGGTTCGAGGAAAAGTCGCGGGCGCATTCCCGGAGATGCGTTTCGATCGACCGGAAGGCGCGTAGCCGGTTCACGGTCGTTCTGCGACGCTCGCGCGGCTTTTATTGTTTGCAGTGCGAGATTTTATTTATGCGCTATCGCGCGTTGCTCGCATTGACGCATTAGATACGACCGAGAATGCAGCGTAAACAAATAACCGCGGAAAACAACCCCCGTAGTAGAAACGATTGAGCGATCGCTGACGTCCGTGATGAAGTATATATTATATATGTATATTATTGCTATTCTTCGTCAGTGATAAGCGCGGAGAATGTGCTCGGGCATTTCTTTTTTTTTTCCGTTTCTCCATTCGTCGACTATTTACACGCCAAGCGTAATTTCCACAATGGTTCTCTTATCTTGCGGCGTAGTTTGTTGCTCGTAGAGATCGATGAGTCGGTCTACCAGCACCGATAAGGCGAAACGAAATGAGAGATAAAAAACGAGCGAAGTGATATTGATAGTACGAAACCGGATGCGAATGGAGAAATGAGAAAACGTGTATTAACATATTTATATTTATTTTTTTTAGCAGGTTCCACGCCCAGAGATCGGGACTTTGTGTGGGAACCAACGAAAATGTTCAACACGACGAATTTATTCGCCGGAAACGATCAAAAGTGCGAACTCCACATCGAAGTCGGCTGCAGCGACGCTCGCAGCGAAGCTCTTCCCTTGCCACAAGAATACGCAAATCGCGACGAGGTAAATAAAGAGAAAAAATGCACTCGAGCCAACACAAAGCATAACCCGAGTTGAAATTTAAACCCTTCAAATACCCTTCGTTGAATCAAAATGGGTAAAATATGTCACTTTTGGAAGTGTTTACAAGAGTCTAGGAACCTCATCTCACTTTGTACAACCTAATTGGAAGTTCAAGAAGGTTCAAGCAAAAAATGTCAGTCCCGCAGTAGTATCTGTTTACTCTAATTGGGTAATATCTGCCACTTTCGGAGGTTTTGAGAAGTGTCAAAAGCCTTGATTTTGAAGAGGGTCTAAATTTTAACTCGGGAACGCACCTTCACACGTTTCATTCTCATCGACGTTTCGTTCCATCACGCAGGTGAGTCTCGCGACGATGGATCTCGCGGAGGGCTACACCGACACCGAATTCACGGTCAGCGAGGTCACCGAGGAGCTGCGAATCTTGGCTTTGGGAAAATTGTCGCAGGCGATACTCGAAATTCCGGCAGGTGAGCGATTCTAAAGTCGCGTTGCGATATTAGCGCGGCTCGGACGCCGCTCGTCGGTCGTACACTGTTGCCTCGGGGAGTCTCGGTATATAGATGGAAAGTGGATGTATTAATAGCGGAGCGCGCGTAAAACGATAACACTAGACCGAGCTGTGAGGTCGCGAGGTGGTGGGGGCTAAGGAGGAGGGTGGGGGGAGAGAGGGTCGGATATAAGAATAATATTTGCATATGGGAGACGCACTACATTTCCAAGTAATACGAAGAATAATATTGAGGAGTAAAAACGCAAAGCGCGTAATTTATATTCGCCGCGAGCGAAAGCGAAGGCTGCGCCGCGAAGCAGCACCAAAAGTGCACGTTTTCGCACGAGATCGATTGACAAGTCGAAGGCCACGCGCTCGCACCACGTGGCCTGGGGTAAGAGAGCAAATTGGCTTGTGACGAGAACGGAAATAACCGTGGCTCGCGAATATCGCGCCGGGCCTATTCGTTCTCTCGCTCTCCTTTCGCTTTTTTCGTCGGTGATGCGATGACTGCGCTGATGCGCTTGTACTCCGCGATCGAGTCTCGCGAGACGCGACAACGCGACAAGCGCAACGAGAGCCAAGAGACACTTGTCGATTGTCAGCCAACGTGTCTGTATCGCGACGGCTGCTGACGAGGATTTCCCACTGCTGTCACCGCTTGGCTTGTCAATCATTTTAATTCAATCGCGCGCCGCAATTTTAGACTCGCGTAAATAAAACCAAAGCCGCGGTCGGAGTAGAGATGAAAATAGTCGTGTCTTCGGTTATTCTGGTTTATTCGCGCGCTCGCGGAATATTTACACTGTTAAAAATCCAAAATCGGTGTCCATATAGGTCCACACCAATCACGGTGATAATAAGCGGTGTTAACTGAATCTGAAATACCGATTTTCACCTAAAAAAATCAGAAGTGTCGTTTATCGAGAATTATCAACGTATCGAAGCGAAAATTGAGATACAGACGCCAGTAATGTGAATCTCGTTAATGAATTAGTCAGAATTTTGATTTTCGAAAAAAAAATTACAGATCAATTACCCGGTAGAGGAATCTGTAATGAAAAAGCCAATTTTTTTCTTCAATTTTTCGATAAAAACTGAGAAAAGCGACTAATTCATTCACGAGATAATAAAAAATCACACATGATACGTGCATTCGTGCCCTTAAAGCGAAAAGTATTACAGTGTTTCGTCGGTAATACAGGAAAAATTTTACGAAACGGCTGGTGTTAATTTTACACCGTAAAAAGTGTTACTATTAACACTGCTATAAGTAACACCAGGAAAAAGTCCACACCAGTAGCGTTTGACACCGTAGATTTTTAACAGTGTATGCACCACGTGCTGCACGAGCGCGACGAGCTTTATATATATGAACTAAAGAATACAAAATTGGTACCGGTTGCCTGCCGCGACAAGTCCAGGGTCTCGGTTTGATAGCGAATCGTATATCGACCGTCCACTTTTCGCGTGTTCTGCTTCTTCAATTCTTTTTTTTTCTTATTGTCACAAATGACACTGAGTCCTTTGGGTACGATAAGCAGGATATGTATGTATATTTTATAATTATTAGAGGTTAAATAGTCGCATGTTTCCCGAGAGAGATATTGGACAACGCCGTCAGGAGCAGCGGAAGCCTTGAGTCTCGTTCGCGACGGTCACTGGGTATATATTTCCGTTCGTTCCGCTCGACAATCACTGTTTTTTCACGCTGACCGGATGATTAATTAATATACACACGCGTGGCTCGCGAATAATCGCGCACTCGAATTGTCGCACGTGCCACGAAAATTATGCGACGCGTGTTGCCGCGGCCAATGACAGATATGTGTATTTTCTTTTTTTCGTCCTTTTTATCCAAGCGAATCGAGCCGGAGACGCGGGCACGAACGACGCGGGGACACCGAGAGCAACATTGTCGTTATCGCGCACGGATGACGGAACGGGGATGCGACTCGACGCGCGCAACCCCCCAGCCGGCGGATGGCGGCTGAAGCTCTTCGGGGTGGCGAATTCGAACTACAGTTTCAGCGTCGTCGCGGCTTCGACGAAAGCCGTTTCAGAGGGCGTCGATGTTTTTGCGACTGCTACCACGCAGCCGAAGGGTGAGTTTGGTACTCTTGATAAAAAAAATCCTACACTGAAAAAAATTAATAGTTGTGATTACCAATCGTTGATCAGAGCTACCAATATTTTAGTAACTGCAACCAATATTTTGGTAGATCGAACCAACGATTGGTAATCGCAACTACTAATGTTTCTCAGTGTAAGATAATAACATAATAATTTTAATAAAAGATAATAATTTTCTTACGACAGAATGAATTTCAAAAAACTGAAGTAAAGAAAAATAAAAGAACTTTCAACGACAAAATAAAATCAGAATACCTGGAAAATTCTACAATAATTTGCTATGTAACTTTGTGACTGATAGCACCGATTGCTACGTAATTGGCTGCAACAACAAAATTGATATTTTTTCGAGAGAAAAAAAAAAGAAAATGATCGAGTTACTCTTTCAACGGTTGGTTACGGTCGAGCCTTGATGATCGTGGTTATCGATCGCGGAATCGGCGTGAACGCGATCGCCGCGGGTAAAAACTTCCTCGTGGCGCGAAGACCCACTGACAACTGGCGAAGCGCTGGCTATTCGCCCGCGCGGACGCGCGCGCGCGCATCTTTTGCCACCAGTTATATGTTAGCGTATTGTGCAACGACGAGCGTTGTATTGGCCTTTGGCCGAGACTCGCGTTCGTCAAGCTGACGCACTATCCTCTCTTTGACGAATAGTTCAACCGTAACATCTCTCGTTTTTCTTCCTTCCTAACTGAATGCAACGTGTCACCACACTTTTGTCTCGTCCTCTGTGTTGTTTCCTAACCGCGCAAAAGTGTCTCTCGACGCAACTGCAAATAAACGTCACAGTGGTTTCTCTGTTCTGGCAGAATCGGCGAGACCCAACGTGACATCATCGACGTCATCGCGTCCAACCCACCTGAAGCTCGGCGACGACAATGCCGGAACGATTAAATCCGATGATCAACAGGTTTGGTTTTTTTTTCTCTTCTTTTTTTAGACTCTTAGACATGAACGTTGAACCGAGATGATTCCGAACACAGTTAAAAATCTGCGGTGTCAAACGCTGCTGGTGTGGATTTTTTCCTGGTGTTACTTATGACAGTGTTAATAGTAACACTTTTTACCGTGTAAAATTAACACCAGCCGTTTCGTTAAATTTTTCCTGTATTACCGACGAAACACTGTAATACTTTTCGCTTTAGGGGCATGAATGCAAGTAACATGTGTGATTTTTTATTATCTCGTGAATGAATTAGTCGCTTTTCTCAGTTTTTATCGAAAAAATTGAAGAAAAGAATTGACTTTTTCATTACAGATTCCTCTACCGGGTAATTGATCTGTAATTTTTATTTTCGAAAATCAAAATTCTGACTAATTCATTAACGAGATTCACATTACTGGCGTCTGTATTTCAATTTTCGCTTCGATCCGTTGATAATTCGCGAAAAACGGCACTTCTGATTTTTTTAGGTGAAAATCGGTATTTCAGATTCAGTTAACACCGCTCATTAACACTGTGATTGCGGTGGACCTATATAGACACCGTCTTGGTGTTGTTTTTAACACCGGATTTTTAACAGCTAAGGGAAAAATTGCAATATTCGCTTTGGTGATTTCAGACGCTCGGTGGTCAATTTGCCGCCGGCAAACAATCGGCGGATGAACCGCATGTCCTGGAATTCTCACAATCCAACGATCCTTCCTTCGTACAATCGGAAGCTCGGGAATTGATGGAGAAGAAATTTGTTCGAAAATTCGCGAGAGCGGCGAATCTTGAGGTCGAAACAATGAAGTCCCAGGCAAGTGACAAAATCGTTTCCCGCGGGTCGTCCGACGAGGATCGTCCGTCCGAGACTGCGAAGATCGTGGAGGACGCAGAGCTGGAAGAGCTCTCGAGATCGGCCGAAGAAGTTCCGACCAGAACGAGAAAAACCGTCGTCGAGCTCAGTCCGAACGCGCAGCTGATCGCAAAGCCGCCTTTTCACGACGTCGTCTTTACCGTGACAAATAATCAACCTTTGGGTATAAGACACGCTTTTCAAGGTAGCAGTACGGTCTTCCCGTTTGTTGGCATTTTACCCACCAACGCGTGAGTATTTTTCTTTTTTTTTACGCGTTAGGATTTCCTTTATCTCTTTATGTCTATTCGACAGTTTATTCGTCATCGATGGTTCGCTTTTATTTTCGAATTTACGATATTTTCGAATTTATTTTATTTTCGTTCGCAGTTTATGGATCAAATCGGGCGAAACGATCCAAGTGGCGGTGCGAGTTCAGGTGCCCGACATCCAAAACAGCTCGCCCAGTATAGTAACGCTTTACGTCGGTGGCAACGAGAATTTCGAGGTGGCGAAAAAATCGACTTATCTCTACGCCCAAGGCGCCAATGGGCTAACGGTAAGTGCATAACCATCGATGAGCTGCATTATGTTCGTCAATATATATTATGTATCGTTGGTCCGAAGCAGCGTTGAATATTTTACGCGAAAAATTTACCTGCTACTATAGACAACGGACACCGACAAACCGAGCATCGATTACACGTTCAACGACAATTGCAACGGAAAGCTCAGCCGTGATCGATGCAGCAAAAGTCTCTGGAGCGTCGAAGTCACAGTCAAAGATTCGGATTCCGGTAATTTTTATTATTGTTATTATTATTATTTGTATGTATTTCAAAAACGACTTTTCATGTGAATTTTCGTGGTTGCAGGTTTGAAAACAGTTACGTCGCTGCCGATGGGATTGGAGCCTCGAACAGAATTCATCGCCGGTACTAAAAACGCTGTATCTTTTTATTACGTATCGTCCTGCTGTTATACGACTGTCGACGTCAAAGCGACGGACGTACAGGGAAACGTTTATACACGCACCATAGATGTAACAGGTACGAAAATACGAAAATAGCATTAATTATGTTAATTAATATTATTTGAGATATTGTCAATCGAATTCACTGCGTTGATTTAACTTTTTCAGACTGGGACAATTTGTCGCATGGCGAAATAGCCGCGATCGTCGTCGGAGCTCTGCTGATTATCCTACTGATAATACTGATCGTTCTGCTGGTCGTTTACTGCGTTCGCAGGAGAAAGAGTCACGATTTATCGTACTCGCAACGATACGGATCGAGAACACCCGCGAGCACCGAGAGAACGAACTTTTGATAAGGATGGAATATCTGTGACGGATCCGGTTAACGGCCGGTTTTATTAGATTTTTTAATATTTATTTATGTTTCGATTGCCGTGGACGCGGTTACGAATGTTGTCGATGCGATCAGCTGTTGGGGATGAATCATTCGTCGTCTTAAATTGTTTCATTAGCGCCAAAACTGCCTGCGTAGAAAAATTAGATAGAAAAAAATCGTAGGATGTGACTGACGTTTTCGGCACATTTTGATCTTTTCCACGTCTTTAATGCAATATCTAATTATATCCTGTTCACTTCCGTCCCGCGTTCCCATAAGCTGCGATTCCTGTCGATAAAAGCGCCATGTGCAACCCATTGCCAGTATTACTATAGCAATTGTAATTCAGCCGTCGCCCGTGCGTGTAATCCGATAATTCGATAGTCAACTAAAAAATCAACTAAAAAAGGGTTGTAACCGGTGTTTTCAGGGGTAGAATATGCGACATGAGAACGATGGTATAGGTTAAAAGTCGATATTTTGAAAAAATAAATTTCGTGGCCCCGATTTAGGCGGTTTTCGGCCCGGCTGCCAGATCTACGATTTCTGACAAGCAAAACGACAAATTTCCTTTTTTTTTTTTTTTTTTTTCAAAAGTAACTGAAAAAGGGTTTTTCAGTTAGCCATATTTAACAATGCATTTGTTAACTGTTAACAAACTATTTTCTCAGTCCACGATGTCGGTAAATGCGGGATATGCCGATGCGAGATCTGCGCACCCGCGCGCGCGCACCGTCCGATTCCTCTCGCGATGCATTCGCGACAACAGCTGTTTCATATCCCGCCTGTAGCTCTGCACTCCGAGTCGCACACGTCGACACACACGGAGAGCGCCCGAGCTGCTGCGGCGAATCGCGCGAATGACACCGGGCCGGGAGAAACGCGACATATGCAAACGAACGTCGGAGCGAAGACCCATAAGACATGTTAGGCGGTGAGTTGCGCTATTCGTAGACCATATTTTTAAGTCCCGGATCAGTACCACCGAAGAACAACAGAAACCGCAGCGGCCAAAGCATCAAGCCCCACCCAACCAACTCTCGCTCCGTGTGTACCCATATCACGGCGGCGAAACTCACCGTCCGGCAGAATCGCAGGCGTTGCAGGCGTCACGGGCATCAATAGGCCGCTCGACGCGTAACCCTCGAAGGGAAAGCCCTGACCGGCCGCTGTCAGCAGCGGATTTTTAAGTTTTCGCGACTGTTCACTCATTTTACGGAGGGCCTGTGTAAACGGACACCGCGCGGGCCACTCGACACGGCCATTACTGACCGTGCAAGAGAGGCACACCGTTTTCCCTCGACGGGAATGTCGCGAGCTACTACGCGCGCGTAGATACCATTCATACGTTCCACGTAGGCACGTGTGCTACCAACACACGTAAGCGAACGGCGCTTTCGCCGCGCGCCGCCAGCACCACCGGTTTTTCCCCTGCGCTCGGTCGGTAAGGTAGATCGACGGGAGAACTTTTTCTCTGTCAGTCGTAAACGAAATCGATTGGATTTTGGTGCGTTTTGTGGTTATATTATTATTGCGGTTCCTCATCTGTTGCATTTTAGGAGTTCGTACATAATTTGCTAAATTTTGGGGAATATTCCAAACTCCGAATTGTATTCTGTTGGTGTGTGTGTTTGTTCACTTGTTTTGACTCGGTCGGTAAGGTAGCGCCACGACTGAAAATTAGTAAATACAACGACATAACCTCGAAAGTTTGACTGGCAAAGCGTTGCGACGCTCTGGCGTCGGGTTTTTCGTATTTACGATGGGTGTGAAGGATTTGTGGAACATTGTGTCGCCTTCGTGCGACAGAAAACCACTTTTCGAGCTTCAGGGAAAGACGATTGCTGTCGACCTCAGCTGTTGGGTTGTCGACAGTCAGTCAGTCGTGGACAATTCGACGCAGCCGAAGATGTATCTGCGGTGAGTTCCTGATTCTGGGCTTCTCTGGAATTTAATTTTTCGCTCATGATTGACAATCCGGGTTGCTTCGCTTGTCGCAGAAATCTCTTCTTCCGCACAGTTTATCTGCTCATGCAGGAGACCTTTCCGGTCTTTGTGTTAGAAGGCAAAGCGCCGGACCTCAAACACAAGGAAATGGATCGCAGAAACAGGCTGAGAAGAGGCGACGATGAGAAAAAATCTACCAAGAAGGGCGGACGCAATCGTTTGAATAATATACTCAAAGAGTGCGAAAAGATGCTCTCGCTGATGGGTCTCAAATGTGTGAGAGGGTACGGCGAGGCTGAGGCAATGTGCGCTTATTTGAATGAGGATGGTGTAAGGATCGCCAAATACTATTTGCACATTTGTAGCTAGAAAGTGTGAAATTTAATGTAGATATTCGAAAGATTCTATCGATCGCACCTTTGGTCTGATTGAACAATTTTCATTCAGCTGGTCGACGGCTGTATAAGTCAAGACAGCGACTGCTTCCTGTACGGCGCAAAGACAGTGTATAGAAATTTTTGCACAAGCGTCCAGGGAAATCGTGGCGGCACCGGTGGCTCCATAGACGAGTATACAATGGAAAAAATTCAGAGGCTCTTCAAGCTCGACAGAGAAAAGATGATAGCGCTGGCATTGCTCTGTGGCTGTGATTACAATGATGGGGTACATGGGGTAGGCAAGGAAGCTGTCCTGAAGCTTTTCAAAATCATCGAGGGAGAGGATGTCTTAGAAAGGTATTTTAATGACTTCATTTAGTATCCGCTCGATAATTTGGTATCTTTTGGCGACGGAGCCAGCAGTATTTATGAATTTTAAACCGTTCGACAGGCTCAAAAGCTGGGCAACGCATCCAAAATTTAAGCGAATGGAAACGCAATTGAACGATCCGAACATCTGCACTTCCTGTGGTCATCGTGGGAAGATACGGGCGCATGCAAAATCAGGATGCGAAGATTGCGGTAGCGTCTCGGGCTGTGACAGTTTGTTTAAGCAAGTATTTCCATAAGCTATGGCGTTGAGCTGTCTGTTACAGACGAAAGAAATTAATTTGACTTTTTTACTCAGGGATTTGAGACCACTGATGAAGCATGAGATAAGTTTGCGCGAAAAAGCCCTCGCGGTCGAGGGTTTCCCGAGTCAAGAACTCATCGACGAATTTCTAGTCAGGAGAGGACCGATGCCCTCCAGTCTCGATCTCCAGTGGAGGCAGCCGCAAATTGTCGAGTTTGTGGTTGGTTTTTCTTTTACTTTACACTAGAATCAAGACTCATGAACTGTTAAATTAAAAAAATGGTATCATTTCAGAATTTCATGTGCCACCACGTATGCTGGGAGCCTGAGTATGCATTTGCGAAGATTTTCTCTCTCGCCACACGATGGCAACTTCGACATTTTGCGAACGTTCCTCGCGAGAATAGGATTCTCATGCATGGCGTGATGATACCAGAGAGAATAAAAAAGATCAGAAGACTCAGGTGCGTCGAGAGCTACGAGATCGTCTGGACCGACAAAGACGGTGTTCTGGAAGGTTTAAAGCTCGGCAAAATGTCAGACGACGAAGACGACGACGATATTGACAAAGCGCCCGATGAGCTCGTGTCTATCGAGCCGCAGGACGCGGTTCGGAGATGTTATCCCGAGTTGGCTGAGGAATTCGAAAACGCGAGACTCGCCAAGAGCAAAAAGCCAGCGAAGTCTCGAGGAAGAAAACAGAAAGCAGCGGCTGTGGACAAAGAGAACGAAAATCCTGAAGAGACTGGCGAAAAGAAAAAACCGGCGAAAAGAACGAGAAAAAAAGCGGCTGGTGTAGCCAATCGAAAAATCGACGAATTCGTGAATGTAGCGCCAGTTCATCTGTCGTTGGAAGATTCGTTCGAAGCGATGAGCCTTGCTCCGAAGCGAACGAAGCCCTCTGATCGCTTGGATTTTGGAAAGCCAAAGGCGTCGGGTACTCCTAAAAGAGGTCCCCAATTTGATAGACTATTGGCGACTGCCGGTATATCGGACGTGCTGGATGGCAGTCTCGCCAGGATGTTCGATGAATTGACGCCCGATGATTTCGCAAGTGAAATGGAGGACGAGAGTTTGATTATCGACGAAGTAATCGAACGAGTGTGCTGCAAGCGATCCGCGCAGCCTGCCATTGCAAATGCCGATCCATATGCGCCTCGCGTTGAGGATAATCCTACAACTGCTGTTCTGTCAAATTCAAACAAGCAAAACATTGTAGAGGAACACTGCACGCGTCGAAGCGCAGCAGCGCACGACATTTCCAGCGAATTCGATGAATTCGATATTCCTTACGTTCCCCTTAGTCAACGAGTGCAATTACCGAATCGATTTGAATCCAATCGAAGAAAATCCAAGAAGTCAAATAAGTTTAGCCTCGGAGTGGACGATCTCATGACTGACAGCGAATAATCGTTAAAACTTTATCTCAAAGATTACATTTTTGTACGTATGCATGATCAGATTTTTATATAAAAATTTCTAACGAAAAATTGCATTCATTAATTTTAACCAACTCGCATTTAGGATCCTTACATCATCAACAATGATTTGCGGTCGTCGATATATTTTTGCATTATATCTGTCGCATTTTTCAGAGCCAACGTATCCTTTTGTCTCTGACTCTTACGATTTTCCGCTCGAATTTTTTCGTCCGCTTCCCAGGCCTCTCGCTTCTGAATTATTTGTCCTATTTTTTTCTGCAAAGATTTTACGTCAAGGCAAAATTTACTTTCGTGAATAATCCGCTCACCTTGCAGAATGTTTTCTCTTCATCTTCCCACATTTCCATTTTTTCTCGGTCTACCTTCTCGTTTGCTCTTTGTGCTTTTCTGAGCTCCTCCATTCGTCCTCCCGGCGCCCAATCTCTCAATAAATATTCGACCTCGTGCATCCGGTTACTCGTTCTTTCAATCTATGCAAATGGAATTATATTATTCATCTATTCGTAGTAGAAGAATTACCATTCTTACGTTCTCAAGAATGGCAACTATTTCTTTCTTTCGAACTGCCAGCTTCTCATTCGCTTCTTGCCACATATCCATCAGTTCTCGCATCTCAGCCCTTCGACTTTGCGTTTCCCCTATCATAACGTTACACATCTTCGTGTCTTCTTTGAAGAAGTCAATTTCGCTGCTTGTCATTCGAAATTTGCAGTGTTTTCTGTCCTCTCGAACTTTTTTCGCTTTACCCGAAAGAAGTTTGGCCTCGTGATAAATGTCAATAAGCTCCTGGGAGAATTTGCACGGACAGGCTTTCGAACAGTTGTGGGGTCGCTTAGATTTTGTTACTCGTCGCATTTCATCGATGACCTACATTATGCGATATCATTATAATAACAGCAATATTTATTTTCACATTTTTGTATATAGTAATATTATTCAGTTATTTTAATCTTATTTTATTTCAGAAATGAATATTGTACCGGAGTCGGAACGTCTCTCCATTCATTGTCAGCATCCGTTTGGTTAGCCGGAAGTGCATCCAAGTCGCCAATGATTGGTGGCAAAGTTTTATGGTCAATCCTAACAATCTTTCGCACCTTCTTATCTTGCTTCATATTGTCAAATGCTTGCCTCGAAATCCTTTTTATTTCGAACTGTACCGGTTGATCTTTTTCAATATCAGCCTCAATATCTATGATTGGATGAACCTCTTTGATCTCCTCAACGGCGTGTTCAACAATAGCCGATGTCCTTTCCGACTTATCACGCTCTTCAATTACACCTAATGTCTCGATTACTTCATCACTGATATCCTTGATTTTTAATGGTGGTTTTTCAGTCTCGATTTCAGCGATGGTTTCCATTGGCTGTACTCCCTGTGAGCCGTTTGTAGGCAGAGCTAAACATTTATACAGGGATTTATCAGAATGTATGGCGATTCAAGCGATTTAGGGGACTTAAGGTTGCCTCGAGCCATGAGCAATCACATTTTATTGAGGATTTTCTTTCCTCCTGCAGACGTCTTTCTGGTGAACGTGACGCCGTATTGTTTTTCACCTGTCCGAGGTCAAGCAATTCGCTGTCCTTAGAAATTCCAGACAATTTTGCAGAGTTTTGGTCCCGGTCAATTAACGAATTAAATTCTTCTGTGGAAACTGCTGCTGCATTTGCAGCTTGATTGGACAATCTCGATTGATTCTGACTGTCTGTAGAAATTCTTGGGGATATCATTTTTTTAGGATCAATTAAGACATCTTTGATTGCTGTTGCAGTTTCTGTTGTAGGACTTATCGTCCCCGACTTGTTTTGAATAAGGTTTGGGATATTTGGTTGGTCAGTCATCCTTGCGTTGCGTTTTTTCCCAAAAGCCAATTGAGAGATTGACCCAATATCGTTTATTCTTGATCGCCATCTACTCGAATCAATGATAGCAAGTTACATCTTTTTATGCGATTGAGATAGAAAAGGAGAAAAAGTTTGTAGAGAAGGTCACAAACTTTGACTGTGATTTCGGCTTATTGCAAAGGCAACGCTTAGGTCTGGTTGGCGGAAGATTGAGGTCTTCAAAATCCATTGACTTATTCGCAAGAACGTCTTTTTCCTTGACAGACGCTTCACCAAATTTGTGTCTCACCGAATGCAGCAGTCGAGTTCCCCTTTTCTTCAGGGTTGAAAATGTTGAGACCAACCGTCGCGAACAAATAATTTCTTCGTCGTTAAATAAATGAGACATGTTGACAAGGTTAAACACACCGAAATTCTTTGCCATCTTGAAACGTCATTTTGAGCTAATCGCAAAATGTTTTGGTTTTTTTTCTGTCATCCAATCGATGGATGTCGGATGGATTCCGGCATCAGATCGATGGACAGGTAATAAAAGATTCAGAGCAGTACAGTAACACAAATATACTTTATTCTTAATTCAAAAACAATGTAGAGAATTAACGGCCATATTTTCCGAACGAACGAAAAATTGGTAGGTAAATATATGTTACGGTGCGAGTTAAAGTCGACGGTCAGAGTCGTTGAGACGGTATAGAGGCAGAATTGTAATTATATACGTATTATCGACAAACACGATAAACTAAATTGCACAATATGCGCGGAATACTGTTCGACCTGTCGTAAATACATCGTTATCATCGTCATCGTTACCATCATCATGATTGAAACACCCTGTGCATAATTGGATCGCGGGATTTTTCTGGTGCAGTATAGGCCGGTAATTCGTTAGTACTCGACCTCTAGCGAGTCTAGTCACTCTTGATCCCGAAAAATCATAGTTCAATTGTATAATGGCCAGGTACACATCCGAGTAAAAAATTACGCGAACAATTTGAAAAAAAACCAATTCAGGCTCACGTTAGCCACAGGTGTTGACAAAAATAAGTGAGTACATCTTTTCTTAATTAGTGAACAAATTTGGTTCAAAACGAAGAATCCTAAACGCGGCCGGAAAGTCACACACTTTCTTCCACCGCACAATTTTATCTCCCCAAAACGCAACGCTCTTCATCCAAACAAAATAAACTCGTTTTTGGATATAATAAAATTGTTTTCAACGCTAATAGGTACACGGTGTATACTTGTATACATAAAGATAATATATATATAATATAATTAATCTCAATTCTCAATGGCCAAGTCAATTGGACTGTAATTAAAAACTCTCTACATTTTTCTTTTACATTATCTTTTTTTTTTTAACTCCCATCCGTCGTCGCGCTTTTTGCTTACGATCTACGTGAAATTTCTGTATAAACCCTGCTAATGGTGCATCCGAGCTCGAGAATAGCCGGTGTGTGTCAGTGTCACGCCGCGAGGTTGCAATGTGCAATTCATTCACGGCTCTCGAAACAAAACGACACGTTGTCTCGCGTGAGAGGAACCGAGACTTTGCGAGAGACTCTTGCAACTGGATTTTCGTCGTCGTCGTCATCGTCGTCGTCGTTGTCGTCGTCGCCAGCAGCTTCGAAGTATAATAATCTAGGACGAACGAGACATCAGGAAAATATTCCAAGGTCTAGTTCCGGCGAACTGTGTGTGTGTGTTACTATGGTATTACAATACAAATAGGCAACGTTCTCGTGACGCAAAGTCGTTTCGCCTCGGCAGCAGTGGCATACGCAAGCATCGCGTCGAGCCATCGAATTGCAGCGGCATAGCTTGCATAGCAAACCCTCGTTCTCACGACTCGTTCGCGAAAACGAGCCCACACGGTTCCGCACACATACATATCGACGATAGTTAATCGAAGCAGACGAATTGTCATCGTCGCGTACGTCGTGCAGAGAGCCTATTACGCGGAAGGGGTGGGCGGGGTGACGTACAAAGGCTTAATCGATCACGCTTATTTACGCAAAGTGCAAATATAGCCGGTCTACATTTTGGTTGTTGCTGCTGCTGCTGTTGTTTTTTTGGTTGTTATTAATATCATCGTTACTGTTATTATTTATTTATTCTATGAATTGCGTAGGTATCATGTCAATGATCAGTACGTGGTCTTCTACGGGCTATCGAGGTATCCGCTAATTACCACTTAATTAGGCTTCGATCTCGCTGCGCTGTCGCTATAGGCCACTCAATTAAATATATAGATTTATATACATAATACCGTAACTACACGAGAGCTTTGATTTCTCGCATCACAAAACTTGCGGCAGGAGAAAAGTCACGGACCCCGCGTCCGCGAAAATTTCCCGTCTCGCTTGCTGCAACATTTTGCACGAAATAGAAAATCGGCTGGTCGTAGAAAAATATCGTTCGTCCTAGTGCGCGAGCTGTGCTAGTTGCGCGCGTTCCTCGCCAAACAAGATTAAATCGTACGATTTCTGACGAAACATATGTGCGTATTTTTTTTTTTTTTGAACGGCGCCATAAAATTCGCAGCTGTACGACGTTCAATTCAAAGACGATAAAAAAAAGAATAAAAAAAAAACGTGCGCATAATTGCCCGAGTTATTGCGGAAATCATCACCTACATTTTTGTTTTTCTTCCTATTTTAGACTCGTGCGGAACTTTACATATTTTTCGTTTGCTTTTTTTTTCGTCAACGAGATTTTTCACGACAATTGCTACAATGCAGTATAGGCTATCTTTGGATATCATTGCTACAATTCGTTACAATTTGAGTTTTAGTTTACATCGAGGAACTCGGCGAGGTGGCAATTGGATTCCGTTTCGTCGAGCGACCCGACGATCAGGCGGGAGGAGGAAAACGATCATAGCGTCGCGGGTGTCGAGAGCTACGAGGCTGGATCCTCGCACTTACGAAGGCAACGCCTTCGGGTGCTGCCACCTTTTTTCAGAAGTGTTTTCTCGAAAGCGTTGTCTCGCCGCTTTACGAGGATTCAGGACGAGATCACCGATGGATCTCCTCGCGCGAGGAAAAAACAACAAAGTCACCTGGTCTTCGTCGCACCTGGACCTCGTGGAACAGGAAGAGCCGAAAGAACCGGGTAGACGCGGCCTGGGCGCAGCGTCATCAACGTCTTCGTGACGTTCAACCGCGCGCGCATTGCGCTTCAAGTCATAAAGCCTTAGTCCTCGGTTGGACTTTCTCAACCGGGAATCGATTTACTCCGAGGACATGAGTTGCACACTGTCGTCCGCCGATCTGTGCAGTCGTCGCACCTCCGACAGAGTCCTGATGGGCGTCGGATGCAGCAGTGAAAACGGATGCGGATGTCGGTCTGAAATTAAAAAAAAATGCAGATACAGCAAACACATTTTCAACGCAGTCGGTCCGCAATTAATTCCAAGCATAAATATTAATATCGAGCCTCGGTGCAATTTGCTGTCATCTCGTAGCCTAGTTTTTATTCCATCGGGGTGTTTATCGTTTGCATAACAAAAGATATGCTGATGAAGTTTGCGCGGTGTCCTCTCCGACGTCGCCGTTGTCGTGTCATGATAAAATCAATTATTTCGTTCGCAGCCGTCGAGGACTCTTCGCGGGGAGGCGAAGCAGCAGCAGCAACGGAGCAGAAACAACAACCCCCGTCCGATCGGTCGCGCGCGCGCCGTACATTGAACGATAAATATTAACGCCCGGCTCGAGCGTGAAATTTATTCGCCAGAGAGTCCAGCCCAGTTTGAACAGTCGTTCGCGATCGATGCATCGATCTCGCGTGCCGCACACGGCGAATGGTGCATAATATTCGCGCGTTGGAGCGACCGTGTCGGGGGCGCATCGATAAGTGCATGTACACGACGAGTATGGACAAAACGCACACAAGGGCTGATGTCCGTCTATATATATACCTTCATACATCCATATATATGTATAATAGAGTAACGTGTGCTGATACATATACATAGGCTGCACGATGAAGTACTTTAAACGCGGAGAACGCCCGAAGGGGATGATTGAAAATCGAACATCCGTCGACCGGTAATAGAGCCGAAGTGGCACTCCCTGACTGACGCCGAACCCGCGCGGGATGCACGGTGCCAAGACCCGGGGATTAATTAATTCGGAGGTAAAAATATACGGATGATCGATCGGACGACTGTCTGCGTTGCGGCAAGGTCGAGGGCATCGACGTGGCTTCGCGCAACCAGAGGGCAACCAGAGTTTTCGTCCGCAATCCGTTGCAAAGGCAATGAGCGCGGTCTATACGTGTGTATATATACCGTGCAACCCTCGAAACTGGGTCTATATCTATACAACAGTGGCTTTTAGAGAGCGAGGGAGGGCGCCCGCCCTCGCCCACTCGTCTCTCTCTCTCCCTCTCTTTCCCTCTCTCTCCTCTCACCTACCTCTGATGTCGGTCGAGGGTTCGCTCCTGGACAACTCGTTATCCGTGCCTCGGTGCAAAGGGCTCTTCGAGGGACTCTTGTAGTGGCCTCCTACCACGGTCTCGACCTTGCCGGAAGTAGGGTTCCGATGTGGAAAATGAAATGCCGGTGTGTGGGGCCAGGACGCCGGGGGCGGACTTCGCACCAGGTGCTCGTGAACCTGAGCGAGGGTCAACGGATCCGCTTCTCCCAATTCCTGCCGATCCATAATAACCAATTAGCCCTCGCGGATATAATTGCGTCCGAGCGTGGAAATAAATTCATAGCTCACTCGCGATCTCGCTTTTTTATTTTTCTATTCTATTTACGGGCAATATTTGTGAATGAACGGCAAGCACGCGACCGCGGCGGCGCGTCTTGTATTTTTTACAAAGTGCCTGTAAAATCGTATCTGATGGCGAACTCGATGGTTCTCTCGAGTTACGCTGTTTAAACTTTCAACACCTTGTCGGGGCGATGTACGAAAGAATTAGTTTTGTTTATGAGACTGCCACGAGTTGGAGCCTAAGTAATCAATTTGCGTAGAAGCATTTTCCGAGTTCGATAATTTGAAACATTTTTATCAATTCAATCATCTCCGTCGAGTGGAACGCTTTTGTATTGTTGTGTATTAACGACACGGGAAGGCAACAAAATGTGGCTTGCCTGGGACATGAGAATAGCGTCATCGGATTCCGATTCTTCAATTGACTCTACCAGGCTCTCTCGACTAGCCAATACCTATTGGGAAAAAAAAAATCTATATTAGTTTTTTTTTTTATCGTCTCCATCGTACGTATCCTCTCGCGAATTGCGACAAATTGCAAAAAAAAAACAGGGAAACGAATTTACCTGTAGGAAGGGATTGTCCTGTCGACTGAGCCTGAGAGCCTCCATGTCCTGATCGATGTTCCGTGTCCTTCCGGGAGTCAGCGTGAGGATCGAGTGCGACGGCGAGGGATGACAGACGGCGGGCGCGACGACGACGTCGACGGCGGCGACGCTCAGGGTCGAGGGAATCCTCGTCACGGCGCTCTCGATCTCGTGACCGCTGCGCCGGCAAATATTCGTCACCGGAGCTGTAATCAATGTTTGTTCTACGTTCTCTTTTTTTTTCTTTTGCTTCTCTTCGACGCCCACGTCCGTGCGCGTCGACATAAAATATCCATTAAAGTTTCGCCGCGTCGCAGATGCGACGGACGAGATTGCCGCATCGCCTCAGGACAGAGATTGCAAAAGTTTCGCGCTCTGCGAATTGAGTCGCGAACTCTCGTGGGAAAAACCTTTGCACTCGCTCGGATTTCCGTTGACGGTTTTCCCCGCGTCGGATAGATCTGAATGCACTGAGAAAAATTAATAGTTGTGATTACCAATCGTTGGTCCTGCTACCAATATTTTAGTAACTGCAACCAATTTTTTGGTACACGGAGAGAACGGGGGTTCCAGGGTGTAGCGATTTGTGCCACAATTTGGCGATTTAGAACCTGTTTAAATTTTTTTCGCAATTATTACAAAATCGCCTAGTAAAATCTGTCATATTTTTGGTACTTATTGGCAGACGCGTAGGAAAAATTGTTTTCATTTTAATATAAATGAGTTTAGTATTTATTGTTTGTCACCCGAGTCCCGTTTTCTCAGTGTAGATGTCACCAATGATTGGTAGCCGCAACTACTGATTTTTTCAGTGTAACCGATCGGTCAAGTGAACTTTTTTTCCGCCTTCTTTTCATTACACTTGAAAAAGGAAGAAGACATCCCTGCGTTTCAACCCCCGACCCCCTTTTTTTCCTCTCCGCCCCTTTAATCAAACCCTCATTAACCCTTCGTATCCTTACTTTCGCGTCGCCTCGGAAATCTCATCTCGCAGCGATTAAACAACCTCGTCCGACGTAACGACGCAGGTCGAGCGCGCAGCCAAGTAAATACGGCTTTCAAGCCGGGCGCGCAGATTAGTCGATTACTCGCCCATCGTCGACGCCGACGAGGGACGTTTCTCCCAAGGGAGGAGGCGCCCCCCGCAACCTCGGCGATAAATCGAATCCGCGCGATGTTCCGATAATAATCAAAAGGCCGAAGTCCAACATTTCCGCCGTGATTAGAAATCTCGTCAACTGAGCTTCCGGCTTTTACTTTTACTATATTTATCGCCGCGACTTACCGGGTGTCTCGATCCTCCCGCCGCGGTCCATATCGTCCTCGTCGTCCACCTTCATCCCGACGACGAGTCGCTTCGTGCGGAAAAGTCCAGCGAGAAAAGCGACGCCTTTGCGCTTAACACGGTCGTATCTCTGCGCGTTCTCCGAGGACACGTGTATCATAATTCAGATTCACCCGAGACGAGCCAACACACACTTCTTCCTCGTTGTACCCGTTATTTATAGATAGGAGAGGGATAGGAAGGGTATAGCTTAACCCTCTTCGCCCGAGCGTCAATCTTCTTCCCTTATATATATGTGATATATTCGATATGAACAATGAGAAGCGATTCAGCCGTCGATAGTAGTCGACCCGTCGACACTTGGGAAGCGCGTTTCCGATTTGCGGCAAGCGGATGCGTCCATATGGATTATCGCAGCAGAAGCCCCAACAGCCATGGCGAGTCCCTCGTCTTATCCCGGCTCGGACATCCCAATGCACTCTCTCTCTCTTTCTCTCCCGTCTCTCACACTATCTCCTTCTCTCTCTCTCGTCTCTCAGCCACTCCTGTATATCCTCCTGCGATCGATCAGTCTGTCCTTCTCTCAAGGTCGCCGACTGCACCGCAGAAAAAAACGTGCAACGGACTCGCCGAACGCGTTCAGAACAGTCGTCCTGCAGTC
The DNA here is from genome assembly GCA_964034905.1 of Itoplectis maculator. Taxonomy (NCBI): domain Eukaryota; kingdom Metazoa; phylum Arthropoda; class Insecta; order Hymenoptera; family Ichneumonidae; genus Itoplectis; species Itoplectis maculator. Next base: position 14,899,138 of record OZ035852.1, on the reverse strand, counting down.
GTTGTTATTGTTGCTCGTCGTCCTCTTCGTCCTGACGTCCTCTTCGTCCTGACGTCCTCAGCCAAATGTCCTCTCGCTGTCCTCGCTGCTTCGTAACCCAAGCCCCTTCGGTCGACGAAATCGCGAGTGAGTCGCCCCGGCTCGCGTGGCTGATGACTCGACAACGACAACGACAACGAACAGCGGCAGTCGTAACGTCGGCGACACAACGACGCGGAGGGTCGAAAAGACACTGCAACCCGCGCGGGGCCGCCGGAGCCGCCTTCCTCCCCGTAACGGCGCGGCGCGGCGCTGCTCGCGGGTGTCGTCGTCGTCTCTCCGCGTCCGCGCGATATATAAGCCCGGCTAGTAGAATCACTGCGGCCCCGTGGACTATGCGCAGCTGCGGGGCTCCCGGGGTAGACGCGACCACGCGTCGCTTCCTCGTGGCGGACGTCCGCCACCGTGATAAAAACCAGGTAGCTCGGACTTGCGATGAGCGGGCGGTACGCCCGAGTAGTGGTTGTTGCCCGCCGCCGCTGCCGCCGCTGCTTGCTGCTGCTCGGCCTCTGACCTATATCGGCCCCGAACTATCCCGTAACACGATCCCATTCGTATCGTGTCGTCGCGGTCGTGTCCTCGTGTCTCGACACTGCTGCTCTTGTTTCTGTTTATCCTCCTGCGTTTGCTGCTTCTGATGCGAGGAGGAGTGGACAGAGCGTCGCCCGGTTGCGCGAAGACTGTGCCCGCCCGGTTGGCTATCAACGCAATAGTGCGAAAGCCTTGTTGGTTATATAGTAAATCAGGCAACGCGGGGCTCTGTGCTCTGCTCTCTCCGGGTGTAAACCGTGCAGCCTGCCTGCCGCACCACGTCAGGCTGTATAGCTGCTGCGCGTCTACTATGTACCGTAGATATGTATATATAGAGAGAGCTACGGGGGATGACGATGATATAACGAAGAACGGGGCGAGACTGAATCTAGTACTAATAGGAATGCGTCGGAGAGAGATAGACAAAGTTACAGAGACAGAGAGAGAGAGATAGAGGTTGAGAGGTAGATAGAGAGAAAAACTACGTAACGAAGGAATATAAAAAGACAACAGATCGTCCTGCTTCTCCTGTCTACTCCCGAGGTGCAGGGATACGTGTGTACCACCGGCGATGCGCACGCGGGTGGGGTTCGCGTGCGTATGCGCCATGCGAGCGAGCAGGCGCTGTCGTTTTTCCCTCCATGCGCGGAAAGGGGTGAAAGGGCGAGAGAGAGAGAGAGAGAAAGCCGCCCCGGCGGCGGATTCTCACAGCCGCGTCGTGCAAACGACCGACGCGAGGGTACCACAGCGCTCTCTCATCGATCCGAGGAGGAGGTGCCGCCGCCGTCGCAGCGCCAGTCGGAAACCAGAGGCACCTATCCGCAACGTCGTCGTCGGCGTCGGCAGCGACGTCGTCGTCAGCGACGTCATCCTCTCTTCGACTCTCTCGCTCGCACCATTCACGTAGATGCAATTTGCGGTTGGGTCTTCGGAACGCTCGGCTTCCGTTCTCAGATTATATTTCGAGGCATCGAGGCGATGGGACGAATCGAGAGACGAATGATGCAGATATTACGTAACATTGTCACTGCGGAATTAATGCACGACCCAGATATGAGTTAGGGGTGGAGGGGGGGGGGGGGGAGGGGGAGGGTTACTATTGTGCTGTTATTCCCTCTGACGTATCTTCGTGAATTACTGCGAATCTCTTGAGTAGGGGGTGGAAGGGCGGAGGGGGGTTGGGGGGTAGTAATAACATTCTGTTGGGACGAGATGAGTGATTGGCGAGATGTGTAGGGTGAAGGCACCAGTAAATGAACAGTCACCAGTGAATGAACAATAGCGTTTTTCAGAGTTCATGACCAATTATGACGACTTGGCTGAACATTAGATTCCTAATTTGTTAATTTTTGAGCTATCCATTGCTATTATTTTGTCGCTGAAGCTTATTTTCGATCAAAACTGCAGGTTAGATTGGCTCGTTCATTTACTGGTGTTTTTCGATTTTTGGCTTTTAGTATTTATTTTTATATATTTTGCGATAAAAATACGAGATTTTTTTAGCTATTCCACATATCTTGACATTCTGGTCAACGGTTAAAATTTTTGCAAACAATTTTTAAATATTGCATCTCATAAAAACTCATGATAAGCAAATCTTTCTGCTTAACCGTTCATTCACTGGTGACTTTACCCTATGCAGGGGTATATTGACTGAGTCGAGGCGCGCTGATGTTATGAAGAAAAGTATATTTTGTTATTTATACAAAACGAAATCGTCGTATAGGCTCTTCCCGTCGTGAGTGTATTTGTATGTGTTTGTGTGTTTACATTCGGTACATTGTTTCAATGGTATACGCGATGAAATGACCGATGCACAGAGCAATGAACGAACGAGCCTTTATTTTTTTTTTTTTTTTCGTTTTTTTTTTTTCATTAATTCAGGAGATTGTGCTCGCGAGCCGAGAACACATTTGTCAATCTTATTATTTCGTTGCGCGTGATTGATCCTCGCGGCTCGTGTCGTTCCCGCTCTGCACGCACCGCGCGAGACACGCGAGGCGCGAAAATTGCTCGGATGGTTCGCACGCATGACGCATTCGTTTTTCTTTTCTTTTTCTTTCTTTCTTTCTTTTTCTCTCCTGTCTACAATATTGTTCTAAATGGAAGACGGTATGGCGATCGGCGATATCCGTCGTAATTCGAAAATCGGTACACGGAATATCGATACACAGGATAGTGACTCGCACATGGCATTGGTGTGACTCGAGAGGACCGGCGAGCGGTTATCTTGAGTCGTACGGGAAGTGTGGTACAGAGGTATTGTAAAAAAATTATACACCGTTCGAGTGTAGGCTATTTTTCCGCGAGTGCCCTCAAAGGACGAGCGAGACATTTTTTTCTCTCGCGTTTAGTCTCAAGGCGCACTTGACATTAGGATCCTTTCGTTTCTTTCTCCCTTTTTCCCTCATTTGTTTCGCATTATATAGTACATCACTATGCATAATGTAATAGGTGTGTGGTGATATCGCGGCTTTGTACACGCCTAAACGTAGCATTATATATAAATATATAGCGTATGGTTGGTTGTGTGTATTGTACACGTACACTTGAAAAGTGACCCGAGCACTTTGTCAACTTTTCTTTTTTTCTTTTTTCATTCCGAGTTAATAGAAAATTTAAATAATCATCACGAAGAATAGTGAAATCGGGGGTGCGGGGGCGAGAAGGAACTACAATGTTCCGAACCTGTCGTGGCATTTATAGTTTACGCAACTTCACGGTTTTAACGATTTTTATACACGCGCGCAATTGGCGTGTAAGGAACGTGGAATTATTATTCACGAGTCGCGATGAATATTACAAGAAGATGCCGAAGAGAGATCGCTCGATCATCCGATCTTCGGACAATGCAAGACGATATCGAACTCTCCTTGTTAACAGCACACAGACAAATATGCGTGGGTAGGTCTTTTCGACATTACGCTAATTATATCCATCTGCGCCACCGATATGTTAGTCTAATAAACGAAAAGTTGAAAGCTTTGCACGCTCTCGCTCCGTGCGAAGTGACACTTAAAAATTGCCATCAATTACACATGGAAATTATTCAATAATTCATTTTTATAATATTAATAATAATAAAAATAATAATAATAATATATCTATTTATATAAATCTATATATGTATAATATAAAACAGTTGAAAAAATCACAGTTAATCAAAACAGATTTTTTTTTTATCAATGGTGCTCAAAATCTTCGCTCGCAGACGTGTCGAAGGTACCTTCATCGATGTTCTCACAAATAACACATCGATCCACCCCTTTACACGTCCGTCGCACACGCGACAGAGTAAACACGGTCGATTAGTTATTTTGGAGCTGAAGAGCGAAGCTCGACGACGATGAACCAAAGATTTCCATTTAGTGTACTCATTGAGGAAACTGACTTCACATGCAGATCCGAAACGTGCCGCATGCATCGCGATGCACAGATGCGTCGTTACTCAGTGGATAGAGCGTCGAATGAGGGTATTATCCCCTTTTTTGTGTCACGATAGCATCATCGGTATCGACACAGCATTTAACGATCTTAAAGATAAATATCGATCGCGATGATCGATTTGCGCCACGAAAAATAGGTAATACGCATATGGTGCGTCTGTCGTGCGTAGTAATTCTCATCCGCCTCATTTCGCAATCGGCCAACGGAATTTACCTCCCAACTCCGACCGAAATGCGCACAAAGAGTTCAGATGGATATTTCGCCCACAGCGAATTCGTTGCGCGACGTTACAGTGTAGCAATACGAAAAAAAGAAGAAGTTAACAGAAGTACAAGTCTTTCGAAGCCGCAGTCTTTGGATTCCCGGTGAGATCGCGAAAACCTCAAAGCCCAACGCCTCCCGGTGCGTCATCGATCGTAAAACGTATCGATCGTTCGAGGAGAGCGCCGAGCGCTGATATACGAAGCGAACGGCGCGAATAAATCAGAGCTACATTTCACACCGGGCCGAAACGCGTCGATTCACCTCATCACATAAACTCGGCAGTGCGATTTTTGCCTTTTTGCTCTCGCGTGTCGCGCCGCGCGGCAAAGGGACAATTAAATTGTTCTCAAATTGCGCTGGCACGAAGGAAATTCACATTGCGCAGCGGAGCTCTCTACGTGTATACCCACCCATAAATATACAATGGAATAAAAAATAAAGAAAACGACTTCGGCGCAACGGAGTAGGTCGTGCGTGAATTCTCGCGAACGCCGTGTGTTAAAAAAAAACACCCACAGAGCAAGAGAAAAGAAACGCAACGAGAGCGAAGACGCATTCGTCAGCGAGAATCGCGCGTCGACAAAATCCCAGCCCTCGGTCGTAACTTCGGTGACTTTTTCGCAAACGTCACGATCGTTGTAGTTTCAGTCCTAACCGCGTTATGTACAACTTTTTGTCATATATGTTACAGTACAATTCCAAACCGGCAATATGCGTGTTCCGTGTTTCGTTTTTTTCGTCTTCGTTTTTTTTTATCGCTCAAATCAGAGCGGGAAGCGTGTTATCACGGCAGTGAGGAATAGATGCGTCTGCTGCTTCTTCGGCGTACGACGCCGGCGACGACGCCGCGTCGCGCGTTGTTCCGCTCTCAGGAAAGTACGTTCACCTCTCGCGGCGAGCGGCGAACGCTGAGGACACCGCTCGTCGTCGAGTTCGGGGCAATCTGACTCTGGGCCTCCGATTGCGCCTGCCTTATCGCCTCTTTGTACGGTCCTCGTTTTCTCTTGTTGTAACGCTCCTGCCGAATTAAATAACCAGAGTGAAATGAGTTACGCGTCTCGTGGCTCGAGTCAACACAGACCGCCTCGAATGGAATGAAAATAATATAAAAACCGAGATCTCTCACCTCGAACGTTTCGAGGAAGGGGCTCAGCACATCGCACGACATGACCGAGACCGTTGTAGAACCGTACCAACACAAGTTAGCTCGACGCTGGATCGTTTCACCCTCGGCGTTTATCGTGACGGATAGACTCAAAACCTGTGAAAGTACAGCAGAGTTAAAAACCGAATCCTTGTCATTTATCAATGAAAAACAACGATAATCGTTGGAAATAAATACAAAATAAATAACCTTTGCCGGCCACCAAGGAAACCCGCGAACCTTGCCCCAAACGATATCCCCAACGGCCATTCGACGTCCGCTCGCTGTGAGAAGGTGAGCGACAATTAGGTCGGTCACTCGGTACTTCCCGAGTCGACGCTGCGGGGATGGCAAGTTCGGAGAGGTCACAGCAGCGACGACCATCGATTTCGGCTCGCTGACGTCGTCGCTGTTCGCACCGGAATTCTTGCAGCCTGACGAAGCGTTGCTCACCGGACAATCGCATCTCGCTGCGTAAGCGTTTGTATTCAATCTCTTGAGGGAAATGGACAGTTTCTGCTTGAGGCACTGCTCTTTGATGGCCGTGTAAGCTGTTTCCCCGCCTGGACGAACGTTCAAGCCGGGAGTGCGAACGTCACCGCCGCCGCCGCCGTTCGTCGTCGTCGTCGTCGTCGTCGTCAGCCCCGACGCTTGGGCCTCCACTTTGCGCGTCTCCTCCACGTGCTCGGGCTCAAGATTCGGGGCCGACGGCTGCAGGCTTTTGTGCTTTCTCTCCTCTTTGTGCTTCTTCTTGTGCTTGACTTTGTGCTTTCGGCGATGATACGATATTGGATCGAATGTCGAGGTGTACCTGACGAATGAGAGACAAAAGAGTGAACGACACGGAGATAAAAAACGGGGAATACGACGGAGACTGAAGAACAGAAGAAAAGTGTTTTGTTTACCTCGGCGATAAATTGCAAGGTGATCGCGCGGGTGACACACCGCCCAGCATCTTTCTTCTCGCCTCTTTCTTCGCCTTTTTCAACGCCCTCTTCGCCGCCTTCGCGCTCGCGTCTTTTCCATTCTGCTTCTGCGGATCCAATTGCTCCTGCAGGCCCTCCTCGTCCTCGGCGACCTGGACCGGAGCTTTCTCGGCGTCGAAACTCGCCGGCAGCTCGAGGGGATCACGCTCGGTATCCGGTTGCGCGTCCTCCGTGTCGGTGTCGGCCTCGTTTACGTACGGATCCTGAATCTTCGATGGTATCTTGAGCACGGTGCCCTCGCCCTGAGCGCCGAACGATATTTTTATCACGGGCGTCGCTCTCGCCGTTCTCGACGGGTCCTCGAAAACCGGCTCGTCCCAAAGGTCCTCCATAGCACCCGCGTTCCTTTTTTTTCTCGGTATCCGCGACGACTTTGGCCTGATCACCGTCGAGTCCGCCGCGGCTAATGTCTTTTTCTCGTCCTCGTCCGGCACTTTGGCGCTCTCGACTGACGAACTGCTGAGCCGTCGCGGTGTCGCGCGATACGCCGTCGATGGATTTGTGCTGTCGAGCTCGCTCGGCTCCGGTTGAACCTCCCTCGTCACTCCAGACGGATTCCACGAGGCGCCCTCGACGCCGTTCGAGGTCGGCCAGTACGATGCTTCCCGAACGTCCGACGCAAGCTGAGCTTTACCTGCAATAATTCAGGATGTCAATAAAATACGCACAAGAATACACACTGTTAAAAATCTACGGTGTCGAACGCTGCTGGTGGACTTTTTCCTGGTGTTACTTATAGCAGTGTTAATAGTAACACTTTTTACGGTGTAAAATTAACACCAGCCGTTTCGTTAAATTTTTCCTGTATTACCGACGAAACACTGTAATACTTTTCGCTTTAAGAGCATGAATGCACGTATCATGTGTGATTTTTTATTATCTCGTGAATGAATTAGTCGCTTTTCTCAGTTTTTATCGAAAAATTGAAGAAAAAAATGGACTTTTTCATAACAGATTCCTCTACCGGGTAATTGATCTGTAATTTTTTTTTCGAAAATCGAAATTCTGACTAATTTGTTAACGAGATTCACATTACTGGCGTCTGTAGTTCAATTTTCGCTTCGATCCGTTGATAATTCGCGATAAACGGCACTTCTGATTTTTTAGGTGAAAATCGGTATTTCAGATTCAGTTAACACCGCTCATTATCACCGTGATTGGTGTGAACCTATATGGACACCGATTTTAACACCGGATTTTTAACAGTGCAGGAGGGAAAATGTTTCTTGCTTGAAAATAGACTGACAACGTACAATCGAGACACGCGTTAGCGTCCCGAGGCCAGGAGAATAATATTTTACTTCACTTTCAGCGACAAAAGCCTTCACTTTAATCGACATCTCACCTGTGCTCTGCGTCGCGTCGGCGATCTCGTTAGGCTGTAACCGTGCCGAGATTTTCGCTGCGGCTGCGAGCGATTCGGACGCTTTGGTCGACGAGTCGACGGTATCCGGACTCGGCGGATCTTTCTCCTCGGTCGTCGACGCTGCCACCGCTGCTGCTGCTGCCGTCGTCGCCGCCGCCGCCGCCACCGCCGACCTCAAATTCCGCGCTCGATACTCCGGAAACAGACATCTCTGATTCTTCTGAGGCGGCTGACTGAGTCGTCGATCGCTCCTTCTAACCGGTGGCGTCTGATCCGCCGCGGCGTCGAGCTTTCGCTTTCTGCTGCTGCTGCTCACGTCCACGTTCTCGCTGTTCTCGTTGCATATCGAACGGCACTTGCTGCAAAGCACCTGACGCGGACGCAGCCTCACCGTGGGTCGGGCGTTCTTGTATCTCGCCGGTGGATTAATGTTTCGTCGTAGGTCAATTTTGTACGCCCCCGTCGGGGCCGCACTTTTCTCCTGGAAGTAGCTGAATCGAGCGGCGATCGTCTCCAGTTTGTCGCCATCGGGACCCGGCACTGACTCCGGTGGCTGAATCCCGCAGGGAAGACCTCTGAAAAAATACAAAAAAAAAAAATACAAAAATTATTCATCGCATCAAATTCGCGAGAGAATGTGCGCGCGATTCTCTTTCTCTTTCTACCATTTTTGGTGTTCGCGCATCGCAAAGATCACGTGACACGATCCTGCGAGTATAAAAAATGATCTCAAACATTTTCGGATTTTTTCGATAATTAGGGTGGCTACATTTTCCAACACATTTTTGTTACCCAGATTGTTTTTTTTCTCATTCAATAAACTTTTATAACAAAAGTGCAATTGGAGCATTTATTTACGTGACACAGAATTTATTCATACTATTTAATCATTATTTTTTAATCTTCATATCGTTGTACAATCTATATCTGTAAATTTCAAAAAAACCGATAACGACTAAAAATAAATAATGCATCGTTCACTATAGCCGCTCTAATTATCGGACAAAATCTGAGCATTTTTGAGGATCATTTTTTTGCGTCGTTTCATAACATATTCGAAGGAAAAAAAATTGGTATGAAATGTCTCATATATATTCGCATATGTTTTCGCGCGTGCGAGCAGAACCAGCGAAAGCGCGTATCGCACGCCACAAGTCGTAAGATAAATCGTATATGTGGCTGCTGCCAGTAGTATCGATTCGATGGGGAAGACGATGCTGCCCCCACCCTCCTTTCCCCCTATAACCGCCCTAACTCTCCCTTCTACCTTCCACCTTTCCGGCCAGGATCCCGGTAATTGATGCTATCCATCATATTCCTATTTAATGTCACCGAATACCTGTCACTCGCGGTACTTGCGCGCGGTTAAGAATTCACGAAGACTATGCCGAACGCGCGCAAGCGCCTGAATATTTGCGTGCGCGTTGCGTCGTTCTCGCGCGGTTTCGTGACGGGTATAACAGTTCGATTAGAGGCCATTCCAGCGATATGAGTAACGAATATCCGAGGCCGCTCGACCTTTCCACGACGGACCCAGGAATTCGACCGCCGAGTGGGCAGACGCGGGAGCCGCGGCTCTCTCGGAGCTGCAGACACGCTGCGAGAGCTGCCCTCGCGACGCACACACCTAGGTAGGGCTTTTGTTGCGCGAGCTCCAGTTTACAGAAAGATACGACCGCCAAGGTGCGCCCTAACGGAGGGAGAAAGCGACACCGCGGCGATGGGAGCGCCGTCCGGGTTCGGCAACGTTCCATCAAGAAAGTAAACCATTAATCCCTGTGCCGAAAAAAAAAAAAAAATGAAAAAAAAAAATATTACGGTTTCGCGAGGAGAACGGAGATATGGAAGTCTCGATGGAATCCTGTAGAATGGAGCCGACGTCCAGACTAGACAGGGCCGTAAAAAATAAAAATGAAGTGATGCAATACTTTCCAGTTTTTTTTTTCAGATAAATTTTCTAAACTTTTATTTTTTCTATTTTTAGATAATTACTTTCGGGAAAGTAAATCATTAATCCCTGTGCCGAAAGAAAAAAAAAATGAAAAAAAAAAAAAATAATAATAATAATAATAATAATAATACGGTTTCGCGAGGAGAAAGTGATGCAATACTTTCCAGTTTTTTTTTTCAGATTAATTTTCCAACATTTTATGTTTTCTATTTTTAGATAATTACTTTAAGACGTTTTTTTGTGTCGGAATTCGTTTCGGCGTTCCGGTCGAAAAGTGCCGAAGTCGAGCGTACGGAAGAATTGTAAAAACGTGTGTGGATGCCGGATTTATTACTATCGGCGCGTGACATTGAAGTGTGTGGTTACTCACGCGAGTGTCACGATAAAATTGTGGTCGTTAGTCATTTCTTCCAGGAAAGTCGTAGACGTCATTGGGACTTTTGATATATAAGAGAGGATATACACGATAGAATTTGCGGCGCCTTGAGATCCGAAACCGATAGGTCAAGATTTCGACGTAATATTACAAAGCGACTGGAAAGTTTTCTTGGTATTACACGCTAGACATTGTTGCCTCGAAAAATCTTTTCGGGCGATAACGAATCACTGTCGGGGATAAAAATCACGCTGACCCGAACGTGACTCACGCGTTTTCGATTGGCCGCCGATACGTTTCGAGCGATCAGTCTGCTCGCTGTATATCAAGAGGAAATTTAAATAAAAATAATATCTGATTGATCAGTCCTGTCTGATCGGAAATTTTCCGTAGATGTCGTTTTTGTAACGAATCACGATTCTATAAATGGGTCGCAGTGAAATCTAGCCCATAATAGTCACAATGACAAAGACCATTCGATTACGTAAGAGCGTCGAGCAGTGACGAAACCACTGCGAAAATAATTGTAGGTGCAAAATATATTCGACATATATTTCCTGCAAGAATTTTTGGGGGCTTTTCCTTATATATATTTTATTTTTTATAATAATTATATTTTATTTGTACTTTGAAAAATAGATGCGGAATATATATACGGACTTATTGGCATCATATATTTTCGATAATTTCATACCACGTGGGATTGTTTTATCCACGAATAATATTTTATCTAATGTGCTGACGAGGAGCTGATGCAGTCGCACTGTACTAAAATATGCAGTCTATCAAGATGGCTGCTGAGGAGAAGCGTGCGCGTCCCCCTCCTGTAAATGTTGCGTAATCCTCGCTGTAAAAAGACAGGATTCTCAGGTCCGGACCATTCATGTCGTACGTCTTCTCGTTCCGCGCGGCGCGTTCAACCGGCGTGTCATCTCTGACGTCAGGCGCTCTTTGTGACGCCAAAAGACGGAAAGAAGAGACGACGCGGAAGTATAGCTTTGCTCTCTCTCTCTCGCAAGAGGCACTGGAGCCTTTCACAGATGGAAATTTTCCGCCTTTCTTGGCCACTCGAACAAAAATGGGATTTTCGTTCGAAAAATGGGATTTTCGTTCGAGTCGCTGTTTTGAAAGCTGATTTACGGACTCCTGAGCGCTTGTAAAATATTTCGTGTCTACCGTCGACGAATTATATACGAAAATCCGATTTATCTGTGCCCGAAATACAGACACGTTGATTTTGAGGCCTAATTTCGCGTCTCAAATTACTAATTCTTTATTCTTCCAATGTTGGACAAGAAAAATGTTCCTCCCGAAAAGGTTTACGAATAACTAATACGAAATACGATACAACGATCTGTTCGTGCTCCGATTGGTCGTTGCTGTCGTCAGGCACAATCTGGGATGGAAGCCAATTCGTGCATGGAAATGTGTTATTTCCGTCAAATGTCAAAACTGATATAATATTTGAAAGATGACTTTTGTAGTAACGATGACGAATATTATTCTTCGCGGCGACGACAAAATCAGTTTTCAATACACAGCAGCGACGAAAAATACGTCGAAACATCGGCACGCGAAGTTTGCTCACGTATCCGACCTGCGTTTACGTAACTCATCGAGACTGTTTTTCCCCGGCGGCATCCGCGACGTTAAACCTCGGAGGCATCCATCCACGCATATGATGACTCCTGTTAACGCAAGAAACTCGTTTATTTTACCATCTCTCTCGTGAAAAAGAAAGCGACAGAGATGGAAAAATTTGAGCTATGGCTATGAAGCACCCACACTGAAAAAAATTAATAGTTGCAACCAATATTTTGGTAGATCGAACCAATCATTGGTAATGGCAACTACTAATTTTTCTCGGTGCAGACTAATCAGTAACCAAATACCACGAAAAATGTCCACGCATTTGTTTTCGTAAAAATCATTTTTTTTCGTATAAAAAAAACCATGACGTTGAAGTTTGCATCATTGGAATGCAACGAAATAAAAAAAAAAATTATCCTGACGATTCGAAAATTATTCTAACGGTTCTAATAACTTATTATGACGATTAATCGCTATAATAACATTTTATATCCAATTCGATGTTTTGAGTCCATTCCAATTTTTTTTTTGTTAATTTTCGTTGCATTCCAACGATGCAAACTTCAAAATCATAAATAACCAAGAAATCAACACCCAAATTAACCTCAACGATATTTCACCGGACCAACTGGCGAGTCGACAGAAATTTCCCACCAGAATTCCGCATTCGACGTGAAACACACAGAGCGTCCTAGACTAAACGACTCGGCAATTCGAATTTTCGCACAGCCGTTCGATATGCGCCTCGATAAAGCGATAAGACTATTCAGCCAACGATGTCCGTGAATTTGATAGCGGAGCCCGAATGCCCGATGAAGACGGCTGTAATAACGAGAAACCCGCGTTGGAATACGTGCGAAAGCTGGTTCGGCTCACTGCAGATAGAGCGTTGGTAATAGAGCGAACATTTCTTGCGCCATTTCATCGAAATGATCTCGTACGTTTCCGTCGTGTCGCGGAGAGCCGAGTAGAGAGAGAGAGAGAGACAGAGCCGAAGTGAAGCATCGCGCATCTCGTCGGTATCGACCGGCCTGAATTTACGAGAGGGGTTTCTATACCCGACTGTATGTGGCCATATATACATGCATATATATAACGATTGTCCACGAATATTAAATGTTGATGGTTACGGTCGTACTTCAAGTATACATATAGTCCACTCGTCCCCCGTACGGCGAATATACCCGAGGGACATTATAACCGCTGCGTACAAACGGCGTCGCCGCAGCCGCTGCGACCACGACAATACACTACTGGCCAACGCACGACGAGAATATTACACTGCCAACTTCACTTTAGCGATTCTCTTTAGCGACGCTCCGCTACATGTAAATACCCGCGAGAGAGTCGCGGCAGCGTATAAACCCCGATCGCGAGCATTTTGCTCGAAACTGTCGATAAGGTCTACCCGTGTCTTCGCAGACGGCGCCACGCAGTTTTCCAACGCGAAAGGCGACGCGGCAAAGCAGAGACAATAGAAAAATATGCATCCACTTCCTGTTCGGGGAACTTTCATTTGCATGAAACAGGTGTAATGCCTCCTCGGTCTATGTGTAGTTACAGCACTGGGGAAAAAATGGCTAAATCCAACAAAACGTGCGTTTGCGGGCGGCGAAATAAATATTTTGCAGATTGGACAATATTTTTGATTTAATCAAGTTTAATCAAGTTTAATTTAATTTGATTTAATCAATTTAATCAAGAATATTGTCCAGATTGGAAAAAAATAAAAAAATAAAAAAAAACTAAAAATAAAATAAAAAAATATTCTTGATTAAATCAAGAATATTGTGAAATCTGAATTAAATTGAATTGTAAAATATTCGGCAATGCTAATCGAGATTTTTTAAATTCTATCACCAGATGTTTCGATCAATTAAATATTTTGTCCAATTTGCAAAATATTTATTTCGCTGACCGCAACCGCACATTTTGTTGGATTTAGCAATTTTTTTTTCTCAGTGTAGGTGTATATCTGTGACATATATGTATACCTATCTACACACGGTTTTCCAGGTTTTACACATAAGGCATACCAGGTACCCTGCGAGGAAAACTTGGAGAAATTCGCTCCGGGTGAAACGACGAATAATGGACGTTCGGCTGGGAACGAGAAAAATGGAAACGTCGATACATCGAAATTGCAAATGCCTCGCGTTCGTTGTCCGACCGGCCAGCGGCGAAACGTTTTATCAATCGATATGAATGAAGCTGAAATATGAAACAGCAGACGGTAAGTAACGCCGCGTTCACTGGTGATGCGACGTTTACGGATTTTATGTGACGGCTTCGGTGGCTCGGTATAACCGATGCGGTAACGAGACAGGACAAAGGGGACTGCGATCGACGCAATTATTCTTTGGATCGATGATTTTTATTCTCTTTTTTTTATTATGGACCGAATACCGGTGCGCATTTTGTGGGACCCCCAAAGCGAGTCGAGGTATTCTGTATGATGGAAATTTTTTCAAATTTTCACACACATGTTACTGATCCGTCTCGCGTCGCGTCATATCGCGTAATTGCGTCGCCTCCGCATCGGAGAGAACGAACTGTATTTGCGGTCGGTCCTCGCTATCGAGTAGCGCAAAACATTCCATTCTTATTTTTTTATTGGGTCCGCGATTTTTATTGGGCCCTATAAAAATCGCTCGAACCGATCGTTTTGGTTTTTTTTTTTTCATCCAATAAAGTTAACGCATGAGAGAGATCTTTGTTTGTGAGAACTCAATTTGTGGGTCCTGGCAACTGATCCTTCCGTAAAAAAGTACGAGCTCCGTGAAACGAGTAAAAATTTTGTATAGCACGCGTCACGTGACATCACGTATAGATTTTCATTCGCCTTTTCCGCCCCGAAGAGTGAGCGAACTGTACTCGCGGTCAGCCCTCGCCATTGTGTATCTCACGCGAAATGTCTATACAAAATATTCCATAGACGCACCGTGGAAGCTACGGGAGATGAGGAAGCAGCCGCGTATACCGGGCCATTTTCATTGGGCCGCGCGCGGGGCTTTCACGCGCGAACAATGAAGCTATGGGCTTCGCTCCGATAGCGTAATGAGCATTGAAAAAGTCAAAGTTTCACGTTTAATACGCGTTGTATATGGAAACAATGCCGCGCGTTGTGTATACGCGCGGCAAATTGAGCTCGTGATTTTCTCACTTACTTCCAGCACTTAAAATTAAAGGTAACATCGAATGCATAGCTATACAATACAATAATATATAACTGCGTCGAAATATATTTCCAGGCTCACAATGCGCACGATCGATGTTATCAAATTTTCGCACGCGGTCGATACGCAGTAACAATGAAATAATAATTTCCAAAGCTGATGCTCGATATATGTTATAACGATATAAAGATCACGGGAAACTCGGATTGCGCCGATCGCACAGCACCGCCGCTGCGAGCAGCGCGCTGCGCTTATACGGAGCTCTCTTTTATTCGTTCCGAGCTCCGAACGTGTATATCAAACGAAACCACAAGATCTCTCGACTAGATCGACACAAGTCGGACTATCGGCCGGGCAAGCGTCGTGGCGGCATTCGGATTTTTCTGGGTCAACGAAAATACGACGCTCGGCTCTCGGTCGATTCGGCCCTCGATGTTTTAGGTGACGTGGACGGTATCTTTATTTGAATATATTAGGAACAATGACGCGCGGAGGTTAGCCGGCGTAAGGAAGAAACTTGCGTTTTTTGGCAAAATTTTTTTTCGATTTAACGAAGTTTTAAAACCCTATCCGATGGGAAATTTCCCGCTGATTCCAAATATGACCGGTTTTTGCACGAAACCCAAAAAATTTGAGGAGAAAAACGCGAAAAACGTTTTTTCACTTTTTCCCAATTTTGGCACTTTACTAAAATCGGTGTAATTTTTCTTTGGATCAATATAATCGGGATTTTCTTTTTGCATTCGAAAGAAGACTCTTCAACGAAGAGAATGCCGCTAGGCGGAACGCGATATCTCGATTTTTCGATTTTTTGCAGATTTTTAAAATTGACCCTCAAAAATCGCAAATTTTTAGAAGGGGTACCCCTTCAAAAATTTGCGTTTTTTGTGAAAAATTTTTTTTTCGATTTAACGAAGTTTAAAAACCCTATCCGATGGCAAATTTCCCGCTGATTCCAAAAACGACAGGTGTTTGCCCGAAAAATCGAAAATTCGAGGAGAAAATCGTGAAAAACGATTTTTTTTTCTGACAAACTGCCAAATTTCGCGATATTAAACAGCAAACTGCTGCCGGTTTCCCAACGACCAATCAGATGCTGAATAACTCGACAACAATGGTTCCTCACGAACTTTTCAATAGAGGAGATATACTTTTTCTTTCACCGCTGTTCACGCGATTGACGATGAGAATATTGCAGCAAATTCATTGCTGTTCCCGTCGGAGCCGCAGACGAATATATAGAGTAAATTCGCTGCTGTTGCTGCTGCTGCTGCTGCTGCGCGCGAGGAGAATCAGAAATTCAATTGGCCGCACGGGCGCGGAGGACGAGCGGGCTGACTGGTCGGCGAGCTTCGGAGAAATTCGATTGCCGGGTGGAGATCGACGACCCGCGTCTGTCTCGGCAAATCCGCACCTCGTGACACGTACCTCGCGCGCACGGACATTAAGAATCGAGAGCATCGACGGATGGGCGCGTTGCTCTCGTCGGCTACTTCGGCGAGAAAACGCATCATAGATGGAGCGAAATAAAATGTAAAGTATACATTGTTCTGGCGCCAGTACAGATATGAAATAGATTAAACACGCTGTTTACATAAGATTCAGCAGCGGTTAAGTATAGAATGAAATCTCATTCATTTCACTGTTTGATAATATCGGAGTCGATAATAAGTTGTTGACGAACCAACTAAATTCAGTTGGCTGAAACGCAATGAAAGCCATGTATCAAGAGCATATTCTAACGTTAGAATATGCCAATTGTGAAAATTTGAGCTACACTGAGAAAAATTAGTAGTTGTGATTGCTAATCATTGGTTCGATCTACGGAAATATTAGTTGCAGTTACTAAAATATTGGTAGCTCTGACTAAAGATTGGTAATCACAACTATTAATTTTTTTTCAGTGTAGAAACACTGTCAAGAGTAAAGAAGCCCAGAATTAATTTCCGAGTTTGACGGTATTGGATTCCACAACAAATTTTCCGAAGCCCAATCGAATTTAGTTGCAGTTCGAGACGGAACTTCAACCGAGCCCATTTAATACTATTTTTCGTGTGAAAATTACGTTACACGAATTTCTGAGGGCGAGCCCGGAGCGTCGCACTACGTGCGCTCAATCACGTTCAACATAGCTGCGCCGTTGTGGCTCCAGCTGCGCGGATCACAAACGGGAAGCCACGAAAGCGTCGCTATCTGTTTACGGTGTCGTTGCATTACTCGCTGCTAAAGACCTGTGGTTCTACTCTCGACGAGCCGTTGATTATATATTCCCGCGTTGGCTTCGTCGGTCCTATACGGATTATAACCGAGGAATCGAGAGGATTTTGGAATTTCTAACGCGGCGAGTCGACTCGTGCCACTCGCAATTCGCTCGGACACGTTCAAAGGGTAAGGACGCAGGAAGGAGGGGGAAAAAAATGGAAGGGGCGCCACGCGGATTGTCCCAGGTTCGCTGCTCGTCGGTCGTCGAGTTCCGACGGCAAACGCACCTTCGCACCGCACGAGCAGCCGTAATACTCGCGGAACACACACATTGAGTGTCGAGCCACGTTGGATGAATGTTCTCGCGTGCAGGTTGATGGACAGCAGCCTCTCTGGGTGTACGCCGATGCGATACGAGAGGTGGTACTCAAATCGCAGCTGTAAACATTCGGGCTCTCGTCCCGGGCATAGCCGAAATCAGTGACTGCGCTGCTCCGATTGTTCGCGATGGTCCGGGGGATATACTTGATCCTTTCGCGCGATTACAGCTGAGAAATTCAATCTAATTGTTTTTGGAAAAATGATTTTCGTTACAAGTTTCGTAATAAGACGATTCGCATGTTCGTCAGGCGAAAGACGAGCCCGCGAGGCCACCGACGGTCCTCGGCGTATATCTCATATTCATCGTGGATTAAAGAGTGTGATGCGTGCGCAAAGCTCTCGGACGGATGTGCGGACGAGCGAGTGGCACGTCGCTCGCACGCGGATGAGTCGGGCGAGAATTTGCACGCAACTTGGCGTTCGCGGTTGAGCGATGAGGAGACGACAAAGTCATTCTGTATTGGTTGTGCGTGGAACTCGTGCCGCTCGGCCGAGGCGGACAGCAACGACGACGACGACGACGACGATACTCAGACTGCCCAGACGCGTGTATTGCGGAGACGCTGCTTGTGGATGCGACGAGGAGGATCCTCAGGTAAAGGGTCGACATCCGGCGATGACACTCGATATGCTAAGACAAAGAGACCCGGCGGCCAGTCTAAGAGGTTTCGCCCTCTCTCTCTATATATCTCCCTCTCTCTCACTCTCTCCTCTCCTCCCTCTCACTCTCTCTTTCTGTCTTGGTCTTTGTGCCCCGCGCTTTTTCTCTCTTTGCTCCCGAGCGATGATCACTCGAGTGGGCGAACCAAAAAGCGCGAGTATACAGAGCGACGAGAGTCTGCGCGCCGAGTGGCCGCAAAGAATCTGCACGCAACTTCTTCGTCTTGTTCTCCGGCCTGTATTATTCCCTACCATATCCCTTTGCTTCTTCGTGCGGTTGAACGCAAACAACAAAGTCATCCAGCCATGGTCGATGCTGATGCTCTGCACTGTGGCCGTGTGTCTTGTACGCTCGGTACTCAAAGCAAAACCCAAGCGGCAAGGCCAAAGGAGAGCGCGAAAAAAAGATGCGAGCAAAAGGCTCGCGCATTAGACGACGACACTCGGCGGACAGACCTCGAAGAGTCCGCAGAAAAATGGGCCCTTGACACCACGTTTTTGAAAAAAGGCGTTCGCTCGTTCTGCTCGATAATATAATTGTACCACTTTTCCAGTACAAGCGAATCGATGGTACGAAGAAACGATAATCGCGACACTTTCTGAAAATTTACGGGGAGAGAAGCGTCTCGTTCGGAATCGTTCGAACGAAAAGAGAGCAGACAAAAGAGGAGGGTCAGGTCCAAAGCGTTTCGACAAATTCAGATTCGTTGTTTCCAAACTCGCGAAAAATGACATCGGTGGAAAAGTCGTCGCGTATACCGATAAATTTTAACGACGCTTCGGTAACATTTACTTTTAACGCGATAGTTCAAGTTATTGCTATATTGGGTTCGCACTTTGAATAATAGATTGCCGCGCGTGACCCACGTTACCCTGAGAATTTAACTCCGGCGCGCATGTGAGAATACAACTGGAACGAGATGCGAAATGCGTTTTGATCCTTCGTGAATAATATCGCGCATCGACTATTCCGAAATTCCTTCGTCATTCGATTAATTTTTACGCACAAACACGCACGTAAAAAATCCCGTCCTCGTATCTGCAGCCTCGCGGGACTAATGAAAATTCCAGTGTCACACTGAGAAAAATCAGTAGCTGCAATGACCAATCATTGGTTCGATCTACCAAAGTATTGGACGCAGTTACTAAAATATTGGTAGCCCTGACCAACGATTGGTAATCACAACTATTAATTTTTTTCAGTGTCATGTACGGCGTGCGAAATTACCGCCGTTTTCGCTGAAGACCCAAAATGTTCAGCGGAACTAATAGACATGCAAACCGGATTGCGAGGAAGAAACGTAGTACACGAAAACAACTACTACACGTCACAGGGAAGTTTCGGAAATCTCGATAGCCGCGACTGCGAGCCGCCGCGTCGGCGATGCGTTTGCCGTCGGCAAGTCTCGACCGATTCCAACGTGCGTTCCATCTCAGCTCACGCGCCACTCGCGTTTGACAGAAAACAGAAGACTTTCCACAAGAAAAAATCCACTGTTCCGGGGATCGACGACCATATATCGCAGATGACATCGAGCCCACTCGGAGGGTGAAAATCGACGAGCGACCAGTCGTAACACCTATCAAAAAGAAAAAGCAGCGTCTATCGTCTCGCTGAACTCGAGAAAAAACTTCCTCAACGCAATGACTCCAGTATCCCAGAAAAAAAATTCTGTACTAGCCGCGAGGGCCCTAAGAGTTCTCTCACGCTGCCTCAAAACGCGTTCGTCCCTCTTCCGCACTCTGAACGCATCAGCAACGTGTTATCGGTGCCGAACAAAGAGGCAAAACCACCCCTCGAAGTGTCGACCACGAGGTCCGTGATAAGAAAAAAAAACATCTTCGGCGCACAGCAGACGTCTCCGGGATTTATTGGGCACGACTTTTCTCCTTTTTCCCGAACCGCGCGAGGCAAACAGGGCTCTCGTTGGTCATCAACTCAACAGCGAGTAAAACACGTGCGAGACGATGCAAAAGGTCACGACGGCAACGACAACAGTAGCAACAGCAACGACGGCAGAGTTGATGACAACAACAATAACAACAACACAGAGCAGTCTCCTGTACCCTTCGCAAAGGGTTTAATCGTGAAACACGCGAGAGAGAGGTGAAGAGACACAAAACACATAACAGAGTCCGTGTGAAGAGCGCGCGCGCGGAGAGACAGTCTTACCTCTTGGTGACATCGAGGAGGGCACCTTGAAAGGACCTGGCCCCGTGGGCGAAGGCGACGACGATGATGTCGGGCAGGCAGGACTCGAGGACGGTGACGGTGATGTTGTCGCCCCTCGCGACACTCGCCAGGGCGGCGGACGGTTCCTCCGTGTCCGCCATATTGGCTCGCGTTAGAATTATCGCTTCTCCTCGCGCTTGCTGCGCTATGTGCGGCGCGGCGGCGGTCCGTCTGGATGACGTGGGAGCGGCTGCTTCACGGCGGACAAGAGGCGCGGGGCGCAGGGCGTACGGGGCTCCGTCGTTGCCGCACGCACAGCTGGCACTGTCGCGCTAACGGCGCAAGCGTCGAACTTCCGAGCACGTCAGGCGAGTGCCAATGTCGAGGGGAACCCTGCGCTTCGGCGGCTTCGGCCCTCGCGCGATATGAGCCCAAAGAGCGCGTAAAATAGTTATTATAGTATAATATTCCCAGCAAAAGCTCTCTCAAAGAAAAATCTTGATTTTTTGGTTTGTGTTTTAATATTTACGACACGAAGAAAAAATAATATGTGTATCATTTTCGAGGTGACATTTGGGGGATTCACCTTCAAAGCGATTTGATAATTTTGCTTCGGAGAATAAGTCTTCTACTTCGTTACGTTACTCATCGGTGTAGTCGTTATAACGATTTTTAGTGATTTAAACAAAACAATATTGACAAAGTTGTTTTACGTTGGAAACTCGCGAGGTAATTAAAAATCGTTAAACCGTGTGGAAGTTTTCAAGCGTAAGAGGCTAATTATCATGGCGTTCGGTCGTTTCTTGCGCCTTGGGCACTTTCGAAATCACCGAAATAAAGTCCTCCCTCTCGCTCGACGATCATATCTGCGCCCCCTCCACCGCCGATGAAGCGATTGAATCATTAGAGTGAAAATCGCGCCGAGGCGAAATTAAAGATTGACGAGTACGAAGGATTTCCGATTTGGTGGAAGATCGAGGTTCCATCATTTCGAAGCCTGGTACAAATATTTTCGAGTAGAACGACAGTAGTCGCCACTTCCCCGATCAGCTGTCTCGCTTCCTTCGCGTCTTGGCGCTTCTCTATCCTCGTCAGATCTTTTTGTTATCCGATGTAACCGATCCACCGGTCTCCCCTCAAGACTGCAACAATCTTATGTGAATAATGCGATTCCTCTCAAAATTTATTTATTAAAAATTGCAGCCAAGTTGAGGTGCGACTAATTTTTTCCGAGCGAAAGTAACCGATAGCCACGGTACTGAGGCGACTGGGTCTGTGGTGGGGAGAGAAGCGATCTCATTGGCTGCCTGCAAGGGTTGCACGCCGGGGGTTGGCTCGACACTCGATGTGGAACTGACCTGGCGCAACAGATGGAAGCCGTCCGTTACTGTACCAATGTTGTAACACATTGTAACCCCGTAAAGTAATATTTCGTCGTCTTCGCGCGTATTTTATCAAATCCACTGACCCACGTTCAATTTATTGTTATCCCCTGTCACGATAAACACACGAACACAGAGCAATGAGAAAAAAAAGTCAACCAAACTTTTTGGTCAACGGTGGAGAAATCGTGCAGCAAGAGGCAGGAAAAACATAGTGAAACGTTTTTTTAAATGCACTCTTGAGAAACATGAATTATGCTTTGGGACGATAAGCGAACGGTTATTGTAAGCACGTATTGAGATAGTTTTTAATTAGCTTCGCTTCGCCCGCGCGCATACCTCACAAAGCCGTCGATTCATTTATCTTTTCGGCGATGCCCGTACAGTGAATTCCCGAATGCCCGCATACGTCGTGCTCGCACATACCAACGACGTTACAATGGTCGGCTACGTCCGACAATTACTCACCACTTCTCAAACGCGACGTCTGCGTAAAAATCTACTGTACGCCATAAATTAATTTTTCCCATTTTTTACATTTTTTATATTTCTCAGTGAGCCTCATTCAAGGTGACGTATCCGTGTTCATCAGCTTAGCAAAAAAAAACACACGAATAGGGTAGACGTACCCCTTTTTGCCACCTTAGTGCCAATTGTGGCCATTACATTCAAACGAATAAAACATAATATTTAATCACATATAAAAAAGCATCCAGTCGACCATTCAGTGAATTAATATGAATTAAAAAAAAAATCGACATGCAGATGTGGGAAAAAATAATTTATAGAATATAATTATAAAAATGGCCACAATCGGTACAGTGGCCACTAACGGTTCATCTTCCCTATGCTAAAAAAACAGGCAGTTAGAACGTGACAAAGGATGTCGAAAGATAATCGAGATTCCACTGTAGTACTGAACTGAGCTACGATAAACGAAAGATATCTCCAAAGTAAGCCAGCCTCGGTACATAATAGCACCGAGTCATCGAAGCCTTGAACCGCACCGACCCCGAAACTAATTAACGGACCCCCATTACACGATCGCACCGCCGTCTCGTTGAATTAACGCCGCAAAAACGTTCCACCCCCCGCGAAGTCTGCTATATTCCATGAGAAAAAAAATCCATTTTGGTCCAGTGGAAAAATTGCGGAAACTGAATAAACCGGGGTCATCATCATCATCAACGTCATCGTCATCGTTGTATCAACATAGCAACGCCTGGTCAAGATATTAGTCGGCGGCACTACGACAGCGCTTGCCGATAATCCTAGAGAATCCGCAATAACAACAACAATGCTAAAAAAAACGTGTCTGTCTGAAGCGCGGTTCGGCGTCAGTAGCGTAAGCTGAAGTCGAAGGGGCCACGAGGCACCTAAATCGCGGCTGCTGTTGAGTTTCGGTGCGGTGGCCGTCGCGTGTGCGCTCTGTCGGCAGCAGCAGCAGCAGCAGCAGCAACGGCGGCAGCAGCAGCAGCAGCAGCAGCAACGGCGGCAGCAACGGCAACGGCAGCAGCAGCAGCAGCAACGGCGGCAGCAGCGACAGCAGCAGCAGCAGCAGCAGCGCCGGCAGCAGCAGAGCCCCGGAGGAGCCTCGCAGATCGTACGGGTAAGCGTTTTTTTCTCTCCACAACGTTCGAAATATTATTTCACATCCTCCGACACGATCCACCGATCGCCTTCCACAACCAAACGTGCCGCGAACTTTCGGCCGGTCCTGACATCGAACAAAACGCCGGTTCGCCTCATCGAGAGTAAGTAAAATTCGGATAATCGTGGCGCAGGGCTCTGGGGGAAAAGGATAGGCTCGGCACTCAGCAGCACACACAGCCGGTTCCTGTGGCGCGAAGTGGGTCGCTTCGCGGGCCAAACGCTACGCTACGTGAACGGTCGATACCTGTACTGCTGCCCGTGACAACCGAACGAGAGACTTCACCTTCGCTGTCGATTATCTAAGTTCGTCTCTGTAGCTTCACAGTAGTCACGTGTAAATCAAGGGACTCTGATACTTATTCGATAGCCTCGCGTGCGACACTAGTAACAAATGTATTTCCGACAATGATAACAGCGAATCGGGGTTCGTGATGCTCTCGACTCGATATCCCGGACGAATTTAATACGTAGCGATTTTCAGACACCGGTATTATTTTCCTTTTACTCGATTTTAGACACCGTTATATTTTTCGACAATGATAACAACGAGTCGTGATTTCGTGATGCTCTCGACTCGATATCCCGGACGAATTTATTACGTAGCGATTTTCAGACACCGGTATTATTTTCCTTTTACTCGATTTTAGACACCGGTATATTTTCCGACAATGATAACAACGATTCGTGATTTCGTGATGCTCTCGACTCGATATCCCGGACGAATTTATTACGTAGCGATTTTCAGACACCGGTATTATTTTCCTTTTACTCGATTTTAGACACCGGTATATTTTCCGACAATGATAACAACGATTCGTGATTTCGTGATGCTCTCGACTCGATATCCCGGACGAATTTATTACGTAGCGATTTTCAGACACCGGTATTATTTTCCTTTTACTCGATTTTAGACACCGGTATATTTTTCGACAATGATAACAACGAGTCGTGATTTCGTGATGCTCTCGACTCGATATCCCGGACGAATTTATTACGTAGCGATTTTCAGACACCGGTATTATTTTCCTTTTACTTATCAGTTGCACGCGTTTATTTGCCCAACCACGTGCGGTCGGTTGGTATGTGCAGTCGGCGACGCGCTCGCGGGGGGCCAACGGCGGCGAGAGGACTTTAGAGTCAGTCGCCGCACGCGAATCGTCGAAATCGCACGATGCGACGAAAATTTCTGTCGAAACATTGAAGTCCGTCTCGACGGCAGAGGCCTTGCCCCGCGGTCGCAGTATTGACCTTCTGACGGCAAAACAAATAAAGGGTTGTTCTCTCTCTCACTCTCTGTCTCTCTCTGTTGGACCGCCGCTGTCTACAGCTTAGTTACCGGGAGAGCCGCGACACAACAGGCGAGGCTGACACACGAGACGAGCAGCAACGATGACGAACGAGAGAATCGACTTGTCGAAGCCGCTCTGGGATCAGAGCACATTTGTCGGGCGATGGAAACATTTCGCCTGGGTCACCGATCCGCGATCCTGCGTCGTCTCCGAGGAGGAACTGCTCGCCGCGAAGAGACTCGTCGAAAATTACAGGTGAGAGACGGACCGACGACGAATTTTTATTTTGCTCTTTCTCACTGAATAATTAACGTTTTACAGTTTCATCGAGGGTGACAAAATTGAAGCGGAGAAATGCGTCGCGTTTGTCAGTGAGACAATATTTATTGATGCCAAACCGCGTGATATACACTGTTAAAAATCCGGTGTTAAAATCGGTGTCCATATAGGTCCACACCAATCACGGTGATAATGAGCGGTGTTAAGTGAATCTGAAATACAGATTTTCATCTAAAAAAAATCAGAAGTGCCGTTTATCGCGAATTATCAACGGATCGAAGCGACAATTGAAATACAGACGCCAGTAATGTGAATCTCGTTAATGAATCAGTCAGAATTTTGATTTTCGAAAAAAAAATTACAGATCAATTACCCAGTAGAGGAATCTGTAATGAAAAAGTCAATTTTTTTCTTCAATTTTTCGATAAAAACTGAGAAAAGCGACTAATTCATTCACGAGATAATAAAAAATCACACATGATACGTGCATTCATGCCCTTAAAGCGAAAAGTATTACAGTGTTTCGTCGGTAATACAGGAAATATTTAACGAAACGGCTGGTGTTAATTTTACACCGTAAAAAGTGTTACTATTGACACTGCTATAAGTAACACCAGGAAAAAGTCCACACCAGCAGTGTTTGACACCGTAGATTTTTAACAGTGTACCTTCCGAGACTACAATCGTTTCTCGCGTTTTGTTTAGTTTTGTTTCTTTTTATAAAGTGCGCGATTTATCGTTTTGTCGAGGTCGCAATGAAGCGTTGCGTTTCAATGGTCTCGCCTCGCTCGAGTCGAGAGACATTTAGCTGTGTAGCTATGCGCTATTGAGAAACAATTTAGCGAGCTTTCCGCTCGACAGAAACATGAGAACGGCAAAGGGGGCATCGTAGACGCCCAAGGTGGCGTATCTAATCTTAACTCTCCGTCTCTCTATTGTCTCGGGTGTCTCCGCCTCTCTCACTCTCCCTCTCTTCTCGTTTCCTCTATCTTAGGAGACCTCTGTCTCTCTTCTTTCATTCGGTCT
Source organism: Itoplectis maculator (assembly GCA_964034905.1). Lineage (NCBI taxonomy): Eukaryota > Metazoa > Arthropoda > Insecta > Hymenoptera > Ichneumonidae > Itoplectis > Itoplectis maculator. Next base: position 14,873,223 of record OZ035852.1, on the reverse strand, counting down.
CTTTTCCGAACGAGTTTTGCACTATTTCGTTATCACTCAACGTCATCGCATGGCAAGAAGTAATAATAATAATAATAAAGAAGTAATAAATCGTAACAATCCAACCTATTTCGAGCACTCAATAACTCGATGCAAATAAGCAAGTCATATTTTTTTCATTTCGCTTTAGAATTTTTTTCTGTTACGAAAAGATGTGTCCTATCAATTTTTATTACGTTACACTGAAAAAAAAATCAGTAGTTGCGGCTACCAATCATTGGTGACATCTACCAAAAAATTGGTTGCAGTTACTAAAATATTGGTAGCTCTGACCAACGATTGGTAATCACAACTATTAATTTTTCTCAGTGTACGTACGTTTTTTTTTTAAATACTCACTAATTCACGCAGCTTCGCGTCGGCGAATAGGCAATGCGCACGTTGACGTAACGAGGGTGTTTCGTAATAAACTTAACGAAAATACAACAGTCTGACACTTTGCGCGGAACCCGAACGAGGGAAAGTAGGTTTCGCGGCCATCGTAAGAAAAACAAAATTACCTTATGAGATAACACAGCTTTGTCGCGACAAATTCTCCGTTGTGTTGCACTCTGCGTGCATAATCTTGACAAAAAGGGGGGGAAAAAATTCGCGTTACGTTATCCGTCGTTTCACGGGGGACTTCCGTTTCATTGACCTTGTCCGATGACTCACAATCGTCTAACGTTGCAGGCTTGGTAAGGAGCCAGCGGGAACGACCTGGGAGCAACTGAAACGCGCCAAGAATCTCTACGAGTCGGCATTTCATCCGGACACCGGTGAACTGCAGAATGTCTTTGGAAGAATGTCGTTTCAGGTGCCCGGTGGTATGGCCATCACCGGCGCGATGCTACAATTTTACAGGTAAATTTACGATCGTTCAATCCGACTTGTATCCAAATCATTCGTAATCGCCAGCGCCAGCTTTTGTATTATTCATTCGTCAGGACAACGACGGCTGTGGTTTTTTGGCAGTGGGTCAATCAGTCCTTCAATGCACTCGTGAATTACACGAATAGAAATGCCAACAGCCCGGTGACCACCAAGCAACTCGGCACGGCCTACGCGAGCGCAACGACCGCTGCAATGCTCACCGCGATAGGATGCAAGAGTTTCTGGCAAAAGCGCGCCAATCCCCTGATGGCCGTAAGTCTCGCGACAATCGGTAATACACTGTTAAAAATCTACGGTGTCAAACGCTGCTGGTGTGGACTTTTTCCTGGTGTTACTTACAGCAGTGTTAATAGTAACACTTTTCACGGTGTAAAATTAACACCAGCCGTTTCGTTAAATTTGTCCTGTATTACCGACGAAACACTGTAATACTTTTCGCTTTAGGGGCATGAATGCACGTATCATGTGTGATTTTTTATTATCTCGTGAATGAATTAGTCGCTTTTCTCAGTTTTTATCGAAAAATTAAAGAAAAAAATTGACCTTTTCATTACAGATTCCTCTACCGGGTAATTGATCTGTAATTTTTTTTTCGAAAATCACAATTCTGACTTATTCATTAACGAGATTTACATTACTGGCGTCTGTATTTCAATTTTCGCTTCGATTCGTTGATAATTCGCGATAAACGGCACTTCTGATTTTTTTAGGTGAAAATCTGTATTTCAAATTCAGTTAACACCATTCATTATCATCGTGATTGGTGTGGACCTATATGGACACCGATTTTAACACCGGATTTTTAACAGTGTACTCATGACCTGCGGATGAAATAACATTTTTTCTCTCTTTTACTCTCAGAGATACGTGCCTTTCGCTGCTGTTGCTGCTGCCAATTGCGTCAATATACCTCTGATGCGACAAAACGAGATCGAACAGGGCATCGACGTCGTCGATGAACATGGCAATAAACTTACGAAATCAAAGGTAATCACTGGATTCATTATGCATTGGTATACGACGCTGTGTAGAGTTGAATCTACGATGCTATGTGAAAAGCTGTTAATTGCACAGTGTCTGGAAAGAATGCTCTGAAACCAGAGTAATTATTCGTAAGAGCTACTTTTATGCTTCGTTAGTCCTTATAATTAGGTTGGCTCATTACACCAATTGCTTTTTCTTAGGTTCACCGATATTATCGACGTTGTAATTGATTAATTAAGAAAATGAAAGGCTCTGTCAGTTAATGCGCGATTTCTCATTCTAGGTTGCGGCAGTCAAGGGCATCAGCCAAGTTGTCCTATCGCGAATCGTCATGTGCGCACCTGGCATGTGTAAGTAGACCTACATTTGCTGTGTCGCGTTATCTACTAATCACGTGAAACCGGTTAAACACCGCGACTGCGGAATCGACAAATAAACGTGTTAACTCTTTTCCTTCAGTGATTCTTCCGCCTATAATGGAGAGGCTCGAGAGGTACCGCTGGATGCAGAGGATCACGTTCCTTCACGGGCCAATTCAAGTGGTGCTGGTCGGATGCTTGTGAGTAGCAACTTTTGTTATTCGAGAGAGTAATTGTGTAATGAATCAGCTGTTAACGAAATAATATTTTTCCAGCCTTACTTTTATGGTGCCAACGGCGTGCGCCTTGTTTCCACAAAATTGGTAAGTAAATGCGTTCAGACGCACGACTGAAGGAAGAACAACATTTAATTTACGGAATTTTCGCAGCTCAATTTCTTCAAGCACTCTGCAGCGCTGGGAGCCAGAGAATTACGAGATACTCGTGAAAAACAGTCGTAGAGGCGATGTGCCCGACTACCTTTACTTCAACAAGGGCCTGTAAGATATCTCGACGATGTCTCAGGGATAGTTGTTAAAAGTTCCGAACGAACCGGACAATATTTGCATTTCACGCGAGCGACTTGTATAATTTCCAGCGACGAAGGCGAGGAGAAAATACGAAAAAGGCGCGAGCTTAGCACAGACACAGGTTGACTGTTAGAAAAAAGAAAACACGTTTGTATCTATAGTGTTCAAGAATAATGTGCTGTGACGTCAAGTTAACGAATTAACTAAATGGGTACCCTCAACAATGAGATAACTTATTGAACGACAATATCAAAGGGTTTTACGTAGGACAGTGAGGCTTTGTTCGGTTCCTGTTAAGAATGCATAGCAATAATTTCTCAAAACTCAATGCTCAGCTCCGATGGTTATGCGCGAGGATTTTTCAGCAGTTGCATTTGTGCGAACGCCGTCAATGACTGCTGATTACAAATCGTGTGTTACATTTCGTTTTGATATTATTTAACAATAGGGGTGTGTTTATCAAAACGTGATCGTCAAACTTGCGATGAGGTCTGATATTTTAAGGATATACTGCCGTGTATATTTTAGTAATGCATTAAAGACAAAAAAATACAAAAATGTGTCCTACAATGTTGCTCCTTTCCTTTTCTCGCGCATTCGTTTTATATGTTTGGCCTCGATTGGCTGGGTAGCGGTAGCGTTGGTTGCGGCACATAGCCGATTCTCTCCTGGATTTCGCTCTGAAGGAGTTTTCCACCCCACGACGGAGTGTTGAAGCCCGGTTTTTCGGCTCCTTTCTTCGCATCCCGATCCTTCCTTATAGCCTCGTATTCCTGCAGATCGTCGAGTCGCAACTCTATCCTCGTTGGGCTGCGTCTTATCATGATTTTCTGTGAAAATCAAAAACAAAGATCAACAAAGCAGAAAAGCAGCGCAAAGATCAATAAATTTGCTCGATGATAGAAAACATTTTGGGGTAAATCGCGCGCCGCGTGAATCCGCTCCTGGGCGACGATCCAAGATGGCGGCCCCCACCCGAATAGACCAAAATGCACAGAATGTTTAACGAATTATTGGTTTAGCGATAAATAGGGCTGCACCGAGTGAACCCTCGTGCGATTAAACAATATCTATCAATGAGACGAGATTGGGGAAAGAGAAAAAAATCAAAGCCAAATCGATAATACGAAGGAAAACGTGGGTCCAACGGGGTATTTAGTCGCTGTAAACACGCGTCCGATCGTACGCTTATATTTTCATTAAATTTGACGTTACAGCGGTCACCCACCTCCGGTTAATTGTATATATTAGAATAACAGGATATCCGCCGAGGACACGACGACACGAGAGGATGCTTTACTTGGAAGATTATGTCGAAAGTACGTAAAAACCGTAGGGAGCATTAGCCCAAGGAGTCCATGCACTTCCCTTCGGGGACACTACTAACCTTACCGCACCTCGATATCCGCACACGAGCATTCGAAATTTCACTTGCAATCACGCTCGACCGATCAGTCGCACTGTCATGCATTCGTCATTCGAAATAACTCTTTTATTCACACGCAAAATATGCTTTACGACGCACGTTAACGATTTACAGCTCGACGAAATGTCAATTTTGAGGTTAAGTGAATGTTTTTCATGTGACTAGTATAGGAATTTTCGTCGTGAATTTTTCAATAATTATTACTTTTAGCTGTCCTTAAGGCTAATATTAATCATTCCAACAATGACGAATTTCCATCACTGTTACAGCTTTTTGCTTCTGTAGACGATTTTGGAAGCCAAATGTGGGGTTGCTGTTATTGGTTATACTGACACTCGTATTCTTGTGTTCGCAGTGATCGAGCATCTCCCACAAGAGTTGAGGGACCGTTTCACCGAAATGAGAGAAATGGACTTGGGTGTTCAGAGTAGGACAACCTTTCGTTGACTTATTAGGCGTAGCTGTAAATAAGTCAGATGTTAATCTCTTCTTCCAATTTGTCATTTAGATTCAATGGACAGTCTGGAGAAAAAGGTTAAAACATTTTTCTCCAACGCCAAGAAAATGAAACCCAGCGACAAGGAAGCGGAGTACGAAACGATAAGAAAAGAGTATTATAAGACGCTGGAGGACGCGGATGAAAAAGTACATCTTGCCAATCAGATGTACGATCTAGTCGATAGGTATTTGAGGAGATTGGATCAGGAGTTGCACAAATTTAAGATGGAACTCGAGGCGGACCACAAGGGAATAACGGAAACTTTAGAAAAACGATCTTTAGAGCTCGATCAGCCACCTACGAACAGTAGTCAAAAGGAGAATCGTTATAGTTTTACGTCTAGCAGGTCTCGGGACAATCACAGTCACTGTAAGTCTTTTACAACTCCTACATGTTCATAGAACTGATAATTCGGCAGCATGCAAATAACTATTCTTTTCCCATACATATCGAGACATTGATATTCGAAAAATTAATATTCATGAAAAATGTTTACAGCACGAGCGGAAAAGCGAAGAGATTCAAATGCTTCCTCGGCGTCGGTGGAGAAACGATTAGCTATAGAAAAAGTACCGTCGAATCTTCCAGAGTCTCGACCGGCCTCGGCCAATTCGGGACCGATAATAGCGCCGACGAGTCTGCCACCGACGCCGACCGCGATCGCGAATTCCGTCGGTGCGGTTAGCTACAATCTCGGTCACATCGGGGCAGGTGGAAACGCGATTGCGGCCGCTGCGTCGCAAGCCATTGCGGCCACGCAGCAGATGCAGCAGGGCAGACGTACGGCATCTCTCAAAGCCAGTTACGAGGCTATTAATACCGTTGGTGTTCACGCGACCGAGTTCAGTCGCGAATTGGCGGGTGCTGCCCAAACCGCTATCGCAGCCATTCAAGAAACTACGAAGAAACATAAGAAGTAAGCATTCATTTCGCGAACCATGAGGCAGCAGCGATTACTGCCTCCCCTGGCCTATCCTGGCCTTATCCATTTAACACCTTGGTTTGATTTTCCCAGAAAACAACTGACGACTGCCGTCCCAAGCTCGAGTGTCGTGAGTACTGCGGTACAACAGCCGGCTTCGCCGCCAGTGGCGACGGCCGCCGCGACTGTCACGGATCCCGACAATCCCGATTGGACCTACGACCCTAATGAACCAAGATATTGCATATGTAATCAAGTATCCTATGGTGATATGGTTGCTTGCGATAATTCAGACGTGAGTATCCATTTCCAACGGAAAAACGTAGCAGTTATGAACATTTTTAAAAAGTCGGTCTTTACTCATTCGTTGAATCTCTTCGCAGTGTCCATTCGAGTGGTTCCACTATCCCTGCGTGGGAATCACGGCGCCACCGAAGGGCAAATGGTATTGTCCCCAATGTACATCTTCTATGAAGAGACGCGGGGGACGGAAAAACTAATTAGGTCACCGATAAGTTGAAAAAAAAAAACGTAATTAATACGAGGAAGCAGCATCGCCACTACCTCCTAGGAATCGACTGTCTATTGAGTGTCAACTTAGTTAGGGCGCCGTAAACTCTGATTTTATATGAATTTTTAATTGTGTTATGTATAGTTTAAGCCGGTGCGACCGCGTTTTTTCTCTCGTCGCGTCGAGAACATTGAAGCGCGCGACTAAGGCGGAAAGGGGGGGGGGAAACGGAAAATACTTTTTCGAGCAAATATTCGATTTGTCGCAAATTTTTTAAAACCACGTTTTAGATGGAGAAGCGACACAGCGAGATTGTGGGCTAAGGTATCGCCCGTTGCCCGTAATCAATATTGAAACGCGTGTTTTTTTTTTCGGACTCGCGGAAGCCGCCGCGCGGAGACTAGATTGGGTCTTCGTTCGCAGCTCCGAATAAAGTTTTAGCTAGTTTCTATGGTTTACTTTGGCACGGAACTGAGTAATTGAACGATTACGATAATCGCGATCGCCTAATTGTTGAATAAAACTTTTACTCTCGTTCTTTCTATCTCTCGCGGATATCGTCGTCTCGGTAAAGAGATTAATGGCATCGTCTTAATGAAATACGTGTTTTTTCTTCATCGTTCGTCATCACTTCGGACGCGCTTAGATAATCCTCTCGAAGGACGAACGATTCGAGTAATGAATCAAAGTCTCGATTGGTCGCAAGCTTTCTCAATCGAGTGAATAAAGGAAAGCATACGCGGAAAAACGATACTAATCGAAAATCGAAGAAATGTAATCACGTCAATGTATAATAAAGCAAACGATGCCGAGGCACCCAAATCGTTTTTTTTTTTATTGAACTCTACGGTTATTAAGAGTCGATTCCAGACTTCTCCAGAGTCGATCCCAGATTCCTTGTGAAATAATTAACCGCGAACGCCTAATTAATACTCACAATGGCTTCGTGTTTGTGCAAGCCGTTCATACCTCAAAACGTCGATATTCAATCCGACCTGTACAAATCCTCGTACAATATTTCCTATTTCTACGTAAACTCCGTTGACCATTCCTTCATTAATGTTCGGAATAACCGAGCGATTAAGGCTGATTTGGACGTACCGGACCCCGGAGCATTGAAGATGCTCGAGTCTGTTAGTAAAAAAACATTTGTACCAAAATATTGGGAGCACTGTAACTCAATGGATTTCTCTCGGAGATCCTCATCGGTATCGAAACCCACTCTCAAGAATTTGCATGAGAAGTGTCTAGCTTATCCTCCAAGGCCACTCAAATGGGGCACCACGACCACTGGTATTTTTTTTTAATCTCTTCTTTCCAATAAGTTGATACATTTCTGCTGATGTCGTTATAAACACAATGGGATACATTTTTTTCTTTTCAAGGATCAACCTATGTTCAACCAAAAAAATTGCCCATGCCTAAACCCTGGCCACACGCAAGTCCTATAGAAGAATCCACATGCGCGATTTCATCCTCCTCTACAGAAGGATTGCCCCCATTTTTGCCCAATGAATCTGGTTACATGAAATGTCTGGATCCCTACGTTAGCACTTCACAGTTGGCGCATTGTAATTTCAATGAGAATCAGCACAACGGCTTGGCTAGGAAAAATATTCTCACTTTCTGGGACACCATCGGTTTACCCAAGAGTCGAGGTTTCGGACCGAAGAAATCCGAACCATTTGGGTCGTATTACCACCGTGACAAAGTTGCGCCTTGCCGAGTTCAGGCTAAGTCCGAAACGAGAGTTCCCTTTTCCGGGATTGCAAGCACTTACGAGGATAGCTACAACTGTGTAAAAACAACCAATTTGATGCATCAAGGAGAGACTATTTATCCTGCTATTTATAAACCAATTGATACGCCGTCGTATTGCACTGAACAATGTCACATCGGGACCGGATGGCCTGTTCGAGGGTCTGTGGATATTGGTACCGTTCGAGGAACCTACTGAAACACTTACTCCACGTTTTCTTGGTAGCCCATTGAAAAATAAAATGAAAATGTCATGTCACTCCAACTGACTGCGCTTGGCATTTGATTGAAACCATCAAGGTTCGGTCGACGGGAGTCCTTCTTCGCCGTAGCAGTCGGCAAATGTGGGCAATCTGTCAACTATGCGAAACTCGAGACGAGGAATTCCGGGATCCACATTTGATACAGAAAAATCAGCGTCCATGCATCGGTCGTTGCTATCAACTTCGTCTTCGGTTGCTGCAGCTGCGTTGGGAATGCTCCTTATTCCCGTTATTATGCGGCGCTTCTTATACTATTGTTTCTATCGAATCTATGTCTATGCATATTTCCAGCGATCGAACTTGACATTGTTGTATTGTTCTATAAGTCGACAGTCTCTTGGGTATATTTAAATATGTAAAATCTTTATTTTTTATCTATAAAAATCGTAAAGAAACGTCGGTTATATAAATATTATTCATAGTGATGTGTATGTAATTATATACATGATTGCGCCACCGTATTTTTTGTTATCCTACGAATCTACATTCGCACCGAAAGTAAAAAAAAACATATTTGAATTGAGCATAAGATTTCGGCCGACAAAATTTTCCTCGTTAGAAAGCTATTAGAGAGAGATATATATCTTGAGATTTTATCGTTCTAGGATCGCGAAATCGCCATATCTGTCGTCGGCACGTAAATGGCAGTCAGACCGTTTTTTTTTTAATCTACTGTATCGCGATGCGCAGCCAAACAGCTTCGATTAATAATAGCGCGATCTCAATTCGATCGAATCGAGTCTACGCGCTGTTGTTGCTCGTCCAGTAAGACGGACGCTTCGCACATCATTCTCGCGCTTGTACGGACTAGAAACATTAGCTGATACTCGTCGGTGACGGTGAGAGGTGGCCTCGTTCTGACCAACGCGTGAAGTACGTTCGCCCTCTCCAGATCGAGCCATCGCTGGAGCACCACTTCCCTCTCTCTCACAACTCCGAGCGTCGCGTCCGACGGACCCCATAGCGAAAATTCCAGAACTGATTTGACCTGCGCAAGAAACGATTGAATGTCAAGACAATCACTTGCAAAAGAGCAGATGGTCGATACATTATCACGGCAAATAAATTTGCTTACAACATAAAAAAAAAAAAAAATTGAGAGGCGAACCGATTCCAATTCATGGGATTTTACCTGGGAGAGGGTGACAGCTCGCTCGCGCATTAACAACTCTCGAATAACGGGAAGTTTGCCGGCAAGTCCGAGTTCTTGAAGAGCCACAAGAGCGGATTGGCACAAAGAGACTCGTTCGTCGTCTCGATCGTCACCCGTATCAGTGTTGAGCCTGAAAGGATGTAGTAAAGTTTGTTATTTCCGATGCTGTCAAGTGAAGCGGATGCTGAATGTTAGATTTATCGATCGTTCTTACCCTTGCAAGAGGTACAGCCTGTAACAGGCGTCTTTGTCTTCGCGACAGAGCACCACGTTCCCGAGACTTCTGGACGCCTCCTCGATACCCCTCGCTTGAAGATTCTTCAAAGCATTGACGAACTGCAGAAGAATGAAACACGACTCGCGAGTCCAGCCGTCGGTCTTCTGGTCCCTCGAGATTTCCGCTGCGAACGATTGCACCGTGTTCACTTGCATACGCGGAAGCACCGACACGGACACTGTAAAATAAAAATCAATTGCAGTGGTATGTACGAAAATGCTGCTACTGCAAAAATATCCTCGATTTCAAGGACAATTACCGTCTACGTCCTTTCTTCCCGCGAAGCATTTCATCGATATTTTCTCCGGCACAACATCGACAAACTCGACGATCGGCGTCAGGCAGAATTCCTTTCGCGACACAGGCACAGCGATGTCGAGCGCGAGGCAAAGCGTCACCGCGTGTTCGTTCCACACAGCGGAACAGAAGACTTTTTTCCCTGTTACGAGATAGCTATCGGGATCCACGTCGAAGTCGTTCAGCCGCGGATTAGCTGTTTTGAGGCTTCGCAAATGAGGCGGGACTGACGAGGGTTGATTTAACTGTAACGAAAATACAATCAACATTGAAGTGAAGACAAATAAAAATCAATCCAGAAGTCATTGTTGTCATTAGAAACAATATTTCGTACCCTTTCGAGCAGCTGAGCAAGGGCCTCGTGATTCGCAATGATCACCGCTCCATAATTGTCCTCGAGACTTCGATGAACGATGCTTCGTCCTCTCCGTTGTCGCACGCGATTCAGACCGAATTCCTCCTCTTTCGTCTTCCAGTCCTGATCGTCCTCAGGGCCCTGCGATCATGTATATTACATTACTTACAGCGTTCCGAAAAATTGCGCGTTAATGAATAAAAAAAATTCTCCTTACCTCGTCGCCAGTGTAGAAGCTGTAAGGCGCGTACAATTCGCTCTCGGTCTCGCTGCCGCAGTACGGAAGTGACGTCGATCTCGTGAACGTCGCCTGATGATACTTGAAGTCGCCGCCGCAAGGATCCATTGCGCTGCTGTCCGACTTCCTCTTGCAATTCGAACGATTACTTCCGCCAACGGCGTGTCGAAGTTCCAGGTTCGAGTCGCACTCCGGTGAACTCGAGAGACACTCGTACACGTGACTGTCGTTCGAGGTCTGTAAGATAGAAAATTAATCAAACATTTAATCTCCAAGTAACAAATTGTTAATTGTTTTTAGTAGTAGTAATTGTATTTATTGGCAATATATGTAAATTTTTTTTTGTACAGTGGTTGGTTAGGTAGTATAAATAGTGGTATTGCCAACAGGCCATCGACCGAGGTCCTTCAGCCTGAATTGTTTTTATTTATTTCAATTCAATTTATATAGAATATATAGAACAATTAAATTTATTTATTTACCGGCGAGTCCGAAGTCGGAGGCCTCAGAAGATCCTGTTTCTCGTACTCCCGACTGTCAATCTCGCAGGGAACGTTGCGCTTCTTGAGAGGCGGCTGGACAATCGCCTGGTCCCTCATGCTCGCGGTCCTCTGTGGCTTGGAGGGTGCCAGGGCACTTCTCACCTCACCTGCAACATCCTCCGCTGCTGCAGGCCCATACGCCATTCGTCAAGCGCCAGTGTTAGTACCACAAGACACAAGGCATTTCACAGGCGAGCTACTTTTACTTTACAGCTGTTGGTTTAAGTTGTTTTTATTTTATTTTTTATTTTGCGTTCTCAACATTCCTCTTTTTTTCATCAAAAACATTGAACGTGCTGTAATTGACTAACGCTTGACAGAGTGTTACGTACCTAAGCGTACGTACGCTGGGGGACATTGCAGAGCAAATAAGCCAACGTTCAAGCGCACTCGCGTTACTCTTTACGGCGGAAAAAGAAGTTTCAACGCGAATTACGAACCGTGGATAACCAACTCCAAAAGCGAACAGGAATTTGGCCTCAACCACTTATAGCATCTTAACGCGTCATTTTTTTTATTTTTTATTCTTTTTATCTTCTTTCGTTCGACCGCCGGATAAACGTGTCGGATATCCTGACCCGATCATCGCTCGCGCGACGAATATTGATAAAAGGATTTCCGCGCGTTATAACAATAATAGTATGCATTGCATACACTTGATGCATGCAGCGTTAGTCGCGCGCTACCCATAGCTGCAGCGAATTTTGATGATGCGCGAATGCAACGAGCGAGGCGGTTATCAAGTTTCCGGAACGATATTTCGTATTCGTCGTCGCGATGACAGGAACGAACGATACAAAAATGACGGAAAAAATGATTTGTACGTGGCCAAAAAGACAGGAATGTAACTTCAACGATTTTTGTTTCAGGCAATAATTTTTTATTTCAAAACAGTGGGTCTGGAATACAGGCGTTTGGTTGCAGTTGTTTCGCTTTTTTTTGTTGTCTTTTTATACTTTATGTACAATACGATTCTAAAGTAGCTGTTACAAGACGCAGGTGAGTCGCGTTCACCTGGATGTTCAACCTCTCTCTCTGGGCTCAGAGACTGCAAACGCTAAGCTATGCGGCTGAATCGATTGACGAAAGACTGCGGATGTCGATATACATCGATAGAGCATGAAACAACGAATTCGGAAGCAGTGCGAGCACGGCGTATCACAGGATGACGCGAGAGGCTCGTTGCCAATTCTCGACGTCCGTTAATTGATAGAAAAAAATAAACAAGAAAAACTACAAAGTAAAATTAAATCTCTAAGCGATAAAAAGTGACCCGCGTGAGAGCAAAGGATTGTAAATGAAAATAAATCTGTATATCTTCACTAATACGAAGAATGATCAATCTTTAGAAGCGACATATGGCTCTGCGAATCGTTCGTCGAGACGCTGTGTCAACGCTCCGGTGTATTAGTAAAAAAAATATAAACACAACGGGTACAATGTAATAGTAAATTTTGTTTAAAAAACGTAAAAATTAAAAAGAAAACACAGAGAGTAACATACTGTGAGGTTGTAACGATTAAGAGCTAGATTCGATATTAACGATTATTGTGTATTATTAATATTATTATCACTATTAATTATTATTATCAGTTCGTCCTGGCTTGCAAGCTTAAGCAGGCGCGAGTGTAGTGTGAGCATGGCTGTTACATTATGTGGTAGGTATGTAGTATGGTATGATATGCGCAAGTGTGTAACGTGAATGGCCGCTTTCATTTTTTTTTTTATTGTGTTTCTTTTTTCTGACTCTCGTTAATTAGTTACACTGGATGGGCCGGAACTTACCCAGATTCGCGTAAATCGAGTCAGTCGCCGACGGACTCGCGGCCGGTTGCCAGGTCTTCGAGAAGCTTGGTTTTTCCGATCGGGGCGGTAATTTTCCCTCGTTTCGCGGTGGCGGCGGTCGCGCCGGTTTGCTCGTCGTCGTCGTCGCGTCCGACGTTCGCGACCAGTCGTCCTGAGGTTGAAGATTTCTCGGTGGCGGAGGAGGCTTTCCCGGTCTTGATGCTGCAAAAAGCAAACGGTCAGGGAATTGCACAGCGAGAGACTTAGAGTTAGAAATGGTACACTGAGAAAAATTAATAGTTGTGATTACCAATCGTTGGTCGGAGCTACCAATATTTTAGTAACTGCAACCAATATTTTGGTAGATCTAACCAATGATTGGTAGCCGCAACTACTGATTTTTTTCAGTGTACCAAAGGACGTTCAGATAGATTGAACTAACCGGACGAGTGCTGATGACTTCCCGGCGACTGCGGAGGATTCTCCGTCTTCGAGTCAGTCGTGTCCTCTCCGCTCGGGACGATTCTGTCGTGTCGCAGCACCTCGACGGCCGCGCCGTCGAGCTCCAGCGGATGAATGATCTCCAGTCGCGGTTTCGGCTGCGGCGTCGTCGGGATCTCGTCGAGCCTCGAGCTCGATCCGCTCGCGGTCGTCATATCAACGTCCTTTCTCGAGCCCATTCGCAGCAGCCTCTTCAGCGAGAAGCGCGGCCTCTTCTTCTTTTCCTCGGCTTTGTCGGCTGTCGCGAGGCTGCCCTGCGACAGCGATATCGTTCGTCGTGGCGCAGGTTCCGGCGTTTCCGTTTGCGTGCAAGGATCCGGCGCCTCGCACACGGCTTTCCGGAATTTCGGACTGCACGACGACGCTCGTTCCCTCTTCTCTTTTTCCCGCACGACCGGACAGTCCGACTTGAGATTCGCTGCTGCGGGATTCCTCGCGAATATCGACGCCGGCAGCTCCTCAGTCGGCGTTGCTGGTGGCTTCGGCGCCATTCGCCTCTTGTTCGGCGAGCGGATGAGCTCCGCGGCGGATATCTCACTGCGGGAATCCTCGTCCATGCTCTGACTGCCTTCCTCGCTGTCGTTTGGACTGCTTCCCTCCAAATTCAGGGCTTCCGGCTTCTCTCTGGCCATCGCTGACGCTGGTCCACTGACAATTCTGCGTTCCGCAAAATCCGAGCTGTGGACTTCGGTGGCGACGCCGTTTGTCTTAAAACTACTCACAGCAGATTCGACAGTAGCATCAGAGGCTCGTCCGCCTAACTGAGTCTCCGTCTGTTCCTGGGAGCTCTGGAACGTCTTCCCCTCGAAAGCCCCACCGTTCGTTCCCGTCGCAGACGTCTGGAGAACACTATAAGTCGCGCTCGTTCTGCTCGCGGATTCGTTGATGCTCATTTTATCATTTCCAGCGGGGTTCGCTCTCCCGGAGCTTTGACCCGAGGCATTTTTCACCGAAGGCGGCGGAGGAACGTATCCAGCGTAGCTCTTCGTCGCGCTGCTGCTCGTCGCTGTACCGAAATTCGAGCTTTTCGGCGGCATCGCCGGCTTCGCGGGCAAGGACATTGGCTTCTGCGGCACAATGGGTTTCGGCTTCGTCTCGCCGTGAAGAAACGACGGTCTCGGCTCGGCAGCGAGGATCGACGATGAGACGGGGACATCGGTAGTGGTTCGGCAGTTTCTGGAGTCGATCGGCGGAAGACTCCGCGGCAAAGCTGGTGGCTCCGACATTTCCTCCTCGTCGGCACGTCCGTCGGGTTCGCCAGCGTTTTCGCGGCTCTCCTCGAACGAGAATTTGCGACTCGACAGCAAAATCGGCTCGGGTCCAGCCTCGCCCTCGACTGTTCGCTCGTCGAGACTTCCGGCGATCTTCGCTTGGTCCTCCGCCACTGGCGCCTCAATCTTCTTCGCCGCGTCTTTCTCCTCGTCCACTTTGAAATCCGTTTTGGCGTCCTTCGTTGGACTCTCGTCGAGGTCGATGCCCGAGTCGAACGCCGGCGAGTCAACCATTCCCAGCCTCGTCTCCAGCCCTGTGACCTTCGTCACTCGGGTCACCGTGTAGTCGGACTTGGTCGAGTAGCAGCTACCGGTTTGCAGAGCGATTTTAGGCTTTTCGCTCTCGGGTTTCTTGATCGCCGGGCATCGAGATATTGTCGTCGAGCGTTTTTCACTCTTGGAGCTCTGACTCTGATAATTCATGCTGGCCGTGAGGGCATCGCTCTTCTGTATAACGGATATGAGATTGCTGGACGTGATAAGGGGCATGTCGACGATCTTTCCCAGCCCGACCGCATCGCCGTCGAGGAGCTTCGTATCAGCGGCGGAAATTTTGTTGCCCAACGCAGACGTCGTCTTTCCTACACTTTTGAGGGTCGTAGCGTCGGCGGATCGGTCGGCTTCCTGTTTAATCGACGGCAACGACGAGACTGACGACGCTGACGACGATGACGACAATGATGAGGCCGCCTGCTCGTCCTGTTTTGCTTTGATCGCCGGATTCGTCGAACCGTTTCCCGGCTTTCGGTCCGCCGGTCGCTTCGCCGTCGGCAGAGTATCGTCAGCGCCGAAAGGCGTCACCGACACCAGCAACGTTTTCTTCTTGCCCTCCGAGTCTTTCTGAACCTTGCCAAGCATCAGCGAAGCGAAAGACTTGGCAGCTTTCGCCTCGGCGTTTCCGCTGTCAGACAGATTGGCGGTGACTGTGTTGAAATTCGTGTTGGCCCGGGTAAGATTGCCGAGGGCGCGATCCTCTTCGCTGTCCGGAACATCGTCCTCCGGATTTCCCGGCTCCGACAGCTCGAAAGACTCGGCTTCGTCGGACTCGGTGTTGTCCTCGCCATCGGAAAAGTCGTTTCCACCGTAGCCGATGACCTCGGTCAGGGCGTCGGGGAAGGCCACGTTCTTTCGTCGCCCGGCAGCTTGACAGCTTGTCCTTCCTCGAAGGATACTCTGAAAAACGCGTTAAAGCCAATTACTTATCGGTATTACAATAAAAATTATAAATAATAAATTACCCCTCATAACACCGGATGGAATGTCATTCGTAGTTACTATATGGGACTCTAAAAGTACCCTTTTCAATGATCAGTCTAACTTTTACTGGCGTAATGCTAAGATGCTAAGATTAGCATTCAATAAATCAATAACGATTGCTTTGGACATCATAAGCGTGAAAATGGAAACCTAAGTAGGGGACTTTAGTGCACTAAATGGTCACAAATGGACCATTTGGTGTTGTCAGGGTTCAAGAACGTTCGTCTCATCGACGCAAAGAGGCCAGAAGAAAGTTTCAAATACAGGCGCGTTTATTCATCCCTGTGTATCGCTCAAAACATGCGTGTTTGCCTTGTAACGCTGGTCAATCTGGGGCACGACAAGTAAAAGCGTTTTGCGCGTAAACACTGCTGCCGCACGCGCTGTGTATTTCGAAAGAGTTTGAGAGTCGGCAGGTTCTGTGTATTGTGGACAACGGTGTAAATCGAGGTCGCGAGGGAAGTTGCGCGACGCAATTGCCGAGAAAACGTCGGAAAAGTTTCAAGGCGAGGGGTCGAAGGGGGAGCCCCTCCTCCTCCTTCTCCTCCTCACCCTGTTGGATTGCTGAATGATTCCGTGGCTTTTGCAGTTTGCTGCGTCGCGATTGGCATCGCGATGAGAATAAACATATATAACCGGAAAAGCGAATGTCGAAGCGATGCTGAGTTTCTTTCACGATTGTTCGTCTCCCGCACAGATGGAATACCGCGCACGGTATGTCTCTCGCGCCTCTATCGTGTTCCATCTCCCAAGACCAACGCAGCAACAGCAGCAGCTCATCATAGCTGTCGCGAAATTCTCTCGTCAATTCGAAGCGCCAGAAACTCCCGCGCTCGGAAATCCCACGCGTATAGCGAAGTCGACGACGACGGCGGCGGCGACACACGAACTTCACCTCCGAAGCCAAAGCAAAACCAATTATGGAAAGTCGAGCACCTCGAGAATCAGGGCAGCGATGAAAATCGTCGAGGCACTATTGTCGGAAATATATCTCTGAAAAGAATCGTATCTTCGTCATCGGCAATTTGTTAATAAGTGTCATAAATTCTCTAAACCGTAGAACGGGAGGGGGGATTTAATACACGGAGAAAGGCAAACTCCGAGAATGGTTTCTCGACTCTGTGTAGAGTCAAGTGAAAAAAGTGATATATCACTTTTTTTTCTTTCATCAAGAATCGTCATATTTAACTTGATATGACTAATTTGGGGTAATTATATATGGTTTTTTTTATTAGTATTGGCAATGGTTTGAGGCGATCGTCGTATTGATTTGGACGATGATAAATCATAGAAGGATTTGCCAGGCAAGTCGCGGTTGATATCCTCGCCGGGTCAGACCGCTGTTTGCTCTGCGCGCGCATTGACGATGCTCTGCGCGCCGCCGAAATTACATCAGTGATTGTGTATACCTCGCGAGGTCTTTTATTGCCCCGCGATAATGGTATCTATTGAGCGGGCGCGCGATAAGCTCCGCGGGCGTTGCGCAACCGATGCCGTTTGCGAATGGCTCTCGCGCGGGTGGGGATCAAAATAACGAATGACCAAAAAGCGAATGGCCAAAATAACGAATTTAAAAATGATGGACCTCTGAATCTAGAATAACCATCATTACAAAATTTTCTATTTTAGTCACTCGCTATCTTGATCATTCGCTATTTTAACTGCATTTTAATAAAATGTGGGCTCAAAATACCGAATGATCAAATAACGAATGGCTAAAATAGCGAATTCCGTAATGATGATCATTCTAGATTTGGACGTTCGTTAGTTTTAAATTCGCTATTTTGACCATTCGCTTTTTGGTCATTCGTTATTTTGATCCCCACCCCACGGTGAGCAGCGCAGCAGCGGCAGCCGCAGGTGCAACGTGCGCAGCGTCGTCGCGACGCGCGCAGAGCGATCGACTCGAGGTACCGGTGCACCGTAGCTGCACAGCCAAGGCTGTCGATCTTTGACTGGCTCGATGCACCAGCAGCAGCGGCAACTCGCGCGCGCGGCTTCCGCGTTTGCGAAGCCGGCTAACCTACTTCCTGCGCCTCGGGTCTCGGCTCGAGTCAGGGTCGTCGACCTTGGTCTATACACCGAACGGGAGCAGAGTTCACGCGTCGACGCGAACATTCGGAAGTGCATCGCGAGACCGCATCGAGGGTCGGTGCTACTGCTGTTTGCATTCCAGAGTAGCGACCCTGTGAATTCCTGGTTGCAACGAGCGCAGCGCACAGCACCTTATGGCCTTTCGTTGCTCTGCGCGGTTGTGTGAATCGACTCAAAAGAGTCAACTAGGCCAACCACGTTAATGAGACGGATTGTTATGGTGCGGCCGCTTGTTTTTTCCTAGGCCGAACAAATTGTCTCGAGTTTTCCGTCGTTACACTCGTGTCGTACAAAAGGCTTCCGCGCATTTCGGAATTCACGGACCTCGACGTACATCCGGTCGAAAAGTGTCCGAAGCAGGCCTAGATTTTTCTTTTTCTTATCTACAGGTAGATTCAGAATTTACGTTGAGACACGTTTGCCAGCAATAGGAAGAAATAAAAAAATAAAAAATAAAGAAATAAAAAACCGACCCAAAACGGTCCTTCCGAGACGCAACTACGATATCCGAAAGTCATTCCCGATATACACTATATCGACGATTGACCGATCGCTCGATTCGCGTCGAGCGAAATGTTTCTATTGAATCGCCCGTCTCAGTACCGTTAGCACTAAGCACATAACTCGATAGCCGCGCGCGGCGAGCGCGATGAATCGCGAAACAATGATCTACGATCTTCCTGACCGGCAGAGTCACGACTCGGAATTCGAGCGCGACAGAATCGACGCGGGGGGTGCGCGATGAAAATGTAGGTTGCAACTGGATTGGAAAACAGGTTTGATCGTTCGTGGATCTCAGATGAGTGGAAAGCGTTGTAGAAAATTACCTCTCTCATCGTTGTAGAAATATCTTCTCTCAAAAAAAGATGTTGGTATATGTTGCATGCTAATGAGCGTGAATATAACCGTACCTGTAGCTTTTGGACGTCAGTCTTGAGATTGGCCGAGGCTCGGGCGACGCTCGGCCTCGCGGTCTCGGCCTTACCGAGATGCTCCTCGCGCGTTTTGAAGCAGTTCGTGCAGATTTCGCGCTTCCAGGCGTGCTGCTCGAAGTATCTGCATTGCGCGGACATCGTCGTCGTTGCGACGCGTTCGAGCATCGACGCGACTGCTGCTGCTCCTCCTCTCGCCGGATTCTCGTCCTCGCGCGTCTCGCAGCCAACGTCACGTATTCATCCTGAAAGACAAACGCAGACACCGTATTATACACATGCGGTAAACATAGGGTGTGGATCAAAATAACGAATGACCAAAAAGCGAATGGCCAAAATAGTACAATAAGAAGTCTCGATGTTGATTGCGCTCGCGCGCCGCGTTTATAGCTTGACCTTCGGCCTCTTCGGCCCAACACAAAGTTCTCCTCGAGCACGGCGACCACGTTGTTTTATTCCCTGTCTCGTGTTTTCTCCGATAATAGGCTGCTATCGCTCGCGCTCGCCACGCCAGCAGCTTCAGCAGCTGTGAAGTACCTACCGATCTGTGGTTCGAGCCGTCGCGCTCGCTGTGTCCGATGGCAACAGAGGCAAAACAAAGAGCCGAGAAAGCCAAGAGCGAACGCGAGGACAGAGTCGGGCACCGGAAGTCGAGTCAATTGCCCAGTCGAGCGGGCAAAAGTCTTGATTGCGCTAGTCGAGACGTCGACGATGGACAACACCGGGCGCCGGAATTTATGCAGGAAAAAGAAATAGGTATAGACAGGATATGAGTGGTAAAAATGGACCACGATTAGTTCGTAAATCAATGAAATATGAATCGATCTATATTCCCCACCTTTACTCTATAGTGCGACGAGGGATGATAACCAGGAGCCGGAATTTAGACAGGAAAAACGAAATAGGTATAGACAGGATATGAGTGGTGAAAATGGACTAAGTTTGGTTCGTAAATCAATTAAATATGAATCGATCCATATTCACCACCTTTACTCTATAATATATCAATATGTTATATATTGGAGAGACAGAGTCCAGTGTGGAGCGTTTTCCCACCAGCCGGTCGAGACGCTCTCATTATTCATGAAACGCTGATCGTTTCATGAATAATGAGCGCCGTCGTTGACTCTTATCTGTTTGATGAACATTGTTAGTAACTCTCGAGGAGCGGCTGCTCATCGCTCGCGTTCCGACATCGACAAGCCGCGAGCGCGCGGCATTGGCAGAGAGCTCGCCCAGTTCCACTTGGGTTGGTATCTGTACAATAAGAAGCCTCGATCGTCGGGGTCTCGCTCGTTACAGCGTTCAAGTTCAATTGCATTATGTTAATGGCCCGCAAAGCAGCCGCATAGGCACAGAAGTAAAAAGCCTACGATTTAAAATACGTAATATACCGCGTAGTACACCTGGCAATGAATTCGCGCGGTTATTTCTGTCCCTGTCCGCGCCGCTGGAACGCGGCTTCCGATAATTCCCGCGGGTTACGTGTGTGTCCCCCCTCCCCGCGGCACTCGTGGTAATTGTCATTCGAGAACAATGCTCGTAATGGTTACGGTAATGGGAAGTCGTCGTCACGCCCATCCGGCCGACTGTACCGTCCGAGTCGCTCGCCGGCTTTAGCGGAGACTCGCCAACTTCGCACACTCGAGCGCCCTGCCGTTTTTTCATTTCCCCGCTCCCGCCCCGATGATCCTGAAGGATATATGTTTACGAGGTGGGGATCACAATAACGAATGACCAAAAAGCGAATGGCCAAAATAATGAATTTAAAAATGATGGACGTCTGTATCTAGAATAACCATCATTACAAAATTTGCTATTTTAGTCATTCGCTATCTTGATCATTTCGCTATTTTAACTGCATTTTAATAAAATGTGGGGTCAGAATACCGAATGATCAAATAACGAATGGCTAAAATAGCGAATTCCGTAATGATGATCTTTCTAGATTTGGACGTTCGTTAGTTTTAAATTCGCTATTTTGGCCATTCGCTTTTTGGTCATTCGTTATTTTGATCCCCACCCAACGCGGTGTTTATCATGCACAGAGCGGTTCTCGCGGCTTCGGGAGGCCGCGCGCTCTGCTTCTCCGCCGCGAGAGCGAAACTCTCCAGCGGCAATCGCACATACGCGCGTGCGGCGCGTCTGACGCACGACATTCCGAGAAATCTCTCGTAGTTTACTTTGCACCGATCCCGGAAACATGACAAATTTCCGGTACACGTGTACCAGAGTCGCCGGACAAGGTGTTCACAGCCAACGAAGGAAATGAAAAATCAACTTCCGAATCGGTGACACGAAACATGTAATCATCACACAATTTACCAAGCATTTTGTCACAGAGAACGCAATGATGGGGTTTTTTCTTTCAATTCTCTTTTAAAAATGTTTGGATTGCGTTGACCATCTCAACACTGAGAAAAATTAGTAGTTGCGATTACCAATGATTGGTTCGACCTACCAAAATATCGGTCGCAACTATTCATTTTTTTTTAGTGAAGGGGCACAACTTGTGAATCAACGTGCGTTCCAGATGCATTCACAAATACATCGATAATCGTGTTTCGGAGGAAAAAAATCGCTTCATGTATGTTAATGTCCGACGCAAATACGCGTGACGACAAAACGAGCGCAGATACCGAGAGCTCGCAGGTAAAGAGCCCAACATACAACACACAGACGGGGCACGCAGAGTGGCAGGGATGCTGACCGAGTGAAACGTTAAACGTGTCTGATGTAAGCAGATTCCGGTTTCCACTGCGACGTCGCACTACTTCGTCGCCTCGTTCGCATGTTTTTTTTTGTCGCCGCGACGCGACGATATAACCAGGGTATATACGAAAACTCGCGCGTTACACACCTCTCGAGGTTCAACGTGACTGCCCAGGAATTCCCAATTGCGTGTTAGTTATACGAGTCCGTAAGTATATAACTGATATACGTTCGCTGCTCGATCGCGTTTACCTCGTTTTACCGTGAAACGAGGAATTTTTCTCGAGCAACGCGCGGTCCGGTCCGCTATCGTAATTGCGAAGGTGGAATGCATGTCAATGCATCGACGCAGCATAGCTAGGTGCAACACTGCGCGCGGACTGTCGATCGCCATCCGATACCGTGACCTAAATCCTCTCCACCGGCGCGCGTCAATTTCATTGGGAAAATGCCGTAAAATCTTTCTCAAACATTTACGCTGTGCGTATATATAATATACACGCTCTGATTCAATCTCTGGGACATGTAAATATGCGCGACTTTGAGTGTGCATGTTTAAATATGTAGATATAGGTATACAGATGTATGGTCTTGGCAATAGGTCCAACCTAATCGCTGCAACGGCCGCGGGTATAATCACGCGAGCGAATTACGCTTCGGCACGCGTGACCCTCTCCTCACCGTTCTCGCAACTTGCGCCGTGCAGCAGCAGAAGCAGCAGCAGCAGCAGCACCGGCAGCACCAGCAACGACGACGACCGCGTGCGTGTGAGGAATATAAGCGCACGCGAAGGAACCTCAGCGTCGAGAATATACCGTTTTCGATCTCGGTGCTGATGTGAGCTCCGTTATTTGTCCCGTACCGCAAGAGAGAGGGACGGAGACTCTCCTCGCGCGGAAGAGTCTTTTCCCGGCGTTTTTTTTTGTCCTTCTTCTCGAAGGATATATCGATTGCCACTAATTACACCCACAATCATCGATAAGTCGGTCATCGCAACACAGTTCCGACTCCTAATCGCTGTGTCTCGGAAAACTTCGAGAACTTCCGAACTTCCAGAAATTTTGTTTCTGCTTCCGCATAGAGAAAGCTTTGCGTTGAAGGAAAGGTGCTGTTTTTTTTTGCACTAGCTAATTGTGCGAAAAAGCCAATTTAGTGTGGATTATTATTTTGATGAAGAGGGATACATGACTTGACGCTAACAGATTGAACAAAAATGCGAAGATCGATTAAACGAACGATCGACGCTTTCTCCAACTCAAGATTAGTCGACGCGATATAGCTAATGACTTTGTGACGCACACTGAAGAGACAGAAGTGCTTCACGTTCGAAGCTTTGTATGTATCAAGTGATTAAAAAGAAATATATTTAAGAGATGGTCGAGATCCCGACGCTATTAGTCCACGAGATGAGGCTCCGCGTCGACGCAGTGGCAGCTTCTATGTCGGTAATGCAGAGCTGGAAAAATATAAGCATCGGTGGTTCAGTGGTAGAATGCTCGCCTGCCACGCGGGCGGCCCGGGTTCGATTCCCGGCCGATGCAATTCTTTTTCCTATTTTTATTAATTTTTTTTTGTGACTTTTTTAATTATTGATTTTTAACCTATATATCATCGTTTTCAAATAGCATATTCTACCTCTGAAAACACTGGTTTCAACCATTGTAATACTCTATATGTTTTCGTTCTTCTTTTTACAAATAGAGAGTCGTCAGTCAGCGATCAATTTATTATCGTTGTATATCGGTGTTCTCATTTAGTTAATTACATCGACTCGAATAAAAACAACGGAAAAACACGTGATTATGATTAAAAAGTATGTCCACATGACGATATACTGCGATGTCCGCGAGCGAAGTGGGATTTTTCTCTCAAACGAAAGCGATTAGGAATTCCGCAGACGGGAGAGGACGTCGACCTTCGAACGGCCGCGATTCGATCGAAATTCTCTCGTTGCGCCGCAACGGTACGTACGTTCCTTCCAAGTACATCGACTCGGCGCTTCTTCTTCTTCTTCCTCGTCGATCGAGCACCCTCGCGCGGCTGTCCACTCTCTCGCTGTGAGCTTGTAATTTTGTTTTTATCTGCCCGTCTGCCGCTGCTATCCCTCGTCGAAGGCTTTCCTCGACGAAGCAGCAAAGACAGCAGCGCGAGTCTCGGTTGTGTTCTCCCCGCGCGAGCCTCGGGCGCTGCACACGCGTTTCGCGCTTCTCGCTCGTTTCTCCAGACCAGAATGAACGTGCGCGCGCCTATCGCGGATATTCTTTGCTATACGTCGCGACGTCCGACGACGCGGACGTCGTGATGATCGTGACCTTGCTCGGTAAGACATTCCGCGGAGGTGACGCGCGTCTGCGCACCAACGGACACGAGCGACGCGTGTCCCCCCCCCCCCCTTCCCCCTCCGATCTACGCACTTTGCGCTTGCGAATTCTCCATTATTGCAGCGGTCAAACTTGACGAACTGTAAAGATTACGCAACACCAGCGGGGGAATCAGATTTCTCGATATGGCATCAAAAGTAGCGCGCACTCAGAAAAAAAAAGCTAAATCCAAGAAAATGTGCGTTTGCGGGCGGCGAAATAAATGTTTTGCAAATTAGACAAAATATTTAATTGATCGAGGCAGCTGGTGATAGAATTTTTTAAATCTCGATTAGCATTGCCGAATATTTTGTCCAATAGGCAAAATATTTATTTCGCCGCCCGCAATCGCACATTTTGTTGGATTTAGCAATTTTTTTTTCTCAGTGCGAATGAGTCAAATAGAGGACGGAATTAAATAAATGGATGAATGAAAAAATTTCGTAAGAGTTTTTTCCAGTCGGACGAAATTAATCTCGCGCGATTCAACGATCGAACAATCATCGAGAAGAAATGTCCGCGTTCGCTCGAGATAATGAATATAATAGCGAGCGACTTATACATGTATATGACTACGCCCCCTCTGCGCCTGTTTACTCGAGCGACTCTCTCGAGCGACTCTCGAGTTCTCGGAGACTCGCCAGACTCCTTTTTGCGTTGCTCGAGAAAAAAAACGAGGGGCGGGGAAAAAAAAAGTTCCCCTCCTCCTATTCGCGTTATTCGTTAATCGGCGATGAAAGGAGACTCGAGACGAGCTCTTGAACCGCGTACAAAAGCCGCGGGCAGCATTGGCTTTCTGTCGGAGCGCGCGCTTAATTATTTCCCACGACAATGAGAATGAACAGTGCACGCGGATGTACATATGAGAAGCGGTGGCCGTAATCGGCGGTGAACTGCGCGACGTCTACGCAGGCGAAGCCTCAATCGATTGGTTGCCGAGCCACTCGATATACGAATAAGTGACTCCGGCGTCGTCGTCGGTCGTCGGGGAGATTTCTGGAATAAATTGTTCCATTGTTCCTCGCCTCTCTTCTTTCCGTTTGCGGCGAGCTGCGTATTTATACACAGCGACAGCGGCGGCGGCGTGATGGATGCAAAGTGACGAGAGAGTTCACCGAACACACGCAGCCGGTATATATCATAACGATTCCGGTCATGCACACTCGACGTCGCCGTCGACATCGGCGGCGGTGATGGCGGCGGTGGCGGCGAGAGAACCCAACAACAGTCGCTCGCTCATTCGTTGCGAATTAAATAATTGAAGCGATTAAACTCTCGCCACGACGGCAACACGAGACTGCTCTGCGTATATTCTCCCTCCGTGCACAAGCCGCGTGGTGCGCAACGACGATGTGTATATAATACGCGAGGCCGCGCGGTAATTCGCGGGAACGCTGCGGAATATATAAACTCTTCTCGTGTACACATGAACAATTTATTTAATAGCGTCGAGTGCGACTACCGCGGACACGTGTCGCGTCCGTCACACTCGCATTTCACACGGAAAAAAAAGTTTGGTTGTGCCAACTAATCGTTCACGTTGCTGTATCTCAGTTTTACGTGAATAGCTGCGGTATCTATTGCATTAGTTGCCACGACCAATCGAAGTGGTTGAGGCTACTATTCGCATCCTTGGAGAGTTTCCTCTCTTGCCGGCATAACCTCACTTTTTCTATAACTTCCCAGTGGTGTGCCGTTCGAGGTGCGAATCAGGTTTGTATGTAACCTAAAAATCGTACGATTAAAACTGTAGTAATGCCATTTACGATAATGTGTAATATTCATTGTACAAGTAGAGCAATTTATGTCGAAAATAAATGACGCGATTTGAACAGTCAAGGAATCGGATACTTGAGCTGCTTACTCGAATAGTTGTGTCTACCATTCGGTTGGTTGCCGCAACTAACACGCCGCTTACCAACGAATCTTGGTTCGTACAACCCATTCCTTTTGGTTGACACATATAAGGCGAAATGTAGAAGAATCAGAATAATCGGTCGGTTGTGTCAACTCATTTCTTGGTTGTAGCGACTCATTATTTTTTTCCGTGTACACATGAACAATTTATTTAATAGCGTCGAGTGCGACTACCGCGGACACGTGTCGCGTCCGTCACTGATGAGCTAGCTCGCATTTCATTACACGAGTCGCCAGTGTATGTACGAATAAATGCCCCTCCGAGAAAGATTCGCGTGGTTTGGCGCGGGGTGCTCGAGGAGGGAGCGACGAATTTCGTCTCTTTCGACGAAATTCCCTCGGCACACATGCTCGGCACATCCTCGTCTCGCGTATATGACGCCGAATATAATGCCCCTCGTGCGAGAGCAGGCTGGCTCGATTAACTCGGTACGTCTGGGCCGACATACCAGGCCACCGCGGGTCCACTCCTCGGCCGCCGCCGGCGCCGCCGCTGCCGCCGGTCTTCCCGTTAATCGTTAACAGCTCTCGAGTCCTGAGCCACTTAATCGCCGCGCGACAACCGAGCGGGTCTCGTCTACGCGGCGCGCGCGATTGCGAAGCGATATTACGCAATGATCGGGTCCAGATGCTCGTAGGAAAGTTGCCAACGGGAGTTATACTGCCTACCGACTATATGAATGGGCACATTCGGTCGTTACTTCATTCGCAACCGACTGCACTGTTGCAAATTAAGTGTTTTATGTTGATTGAAAAAGCAAAATAAAAAAATTCACAACTCGTTGACTAATTGTGACGAGACTCGTTTGCAACTGATGAATTTAACGCCACGAGAATATATATTAGGGATTAAGTGTAGGAAGTAAATGTTCGGTGAGAAAATAGTCAATAGCTAAAATGTCTCGAAAGTCAAGGACGCCTCATTGTTGTATTTCTCGTCCTTGAAGCTTCTGACGTAAAGTTTCATACGTTTATGATTATTTCTCGCGGTTGTAAAATGTATTAAAGGTTCTGAGAGAGAAAGGGGGACCATCGGATGGATGATTCTCCAAGGACGCGCAGGCTCTCCGCCTTATGGCGGATGCGCAGCAATAATGCGCGAGAGCAAACCCGAACTGGTCAGAGAAATCCTTGGAGGACGCGGTCGTCGGGCGTTCAAGTTTCGAACGTTCGCACGCACGATTGGAAGGACAAAATTCTGGTCTCGCGTTCTCTCTTTATCTTTCTTTCTGCTAACCCTATCCCCATCCCTCTCTCTTACTCTGTGCTCTTCGTGGCAGAGCTCGACTCACGCTCGAACACGTTCACCTCGCGAATCGATAAGAGAATAAAAGCGAGAATCGCGTCTCACCGAAGCATGAACCCTGTGTCAGTAGCGACGGGTGTTGATGGTGGTTGCGGCGATGGTGGGAGAAATCAGAGCGGCGTGAAGGACCCCGCTATAGGCCCAACATGCGCCGCGAGAACAGACGGAAAAGAACACTTGATGGAGTATCCCGTTCAATTTTCTTACCGTCGATATCTTAGAAGCGAGAGCGACCGGGGCTAAACGGAGAACCTCCGGATTATCGATGAAATCGAAAGGGGAAATGTTTCTGCGACACGTCACACCGAAAATCTGCATTGAGAAAAATTCAGGGGATAACAATGTCAAATATAGTGTGTTCTACTATATACATAGTCACGGGCACCATCATTTGGCAGCCGATTTATTTATCAGTTGCGGTAACCATAAAAGCATTGTCGCCTCAGGCAACCATACATTTTTCTGAGTGTGAGATGCATTTGTAAAAATAATAAATAGATCGGCAACTTCGATCTCTCGGATTATCCATATTACCCCGGTCGCGTGTATTGAGTAACACATTAGTTCGAGGCCCTGCGCGTATATTTCATTGAACGGTTTCGCTCGCGTCTCGAGAGTTCGTTGACGCGTTAACAAACCTCACCAAAGCGATGACTTGCACTTGTCGCGAGAGACACACACTCGGCGCGGGCTGAATGCGCATCGGAGCCTCGCCGGGCATTCCCGCGCTAAGGTACTCGCCAGGGGTATTTGAATAAGGAACGTGTAAATCGGAATGTGGCTGAAAAACGACGAGAACAAAATAATGTATATCTTCCATTTCATTTTTTATTTCTTTCCACATAATTTGTTTCTGTTATTTTTTTCTACTCTTTTTTTTTTGGCTGAAAAACGACGAGAACAAAATAATGTATATCTTCCATTTCATTTTTTTATTCCTTTCCACATAATTTGTATCTGTTCTTTTTTTTTCTCCTCTTTTTATTGTTTTTTTTTTGTTTTCCCACCGACGTCGGTTTCGTTCGAGCACCGAGGCGCAATGACTCGTGACGCGTATGCAGTCCCGGATGGTGCGCGCGGCGCGACTTCGGAGACGCAGTTCCCAGGGTCTCGCACTGCGCGCAAATGGAAAAGCGGCGGCTGCAGCAGCAGCAGCGCTACACAGCTCTCGCGTTGTGTCCTCGTCGTGACTGGATAATTGGGTGCTGGCTCGCGGAACGTCTGGAATTCCGTTGCTCTCTCGGTGCGCGAACTCGCCGAGCATTATCGTCGAGTTCGCGCTCTCTTCTCGTCCACCTGGTGCTGCTGCTGCTGCCGCTGAGGGTACGCGCCCAGACCTCCGCCGCCGCGGCGACTCCTAAGCGCTATCCGTGTACCTCTTCGGTTGCCCCGAGAATTTATTGAAATCGCCTGTACACAGGTATACCCTCGAGGAACGCGGCTCGATCGATCGCTACAAGATTACCCCCCTTTCCCCCTATTGCAGAATTATACCCAAGCGCACCGCGAGCGAATATATCCATTCACCTGCAATTTGCCTGCACTCGGTATGAAACTTTGTACAAAGATCGCAAGCAGCGAGCGAGAACCGAGAAGCCGTTGCGCTCGCCCGATTCGCGATAATGCCGCACGAATAGGGATCGCGAGACGCGATTACGGAATAATCCAATCGATCGATCGATCGAACTGCTGTTACACAGGTGGTTGTCGATCTGGTTGTCGACTTCCGGTAACCCGCGTTCGGTGTACCGGAAGGACCGTCACTCGCGCGCACGATCGTCGATTCGACTCGCCTGACGAGATGACGAAACACGATGATAAAGTTTGCATCGTTGCAATACAACGAAAATAAAGTAAAAAAATTATTCCAAAGATTCTAAAAAGTTATTTTAATAATTAATCGTTATAATAAATTTTTATACCCAGTATGATCCTTTGGGTTCATTAGAATAATTTTTTAAAAATATTTTCGTTGCTGTCCAACGATGCAAACTTCAACATAGTGAAACACGTCAATTGCGTAACACAATGACGAATATTATAATTGTAGTGTTCTCTGCGGTTAAATGATATATTTCGACTCGGGAAAATACAGGAGCGGAAATAAATAGTTTCGAGAGTTTTGTGAGGGAATATATATGGCTCGACTTTATCGTCGGTAAAGTTGAAAGGGGAGCGGGGGAAACGAAACGAGACTGAGGAATATCATACCTATATACGTAGCTATATATATATAGATATATGTCAATGTATGTATGTATACACTATGGCCATATATATGTTCAGTGGTGGCCGCAGCAGCAGCTCGCGAGTTTGTGGCCGCGTTGTACCTCGTCTACCGGTCCTAAACGAGGTCGACCAGGTTGTGGCTCGCTCGGCTCGCGTTCGCTCGGCTCCTCGGCCAGTGTGTAACCACACCTCGCGCACCTTTTACCGCGACGGGAGTAAAGGCGGAGCGCGCTCACGAACCTGCGCATACCCGGGCCGCTTGGATTTCGAGACAGAGGAAGGGAGAAAGACAGCGCGAGAGCATCAACGCTGCGACGACGATGCTGCGCTGCTGCTGCCGATCACGAGCAGGCTGCTCTCGAGGTCCTCGACGTCGACGGCCGCGCGCGATCGGCAGGCTGAGATAGACAGCGAAATATCGGGCAACAAGAGAGCAACGTAGCCGGGCGAAAGGGCGAAGATCAGAGGAGTCGAGCGCGAGGAATTCGAGAAGCAACTCGCGCGCGGCAGACAAAAGAATCTCTCAGACGCTTTTTTTTACGAATGAGTAAGCCGGCGAGTTCGTTTCATAAGCTTCGCTCGCTCTCTGAGCTGGATGCGAAAAACTGGGTCGATCGCTATTGGCATAACGTTATTTTATATCGTTTCCCCGAGAGAGAAGATCAGTTCGTCCCTTGGGCGGTAAATCTACACTGAGAAAAAAAATTGCTCAATCCAACAAAACGTGCGGTTGCGGGCGGCGAAATAAATATTTTTTAAATTCTATCACCCAGTTGCTTCGATCAATTAAATATTTTGTCTAATTTGCAAAATATTTATTTTGCCGCCCACAACCGCACGTTTTGTTGGATTGAACATTTTTTTTCTCAGTGCGGTAAATCTACGCGAATTCAAGGCGAATCCTTCGCGCGGAGAGAATTGCGAAAAATGTCGAAAGGCTCTCGCGCACGCGCGGTGAGATCACACCCCAAGAACACGCGGATGGCGAGACGTTAAAAGCTGATGTTACGAGCTGCCTTCGTCGAACTCTCGCACGTCGGCTGCGGCGTTACCACTGGATATTTTTTTCACTTACGCTTCACCTCAATGCTGTCAGAATTTATTGACGAAGTAATTAATAGTGAAGAAAAAGCAAGAAGCTTGCAGGTATCACCAAAAAGGGCAACACATTTTTTTATCGTTAATTTATTACATATGATAACGAATCTTCTCAGGGGTCATTTTAGTAACGACGATGCAATCAGAGTGGAATCGATATCCGCCTTTGTGCTCGCACTGCTCCAAAGTGGAGAGGGGGAAACGTGTTTAAGTATATTGGCCGCGAGTCTCGAGGCGATCTATCGATCTCTCGGGGGCCCCGCGCACCGGGAAGCGTTGCGTAACTACCTGCTCGGCGATAAACATACGCAACAGTAGGCATTGTAGGGGGATACTCTCTGTGTGTACGCATACACAGCTGTACCACACACACACACACTTGCACACACTGTATATTATAAATGAACAGTGTATGGCTCGGCTGCTGCTGCGACTATATATACAAGACACGGAGGTATTCGATGTAATCGAACTTGAAGGTCCTAAATCTCGTTGCTCCGTGTTTCACGATTTTCTCGTTTCTCTCAGCTGTAAATCATCTGTTCGTCTCGCTCATATTCTGCCCCTCGCGTCTCTATGTTTCGCTTTCCTTCGAACCGCGCGAGGCGAGCGGACACAACGCGGTCGGTCGGTGGTGATCCGACTCTCGCGCAGGCGGAGTCACGAAGTACCGCAGCAGGATGCCTCTCGCAAATAAAGGTAGAAGGAAAAAGAAAAAAAATAAAGAGGAGAAAAACGCGCGTCTGTTTATCGGTTGCCCAAGCTCCATTTCGCGCTTATTGTCGGAACGAGACAAGGCAAAGGCGCGCGCGCGCGCGTCAGGTCGTTCGCCTCCTGCTTCGTTCCTATTCGTTCCCCGGCAACTTTCTCCGCTCGTGCGCGCGCGCGATACCCGAGAGCGAACCCTCCGCGTCTGCCGCCGACGCTGCTGCTGCTGCACCGGCAACCCAGAACTGGTACCGTAGACGTATCCGTAGGACCCGCGGGGAGACCAGTGTATCCAGGCTCGCTTTGTGTGCGACTCTCCGGCGCACGTTGTACACTGTTAAAAATCTACGGTGACAAACGCTGCTGGTGTGGACTTTTTCCTGGTGTTACTTATAGCAGTGTTAATAGTAACACTTTTTACGGTGGAAAATTAACACCAGCCGTTTCGTTAATTTTTTCCTGTATTACCGACGAAACACTGTAATACTTTTCGCTTTAAGTGCATGAATGCACGTATCATGTGTGATTTTTTATTATCTCGTGAATGAATTAGTCGCTTTTCTCAGTTTTTATCGAAAAATTGAAGAAAAAAATTGACTTTTTCATTACAGATTCCTCTTCCGGGTAATTGATCTGTAATTTTTTTTTCGAATATAAAAATTCTGACTAATTCATTAACGAGATTCACATTACTGGCGTCTGTATTTCAATTTTCGCTTCGATACGTTGATAATTCGCGATAAACGGCACTTCTGATTTTTTTAGGTGAAAATCGGTATTTCAGATTCAGTTAACACCGCTCATTGTCACCGTGATTGGTGTGGACCTATATGGACACCGATTTTAACACCGGATTTTTAACAGTGTAGGCTCAGGCGCCGAACGCAAAAGATGGGGGAAGGGACCGAACTCGACGAGCCGCGAGATGCAGGAAATCGCCGGGCACCCACGACTCGCCTCGAGTGAAATTCACCGAGTGAGTCATATATAGAAATTCACGGCTCGGACGGTCTCGCGATTGCCCAAACCTGAATATCGTATAATGAGGGGAGCGCGCACGCTCGAGCGATTTTCCCGGCTTTAGAAATATTTGTCTGCATACTTACGTTGTTAACGCGAACGGAGAAGAAAAAAATACATAATGAACGGGTATGGAAATACGAAGAAATTGTTTTCTTTTTTTTTCGTATCGATACGAATTCCAGTGAGCCCCTTTCCAGGACTATTATGACGTAAATGATTTTTTTTTTTTTTTTCACGGTGGGATATACACGGAAACCGTCGCTGGTTACACGACGCGGATTTTCACAGCTCGTTTGCAACGCGAGAGAGCAAGCAAAAGCGAACTTTCCAAGAGAAGACGCGCTCGGCTCTCGCGGATGCGCCACGTGACGTGGGTGTGACTTATTCACGTGAGTTAGCATAAATTCTTCGCGTAAAACCTACGACGCGAACTTTTTCGCATTTCGTTCACGCTCCTTTTTTTTTGCACCGCTGCCGCACGACGACTGCGGAATATATCGCGACCGTTTATATCCGAGTTAAACGTCGCTGAGACTGATTTTCCAAGGTGTGTAACGGTAATAAAAAAAGTTACGGCTGCAGAGCTGTATTTATTTCTCGGCTTATGAATCGCAACGAGCGCGCGGGTAAAAGGCGAAGCGAATGCGCTCTCGCGTTTATCGCTGTCGATTGACAGCGATAACGTTAATTGAATTACGATACATGACAATGTTGCACTTTCATAATCTCGAGCTTTCATAATGCGGGACACGCGGATCCGCGTTCCCGATCGGTGAGATTCAGGTATCGCTTACGCCTTATTCTCGTCGAGGAAATTATTTCGTTGATTATTTTTACAATAATAAATCCTGTTTTCAGGAAGCCACGTCTATTTGATTGCAATGTATGTTCTTGCCAAACGCCGCATTTGTAAGTGCACACGCGTCGAATTTCTTAACACGGCAAATGTGTCTTTCACTTTGGGCGTCAGAATGCACGAAGCGAAAATTGCGCGCGTAGGTGCGATGCGTGAATTCAGCGGGGGCTCTTTATATCCTGCACGTTCGCCGCGAGAGACTTTCTCTGCGCCGCTAACCTTCCCGCGCCGCTCGTGATCTCCGAACGATAATCACAAACGCATTCCAGAAAAGTGTGTTGAAAAAAAAGAACTTTTGTTTGTTTTGTTCTTCACGGGATTCGTCCGAGTGCGACGAAAAAAAAGATCGATGAACGAAATCAGAACCGAGGTGGCATTGAATCGAGGGAAAAAGGCAATAATAAAAACATTGACATAAAAGCAGCTGCTGGTTATGAATTATCATCGTACGTAATGACTTTGAAGTGCACGCGGAGATTTTTTAGAAGAACATCGGACCGAACGACAATTACAGTGACATTCCCGAAAATTGTGTCGAACAAAAAAAGTCTATTTGTTTTTTTTCCACTTCTCCGGAATCATCCGGCCGAGAAAAAAAAGATCGATGAACGAAATCGGAACCGAGCTGGCATTGAAACGATGGAAAAAAGGCAATAATAAAAACGGTGACATAAAATCAGCTGCTAGTTATGAATTATCATCGTACGTAATGACTTTGAAGTACACGCGGACATTTTTTAGAAGAGCATCGGACCGAACGACAATTACAGTGACATTCCCGAAAATTGTGTCGAAAAAAAAACAGTCTATTTATTTTGTTTTCCACTTCTCCGGAATCAGGCTGAAAAACGAAAGATCGGTGAACGAAATCGGAACCGAGCTTGGCATTGAGTCACTGTGGAAAAAAGGCAATTAAACATCGGATACAAAATACACGATGCCGCGCGCGCCGAGTGAAACTGTAGCCACTGGATTATGAATTATCATCGTGCGTAGTGATACACCGAAGCGCACGCGGAGATTTAGTTAGGAGAGAAGCAAAACCTTTCACTTAATTACAGCGTTCCGTCTCCGCTGCGCTACTCGCGTACGGTTATTCCACGCGGCTGTGCGTCAGCTTTAATTATAAATTATGAGACGAGAAGTCGAGGTGGCTGATTTCGCGGACGCGTTCGATCTGCTCTCGTTGAATCTGGTGAAAATACGACGTGCGCGTGTCGTCGTCGCTGCAAATAAACCAAAACGACGAAAATAATGCACCTGATTTAAAGTGACACGTGAGGTATGTGCCGGACTCTGTGGAAAAAGGCTTCGCCTCGTTTCTCCTGTTTTCTATTGGCACCGAGCCTCCTCAGCCAGCAGGATGCGCTCTTTCTCTCTCTCCGTCTCCTTTCTGCGCCAAGTCTCCTTCTTATTTTTCTCTCTGTCTCTCTCTCCATCCATAGAGAACATCGCACTTCTAGTTCTTCAGTCCTGAAGGCCAATGCTCCTCGATATATCCTTATAGAAAGCCGGAGCTTCGCATATACAGCAGCAGCAGCAGCAGCAAAAGTCGATGATATGTATCGTCTCGACGGGATCAGTGGTATATGGAGAATCGTGGGTTGGAGGTTGGAAGCTGGATGCTAAATCTCGTGATCCGTGAGTCATTCTCTCGTCCCTCGTCTCTCCATCTCCCTCTCTCTCTTCCTCGAGACTCGCTGCACTACATAATATCCCGAAGACCGATCTCAGACTCTCGCGTGCTGCCCACCGATTTTATTCCTATACGCTCGCATCACGCGGCAACGCGTTATATCAGCGCAAAATAAATACAAAGGGTGATTGTGTGCCTCGCTGCTATAGTTCAAGTGGAATTCACCGTTTCGCATCTCTTCGTTTCAAGAGACGAGAGCGTCGGACGATCGGCCGGATTTATACCGTACATTTTTTTTCAGTGTACAGCAAGACAAATGGCTTTTCGATCGTCACGTGAGAAAGGAGCAAGACACGGATTTTCGGATCAGTTCGGCGCGGGATAAATTCGAACGAGGTCTGAATGTGAGGGCGTAACGCGACGAGCGTCTGACATCCGGGCGACCCTCGACGCGTCGTTGTGTCCCGCGAATTAGAAACTCGTCGCGGCTCGCGCGTTCGATGTGGCTGTATGGGGAATGAGTAACAAGTTGCATATATGACACGCGCTCGGTTTTTCTTCCCGCGAGAATTCACGATCGCGCATTGCCGCGCGCGTCGTCTCCGCGTCCGGATTCATAGAGTATACGTGTATACCTGTATAAATGCCTAACACATTCACGTGCTCGGTGCCGCACTGTGTACAACATCGGGGACATTGCGAGCGCCCCGAGTAGTCCCGAGTTCATTCTCCTTCTACGACGACGGCCAATTAGAAATCGGCCGCCCGGCGGCAGACGGCGCGCGCGATGAGAGTTCCGCGGAAGCAAATAGCAAGACTTTCGTCACGCGAGATAAGACCGCGGCGCCTTCTTATATATACATAGTAATAGTAGCGAAACGGCGAAATAACGCAAAGGAAAAAAAAATCACGAATAAATCTATCAACACACTCGGTCGTAAATATGGACTCTCGAATTTCTAACTTTTATATCGCCCCGTTTCCTGCGCGCAGCTTCTTCGATTTTGCAACGAAATTCCTCGTTCGCACAGTGGAGTACCGAGTGGGCAAAATAACGAATTTTATTCCAAAAATAATCGTCTCGTCATCGCCTCGTCACACGTACGAAACACGACGATCGCCATGGACGACTCGCCGCTCTGTACGGTGGCCACGCGTCCCACACTGAAAAAAATTAATAGTTTTGATTACCAATCGTTGGTCAGAGCTACCAATATTTTAGTACCTGCAACCAATATTTTGGCAGATCGAACCGATGATTGGTAATCGCAACTACTAATTTTTCTCAGTGTACGACAAAATTCCAGAACGAATTTTTTCTCGATCTTCTGGGCAAAACGCGTGGACCTTGAAAGCACTGAGCTGATGACTCGACGAAATGTTACCGTCAATGTCGAGTATAACTTCGTGTCACGGTCGTCTCCCGTTATACAAAATGGTATTTATATTTCCTTCGCTCATTTTTAATTGGACTCATTAGCTTTAATGTTTTCAGTGTTACAGACATTCCGATGGAATTTTTTCTTCTTTCGGTCATCCAAACTTTTACTCGCTTCCGATACATCAGCGCGGCCCTTTAGTAGCTTTCGAAACGCTCCGAGAATTTTCTACTGGAAACGCGCGACGCGTCATCGATGGAAAGTCAGCCTGCGTCGGCTTTTTTTTTGTTCTATTTTTTTAGGAACAATATCGACGATGCTGCGTGCGATGTTCTTCGGACCGGACAATTTTCTTCTCCTCTCACCGCCGTTGACAACCGGTCGAGGAGGATCGACCCGGAACGGGTCAGGAAAAAAATGGAAAACGAGCTTCTCGCGATGCAGGGCCGCGTATGTATATAGGTATTGAGTCTCGCATACTAGACGACTGCTCGTGTCGCGTCTTCGCCGAGGAAAAAATTAGTCAGCATTAACTCTATATTCGAGTCTAGTTCCGAGTCCGTGAAAGGAGACTCCGAGGAGCAGTGGCGTCGCCGATGTCTATTCCGCTTTTTTCGGCCGCTCCGCCGTTTGACGGTCGAGGCTCTCACGTCGCACTCGACTCGGCTCGCGCTCGACTCGTCCCGTTCTAGGACAGCCTAACGAGTCGCGAGATGACATCGTTGCGATTTCCACTTTGAAAACGGATCCTCCGTGTACACATCTGTATAATATATACGCACGCAGCTTAGACCCCGGCGCGTTACTTTAGGTAGATACGGGAATCACGCGCGCGTACCGAGTTCCGTAATAGTTTGATAAAAGAGCAAACGGAAAAAAAATTAAAAAAAAATAACAATCGCGCACGAGACGTAAGTGTAACAC
This sequence comes from Itoplectis maculator, assembly GCA_964034905.1. Classification (NCBI taxonomy): domain Eukaryota; kingdom Metazoa; phylum Arthropoda; class Insecta; order Hymenoptera; family Ichneumonidae; genus Itoplectis; species Itoplectis maculator. The sequence goes on along the minus strand of OZ035852.1, from coordinate 14,836,209 downwards.
ACTAAGAAAGCTGAGAAGACTCCGAAGACGTCAGCGCTGCAGCTCTCTCTTTTTTTTCTCTCTCTCGCTTTGGTCTCTGTCTTTCTCTCTCGGCGACTAATAAATGGCGCGTGCAACAGGGTTGAAGAAGGTCGCGACGTTTCGAGCGTCGAGAAAAAGCAAATCTGTGTCACCGCGCTGCAACGTATAGACTCATACGTATATGTTATTCACACATTTCGCGGTCACACGTGAAAAAGCCTCCATCCCGCGGTCGTACCTACACACATTTGCTTTTGGCTCGGTTCATTATTATTATTATTACCATTACAGTTATGATAATAATACACTGAAAAAAATTAATAGTTTTAATTACCAATCGTTGGTCAGAGCTATCAATATTTTAGTAACTGTAACCAATATTTTTGTAGATCGAACCAATGATTGGTAATCGCAACTATTAATTTTTCTCAGTGTATTATTTATAATAATAATTATGAATATTATTATTATTATTTAATTGATTCATTACGTGGCTCTGAGATTGTGTTACCGTGATAGTATCTAACGTCAAATAAAAAGTACAATAATACAAAAAAAAATGATCAGATAGTGATAATAAATGTTTACGAAATTTTGATTATGACCCCACCAATATTTTTTCTCAGTGTGCAGCGATCCATCTGAAGCATCTCGACACATATATAACACCATAAGCTTTCGTAAATCGCGAGCGGCGAAATCTCGGCGAAATCTTGGCACGAGACGGAGGAGACACGTTTTCTAATGCACCGACATAAGTCGATTGACATTTAGAATTGATAGGTCACCGTCGTTACCGAGCTACGTATATACAGGATACAGCAGTGTATAGGGCCTCGACACAGCCGCACAGTGTGTATAAAACACGCCTGTGTACCGCAGAGCTCGCAAGTGGCGGACTCCCGGAGCCCGCCGCGAGTTGTTGGCCGTGACTACCATTATTACGGTCGCACGTGCGCGCTCGCTCGCTCGTATAATCTAATATCGCTCGTCGCATAATTTCCCCCTCGCCGCGTGCTCTCTCGGGGAACCGTATACGCGCGCGGTGTTTAGTCCGGCCGAGCAGCCGCGCGCGAGACCGAGAGACGACGTCGTCGTCGAGTGGTGTAACGAGATTGCCTCCGCTCGGACACAACGCGCGCAATGCGCTGTCGTCACTCCGCGCGCGTTCTCTTCGCGAATGATTTCCGCGCGACTTTGCTACCGAAATGAACTCATGAGATATTATGCTGATTTACAACTGATTTTTAATCTTTTTTTTCTTGCAGATACCTGACAATTTTTTCGAAGCGGAAATTGAAATACAGACGCCAGTAATGTGAATCTCGTTAATTACCCGGTAGAGGAATCTGTAATGAAAAAGTCAATTTTTTTCATCAATTTTTCGATAAAAACTGAGAAAAGCGACTAATTCATTCACGAGATAATAAAAAATCACACATGATACGTGCATTCATGCCTTTAAAGCGAAAAGTGTTACAATGTTTCGTCGGTAATACAGGAAAAATTTAACGAAACGGCTGGTGTTAATTTTACACCGTAAAAAGTGTTACTATTAACACTGTAGTAAGTAACACTAGTAAAAAGTCCACACCAGCAGCGTTTGACACCGTAGATTTTTAACAGTGTGCCACGCAATTGTACGCAGCGAAAATCTTTCGCGTTTGTTATGTCCATGTCGCGTTCCGTTCCGACGAGAGAGAGACTCACTCGTTGTCCCGCGGGACTTGTGCACCTTTCTCGGCGGCCAACGCGGCCGCGATCTAACTGTTCACCGGGAAGCCTCGCGGGGAGGCGCTGCGCATTCCCCGCAAATAAATATTAATACGGAACGCGCAGCCCGGCGCGCAGTTCCCGGGATATTGCCGGGTATGCACATAGCTCACGGGCTATGGTTTCTGCCGCGCTTAAGTAACCGCGCGAGAGTACCGTTTTCCGCTCGTCGTCGTCGTCGTCGTCGTCGTTCGCCGTTGACGTCGTCGCGTCTGACGCGAAAGAAACGAATCTGCGGTCTTTCGCATTAATGATTCTCGACGATCGCGCGCCGAGTGCGACAGCGCGCGAGGCTATCACGAGTATTTGGGTTTCCGCGCAATATTCTGCGGTTCGCTCGACGACGATGGTTTTTCGCTGTTGCAAGTCGCAACGAACGCCGACCGCACCACCGGAACTTTCGTGAAATTGTTACGCGAGCTGTCACGCGAGAATCGGTCCGAACAGCCGCGCAACCGGGGTGTGGTACATTCGAGCGAATTATACTTTAGCTTCATATCGCAGATGCGGCAGTGTCGATGTCAGATAGAAAAAAAAATAATAAGGAAAACAAAAAATCGACGGCAGTATTAAGAATTATTGCGTATTATTAAAATAAAATACTGCGTATTATTAATTAATAAAATATTAATAAAATATTGCGTATTATGTTTCGTATTATTATTAATATTGCGTTATTATTGTGTATTGTGTTGCTACGACAATATTGTCGTAGCAACGATTTTTATCGTCGAAACGAAACTTTTGTGTTATCGCTCCAAGTATTATGAAAAAAATAGAAAAAATCGAATGAAAAAATATGGCCATAAAGCATTATGGCCTGAGGCGACAGAAATGCTTTTATGGTGCCCGTGACTATTTATATAGTAGAACACACTATATTTGACATTGTTATCCCCTGAATTTTTCTCAGTGTACATATGGCCAGCGAGACTCGCACTTTTCTCGTCGACCGGCGCGCGGTGTAAGAAGAAACCGCGGTTGTCCTTGCATTCCGTTAGGCGCATCGTATTGCATTGGTCGCTCTCGACGATGGTGCGCGCGAACCGCGCGCTCGTCGCGTCCCATGACGACTTCTGCAGAGGCTGCGAATGCCGGGAGCCGCAGAATAAAGTGCGCGCTTGCGCATTCGAGGCACGCGAGAGGTGAACGCGGAGGTATATATACGGGGTACACAGCGGCGACCGCGCGACGACGACGTTTGGCGTATATATTCCCACCGTCCGGATGTAGGTGGTACTGCATCACAGGGACCGCGCGCCCAATACTCCTACTTCCTCGCGGGGCCTCTATACGCGTCTGCGTTGCCATCCACCCGCGTGCATCGCGTATACACGCGACGCCCTCGCCCATGTAGATATATAGCATACATACACTTTACGTTTGGTGTTGCGAGTTGCGAGGGCTCGCAACGTAGTCTTGTCGCCGACGCCTTAATTCCCCTGTCCGAGACGAGGCGATAATTAACGGCTGCACCCCGAAATAGAAAGTCTTACTGAGGGGGAAAAAAAAATCCATGACTTTCGGGGAGAATCGGCTACGCCCAATGACGCGCCGCTCGAACGCACTTGAGAAGATCGCGAACATTGAGAAAAAAAATTGCTAAATCCAACAAAATGTGCGGTTGCGGACAACGAAATAAATATTTTGCAAATTGGACAAAATATTTCATTGATCGAAGCAACTGGTGATAGAATTTTTTTAAAATTCGATCAGCATTGCCGAATATTTTGTCCGATATGCAAAATATTTATTTCGCCGCCCGCAACCGCACGTTTTGTTGGATTGAGCAATTTTTTTCTCAGTGAAACATTTGACGAATTATATTATAATATAATTCGAGCATAGTAGGAATATTCGTTTTTTTTTGTAATATCGACATTTAACCTATAACTAGGAACAATGGCAACAATGGTTGCTCGCGAACGTTTTTAATAGAGGATTTTCGTTCAAGTGTGATAAATTTTCTAATTGTCGCATTCATTTCTTAATTAATTAACGAATTAACTAACTAACGAAATTGTATAATTGTGCGAAGTCGCAGGCGCCGCGGAGTCCGGTGTGGCCGCGTAAATTCCGCGCGGAAAATACGCTTTCACCCACTTTCCCGTATGTTTGCGACTCGCCGGCGCGCGCGCGCGCGTTCCACACCTGCGTAACACGTTGCTTCCACATTATCGGTAGATAGGTGCATAATAGCCGCGAGGAGCTCTCCAACAGCTCGTTCCCTCGGACCTACGCAATTCCGGGCGTCGATTACGCCGGCAAACGCCTTCGCGCACATATAACACACCGTGAATTGCCGTTGGAATTTTTCACATTTTCTCGGCTTAGCGCCGCGCTGCGAATACTCGGGCAGGTCAGTTTTCCGCGCATTCGACTTGGGTCTACGCTCAATGTCAAAGAACAAAAGCAGCTTTTCAAAAACGAAATAAAGCGCAAGAACGTCGACATAATTGCGCTTTGTGACCTTCAAAAAATGCCATTCATTAAAAAACAATTCGCTTGCGGATTACCAAAAACAAATATTTTTAAAGTAATTCTGCTTATTATTCTTACCATCTCATTTAAATTTGAAGGGATCATTATTTAGCCTATTGGAAAGTTATTGTTTCAATTCCACGTGAAATCGTTCACTGAATCGATGACATTTTTTTTGCAGTGCGCATCTATATAATTTCCGTGTGTGCGTAGCCCGAGCTCGGCGTAATCGCTAGACGCCGGTAAAAATGGAAATTAGAACCTGAGCGCCGTATATAAACACCTCAAGGTACTCGAGCAATATCACCGTCTGCTAAGAGCGTTTAACGACTCCAGAGTCGATTGTCGAAGCGGTTTCACGCTACAACGAAAACTGCCACGCGATATATAATAATAATGCAAACGGATATTCCGCGATAAGTTATCCAGGTCTCCGGCTATATATCGCGACCGCGACTATTATGCGTTGCGAGGTGCGAACGACTCGAGAACGTTAACTCTTCGCAATTGAAACCACAGTCTTCGTTGTCGCACTGAGAAAAATCAGTAGTTGCGATAACCAATCATTGGTTCGATCTATCAAAATATTGGTAGTTCTGACCAACGATTGGTAATCACAACTATTAATTTTTTTCAGTGTAGTCTTCGTTGCCGCAATGGAGACTTCGACGAAAAGCGTAATTACACATTTTCGCTGTCACCATTGTGAAAGGCCAAGTACGTAGCTTCTTCGGGAATTCGAGTGTGTGTGTGCAGCTCGTTATACGGTACCGCTTTTCCTATGAATGGCCCTCGAGATATTTCCCACCCGATACGAGTCGGGAATTCGTAGAACAGCAGCAGCAGCAGCATCATCACCGCTGCCCTCGTCTAGGTCTCTTCTATCAAAGACTCAAAGAGGGCGATTCGTTGAATCACCGCGGGACGAGTTGAGAAAAAGAGAGGATGAATGTTATGCAGACTACTCGCTCGCCGACGGTTCCTCAGCGGCTCTCGGGCCAATGAACTCGGCGCGCGGGGAGTCGAAGCCGAGTGAAACTTCCGGTAGGCTTTTCTTTCACGACTTTTCTCGAGGGCTTCTCTTCTCTATGCGCGCAGTCTATATGCACGCGGCGCTGCACCGCTGACGCGTCTGGCGCGCCGAGCCGGCGATCCGCGTTCTCGCCGCCGCGCGTCTACCGTACCAACCGCATTATTACGGGACGCGCCGTACGCTATAGTATAGCGTGGCTACGCGCGCTATAGGCGAGAGGGATGGTGAGGGCGCGCGCGTTGCGCTATTTCCGGCAGGAACGGCGCGAGAAACGTCTAGCCGGTGTCGTAGTCCTCTTAGCCGTCGGCGTCGTCATCATCATCATCGAACGGCGCGCGCGGGCTGCACTTGCGCTCGGCCTTCCAGCAGCTCTGCGACCCAACGGGAAAATAAGCCCTCCGGTTATGTCTATCGCAGCCTCGGAAATAGATCCACTTCCCGCCTCAGGAGTATACATAGATATACAAACTGCTAGACGCGACAGGCACTTTATCGAAGCTTCCAACAACATTTGCTCTACGTATTTTCGGGCGTGTTAATGGTGAAGTGTGTTGGAACAGCGAACGAGGGGTGAATGCAACAACTTTTCCTTTCTCCTTTGTCCAGAAAACCAGAAGTCATCCGCGATGCTTTTAGACCGAGAGCGAAACTGAAATACGATTCGAAACGTCACGTGACACATATTCCAGTTCCGGTTTGCTCTTTCCGACGAAGTCGACGAAACGACAAAGTTCCTCTTAACCGACACTGGATTTTCTTCTCGTGTTCTTCGAGCGGAGCATTTTTTATTTCATTTATTAATAGCCATGATTTTAAAGCAGCTTGACTCGCGGTCAGTACTTGGATGGGTGACCGCTCAGCCACGCACCAATTTGCGCGTTAACTATTGCGCGGGAGGCAGTTTTTCTGACTTTCTGATGTATTCTCATACAGCAAAAAGTCAGTAAAATATAGCCGCATGTATCGGCACAGGTTTTCCGCAGTTTCCCTGTGCCCGGAGTGCAAATGCGATACAGTAGTGCATTAGGAAAGAGTGGCTGTGGGTAACACTCTGGGGGGGACTCATTAAATGGAAGGGAATGAAGGGGAGTGGGAAAAACGAAGGGAAGTTGAGGAAAAAAACGTAAAAGCCTGAAGAAGGCATACGTAGGAATCAAATTAAAAAAATAATAATAATAATTGAACGAAAGTCACCTCGGACGGTTTTGCCGCGCGGGGGGGAGGAGCGGCAGAGGCGCTCCTCGCAGAGCGCACGCGCACTGTGGCATTAATTCCCCGGCACCGGATGTCGCGGCGCAACTCGCGCGCGGCCCATTCATACGTACCGCAACGTCGGAACGCGCGCGTTGCACCAACTCGAGAGAGAGCGAGTGCGGATGTATCCGATATGCCGCCGTCGTCGCTGCTGCCGAGGCTCGCGCAGGGAACGCGCTCGTTGCCGCTGCCTCTTTTCGCATTCGTCCGCGCGCCGCGCCGATGTGAACGAACATGCGAGACTCTGCAACGAACGGTACATAACCATCGACGTATGTCTCCCGCGGTTCGCTCCGTGCATTAGCTGCAGGGCTGCAGCCGCGGGAGAGCCAGACGGACGAGCACCGCGCGCGCGCGCACGCTCGATTATACTTGTATATGCCTGGGTACATAAATACGTAGGAACATAAATACCTATACGGACAGTTCGTGCGTGCGGCAGGTTCGTCGTAACAAAGGATATACATTTCGCAACGCGTTTGCGAGACGGGTGGATACGAAAAGCCGGTAATGAGGCGAGTGACCTTCTGGCGGAAGGTCACTCGCGATCAACGCGAATTAGCGAGCGACGAACGCGGTCAGAGTCTCGCTTTTTTTTTTCTTCTTTTATTCTTATCTACGTCCTGAGCTATTGTAAAAAAAAAAAAAAAAAAAAAGAAAAACAAGTTCGCTGTGTTCATAAGCACATTAATAGGTCGAGCATGCGATGATAGCTGTCGAATCTACATTGAGAAAAATTAGTAGTTGCCATTACCAATCATTGGTTCGATCTACCAAAATATTGGTTGCAGTTACTAAAATATTGATACCTCTGACCAACGATTTTTAATCACAACTACTAATTTTTTCAGTGTACGATGTTTCATTGCGCGCGACGGAAGAATAGACGACATCGATTCTCCCCCGTCAATGACTTCCCTGAGAAACTCTCGCAACTCTCGCAGGCTTCCGGTTCTCGTATATACTCGCCTCGTGTGGCGCTCTCTTCGTGTCATGAGAAAATATCGCGCGAGACGAGAGGAAAGAAACATAATAGCGCAGCGCGCGCTGACAGAGGAAGAGCACTGCTCTGCCGCTTCCTCCTTCGCCAGCAAACTCGTTTCTCTGCGAATCTAGTGCTACACTTTGCGTATATAGCTTCTGGTATATATACGCGGCTCGCGCGGTTATTAGTCTACGCTCGGTCGCAATAGTAACCGCGCGACTAAACGATATTTGCTCGACGGGTGTTCCCGATTGCGCCAAGCATATAATTTGTGATCTCTCGCGCACGCGCGTTCGCCGGGCGCGAACGTGCGAGGCAACGAAAGTGAACGCGGCCCATTCGCGTGCCTGCAACTTTTTTTTCTCGACTATTACGGCAATACCAATGGTTAACGTCCGACGATTCTTCGATTAGCAGACTCATCAGTCATCCGGAGATGCCGCAAAAAAGTATCCTCCTCGCTATTTATTAACGAATTGATCTTTCAGTTGTTGAAAAACAATCATCCTCACATATATATTTAATTTTTTGTCGCCTCATCGCTCAGCGATGATTTATCGGTTCAATTGTCGCGTCGAGTGAATCAGTGTAATTACGAAATCCACGCGTTTTTTGCGTCACAACTGTCGCTCGCAGCGCACCCGCATTTTTATTTTCTTCGAGCCTGCCACTATTCTCGTGACCCGGAAAAATTCGTTACCAAATTCGTGGAGATAAAAAGACGTCGATTTGACAATGTTTTCAGCGCGCTTATGTGGGTCACTTCCGTTCGTTCATCCACTCGCATAACACGCGAAACGTATGCGATAGCGCGCTAACCACGAGTCGAGCTGCGACTATACACGGAGAGAAAAGTATGGGAAAAATCACAATACCTGTGTGGCAATTGAGAAACATTCCGGAATTTCTCGCAATTTTTCCAATACTCGTTTCCTATACATACACAATACATTTTCTATCGCACATTCCTACAAGTATGGGAAAAATCGGCAGAATGTTTCGTAATTGCCAAATGAGTATAGCGATTATTCCCATTTTTTTTTCTCCGTGTACTTCCACAGGCTTAAGCCGCCGTGCAAACGGCCCCCGAGACGAATAAGGAAATTTCTTTCGCAGCGCCGTTTGCCGCTCGTACAGTGAGAAAACGCGGGCGTTTATTGTCAGTAGCTATATATACGCCCGGTCGTGCGTGATGCACCGTATAAAGGAAAACGGTAACGGGGTCGGGGATTACAGAGTGCATGTATATAATACACATCCATATATATACACATATATCGCATGCTGTATTGTGCGAAGCGTGATTGAAGATATGGCCAAGAGGCTCGACGCACGTTGTACGACTCCAGCGAGGCGCGAGGGAAACGTTTTTTTTTGTGCTCCTTGTTCACGAATTTTCCACGAAACCATAGACGGGGTGGGCCAGGGGGGGAGGGAGCTCGAGCATAATGGCTGCCCAGGAATTTCGAAGCTGTATACACGGCGAACACATTTGCCGGTTTGTTTTCGTATTAGACTTTTGTGTTGGATGGGGGGAGGGAAGAGGAGGGGATCCTTCGCTAACGCGCAACGTAAAAGAGAGCGGCGCAAGCCTCGAAACCCCAGCGACGAGTTAATTGCTCGCAACTGGCAAAACTTTCGTACACACGAGCTACGATGTTGTGGCAACACAATCCGGTAGCCAATAGCCGGGCTCGAGACTTCAGCTCCGCGCAGCGATTCCCAGGACCTCGCGAGGAGTGCCTCTCCCCTCTCCCCGTCGTCGCTCTCCGAGGCGAACCACTCCCCCCCCCCCCAACCCCCCTGCCCATGGCGTCTGCGTCTCTGAACGCTGAACTTTGGGCGCACCCGTCGTACCGATCGCTTATTGCCAATCTAATAGCGTAAAACCGCACACATGAGATTTTCCCTCCATTTCCATAGCTCCGCAACCGACAAAGTAACGAAACCCCAGTAAGTGAGATTTCCATTATTATCCCTCTGTAATTGCGGTTTGTAATGAAACGCATTAAAAGATCACGGTGGTTGTGCAGCGTCTCGCAGGCTTCGTCGAATGTAATAACAGCTCCGAGTGTTCTCTCTGCGGCAAAGAACGAGCATTATGGTCGAGAGACCTAAGGGTATACAGGGCGATTCAGAATGTTTTTTTCACCCATGGGTATTTGGTAGATAATCGTCTCCTGAGCAAAGTTACTTAAGCGTTTTTTCGAAATTCGCAATATTTATTTATAAACAAGCATTAACGAGTTTGAATAACTGGACCAATCGGAGCAGTAGAATTTAGCGCGCTCGAATGTTTGTTATCAATTGATATCGTTTTACGGAGATTTGGCAAATTCAGTCGATATCGAACATTCGTGCGCGCCAAATTCTGCTGCTCCGATTGGTTCAGTTATTAAAACTCGTTAATGCTTGTTTATAGATAAATATTGCGAAATTCGAAAAACGCCTAAGTATCTTTGCTCAGGAGATGATTATCTACCAAATACCCATGGGTGGAAAAAACATTCTGAATCACCCTGTATATAAGTCTGCATACACATATAGATATGTAGGTATATGTAAGCAGAATTCTCGAGCCTGAGAGAGAGAGAAGGTAAAAAATACACATACACGATATGCGAATGCACGTCTGAAGTATCGAGTGTATATATAAGAGGGCCTTGAAGTTCCGTCCGTGGATAGGCGGAACAGGTACTCCTTTGTGTCGAGACGTTCGAGACGGTCGAGGTCCGTACAGGTCTCACAGTGTGTGTACACAGAAAAAGCGTCGAAGGGGCTGCAGCAGGGAATCTCTGCTGCTGCGACCCGACTCGGGGTGGTCAGCTGGGTGTCCCTGGCATCGGATTTCCCACTGTTTCTCCGAGGCTACTACTACGCGCCGCTCTCTCGAGGCCTCTCGCTAGTCTCTCGCATTAATGCGCGAGGGAGCACGTGGCGCGCAGCGTCGGCTCTGAATTTATCCGTACGCGCGACCGTACAAAAGACCGAAAAATCTTCGCGCTCGACACGTCCAGCGCGGAACGTGGAAATTCCACCGCGGAGGGAATTCCGCGCGGACTGCAGAGACCAAAGACGCAGAGTCGAACCAGGATGCAGTATATACGGTTTTTCGTACGCTGGTTATTTAGCACGATCTCGAATAAACGATGATGTTGAAGTTTGCATCGTTTGCAACGAAACACTTTTTTTTTAATTATTATAACGATTGTAAAATTATTCTAGCGATTTAAAAAAATTATTACAAAGATCAATCGCTATAATAACTTTTTATACCGAAGTGCGATTCTTTGAGTTCATTAGAATAATTTTTTCAACAATATTTTCGTTGCTTTCCAACGATGCAAACTTCAACAGAATAATAAACGCGAGAACAGTGGCTGTTTCTTTTTTACTCTAAAGTTTATTCGCTCGACAGTGCTGTAATTGAATATTGGAGACTACGATATCGTACTCGTATACGTGTCGATATAGTGAAAGAAAATTTTAAGTGCAACATTGTGCGGTCACGATAATTGGCTTTACAATTAGCAGGCAACATTGAAACTGGAGCTAAGATTGTTTTAATTAACTTTAATTAACGACAACGCACTCCGGTCGGCATACCCAAAGTCAAAGGAAACTATAAGCATAACCGCGCCGAATCGACATCGGTGCTGACTGACGGATTCGACAGCGGCGCGCAACAACGCCCACGTAATTGCCGGTTTTTAATTGTAACGACAAAAGTATCCGTGTATACTATTTCCCAATTAATTAAATCTCCGCGTCGATTCGTCTCCGCGCGGCTCTAATTGCACAGGCCGAGAGAGGCGGAAATTGATAAAATTAGTCGTGGCGTTACACGCCGCGTGTATAGCGCATACCCACATGTGCCCACATAATAACAATAATAAACGATAATAACAATAATAACATAATGGCAGATACGTGTGAGCGCTACTTTCTTCGTCACGCTCTCGCGATCGCGCCTCCACGAATTTTCGCGCAAGATTTCTACGAATCTGGTGTGTGCGCACGCGCGCAAGCGGTGATACCGGGCGACGGCGACGAGCGCGCATGCGCACTCGCAGCTCTCCTTGATCGTTAGATACGCGACGTTGACGCGCTTTGTTTCCGCGCGGCGCAGCAGTGCCGAAACGATTCGCGAGACAACGGATTTTTCATTGTCCCCGCACTGTTAAAAATCTACGATGTCAAACGCTGCTGGTGTGGACTTTTTCCTGGTGTTACTTATAGCAGTGTTAATAGTAACACTTTTTACGGTGTAAAATTAACACCAGCCGTTTCGTTAAATTTTTCCTGTATTACCGACGTAACACTGTAATACTTTTCGCTTTAAGGGCATGAATGCACGTATCATGTGTGATTTTTTATTATCTCGCGAATGAATTAGTCGCTTTTCTCAGTTTTTATCGAAAAATTGAAGAAAAAATATTGACTTTTTCATTACAGATTCTTCTACCGGGTAATTGATCTGTAATTTTTTTTTCGAAAATCAAAATTCTGACTAATTCATTAACGAGATTCACATTACTGGCGTATTTCAATTTTCGCTTCGATCCGTTGATAATTCGCGATAAACGGCACTTCTGATTTTTTTAGGTTAAAATCGGTATTTCAGATTCAGTTAACACTGCTCATTATCGTGATTGGTGTGGACCTATATGGACACCGATTTTAACACCGGATTTTTAACAGCGCGCAACAACGGAGACGCGTCTCGACGTCTGCGAGATAAAACAAAGCTATGACAAAAAATGACGTCGTTTTTTCCTCGAACATATCGGAAGAAAGAGAGAGAGAGCAAAAAATACACTGGCGATCTGTGAGTCATTGGGTTCGGTCAGAGAGCGAGTCAGTGCGCACATTGTACCGGCGAGCGCTGCGCAGCGCGCGCGCGCATCGACCGGCTCGCGTTATATACCTCGGCACGCCTTTATTTATGACTATTCTCAAAGCGTAGCTAGCGAGAACGCATTCCTTGAGCGAGAAACAAGGAGCCCCGCGTAAGCCGCACACGCACGAAGAAGAGTCAGAGGAGGACGAGAAGCAAGAGGAATAAACAAAAATATAGCTTTGCCGAAGGATCGAAGCCTCTCATTAGCCGCGGAGAGCGTATAGAGGGAACTCGCCGTTGGCGCCTGTGTATCCATGTTCCTTTTATTCCTGTTTCGCGTGTCTGCGCGGCGCGGCCTCTGCAGGAAGTTAATTTCATCAGTTGCCGGGCTCGTAACCCAGTTATACCGCCGCTACTATCTTATTCACACCGTTGGGCCGCGTCTTGTGTACGTCGAGTTGTAAACACGAGTATGAGCTGCGCGCTCAGCCGGTTACGGGTTCTCTCTCCTTCTCTCTCTCTCTTTCTCTCTTTCTCTCTATACCTGTCTCTCACTCGATTTATCGGTGAATCCGCGTGTTGGTTCGACGATATATATACGTGCGCCGTCAACTTTCGGCACGAGAAGTATATCTCGCATGCCTTCGGAGTGACATTCCAAAGCGATAGCGTGCGTGGATATTTTTGTATTTATTTATTTATTTTTTCTCATTAAAACTGGTGGCACTCGCCCGGGTCTCTTTTTTTCTCTGCTCCGGTTTGCCCGTTTGGCGCCCGTGAAACGGAAACGCGACACAGAGGAAACAGGACATGACGACGAGTCGGTCGATTACTTAGGCCGCGCGCGAGCAGCTTCGCGAATTTTTTTCTTGCCGACGGAAAGGAAAGGAGAATCGTCGGATATTGCTTTACACCCACGAATCGCTATCGGCTTCGCGAAGAGGATCATTGCGAAATTTCGAAACGGTTAAGAGCGCGGAAAATTGTTATGGCGCCTTCGGTGCGGAGATCGTTTGAGGAGGGGAGGAGATGCTTCGTCCGCGAGATGAGTATCGGCGTGAGGGTCGCCGCGTGTAACGGAGAGAAGAATCGAAGAGAACACGACTCGTACCCGACGCCGATCGTGACCCGAACCGCGAGAGCCTTTCACTCGCTTCGGACGACGACGACGACGACGACGACGATCAGGACTGGAAGAATTCTTCGACCTACTCGCGGCTCGGAGATCGAGCGAACCTCTCAGCGTCGATTCACGCGATCGATAATAATGGGTATTATAGTCCCTTACAAACTGTAATACCAAACGCGGCTCACAAACTGCTACTCACCTTGTGCAAGAAACGCAGAAACCGCTGTAGTTTACGTTCTCTCTGAGTTATAATCCCTGGCGGCTATATCGTCTATCACAATCACAAGAACAACGTGGGCCGAACTGTCAAGTGTTTTTTTTTTCGTCTCGTTTGTTTTTGTTTACACGCGACACGCCACGATTTTTCTTCCGCGCGATGGCTCCGAGGAATCGTCGTTTCTCTTCGTGAGAATAATAATGTAAAAGAATAGACGTCGTGTAAGTAAAATATTAACGCTTTGCGCTGCAGGACTCGGGACGAAAATTTTGCCGTGGGAAAAAAAAGTGCGCGATGACGGTTCCGATGGTTCGTCGAGGCCGGTGCCGAGCCGACTGACTGTGCTAACTGATTTGACTGACTGACTGACTCGCGCGGCAGGGCAGTCAGTGCTGCTCACTGCGTTTGCATCAACGCTGCTGCCGACGACGACGAGCACAACCACTTCTCCCCAGCTTCTCTTTCCAGCTCCATTCTACCTACCAACAGTCCCACCACCGCCGCTCTTTTCCACCACCACTACCGACGCCACCGCCGTCGCCGCTCGGCTGCAGAGTCTCGGTGCTGCGGCCCCAGGTGCGTACATTCGTCGTAGAAAGTCAAGCAGCGAAGAGCGCCGATTTTTGCGCTCGCTCGCTGCGTACCTACGACGCTGCTCTACCCACTCGCGCCCGAGACCATGGAATTCCGTCGACAAACAGGAGATTTTTGTTTTTCCAATTGACATTTGTGAAAGCGTCGGATGTGTTATTTTTAGACGATAAGACGAGGTGTGAATAATCGTCGTAGCAGGTACTCGTGGAAAGTACGAGTTATTAGTTACTTATAGATGCAACGCAAACGATTTTTCGATCGACTATATTGAAACTTGAAATCTTTCGTCGTACGCGACAAAACACCTGCGTTGACGCGACGAGAGTCCTTACTTCGAGCTATCATGTTTCAGTATTTTTTTCTCCTATCGTCGCGAGACGCTAACTGAATATCTCTTTTTTCCGATGCGGCGTCAAGCTTCACGATTTTTAGGGCATGCCAACGTGGATATTCTAACCATCGAACGATTTATACCAAAGCAGCGGTGTGCGCTGTGACTGTAGAAAAATGTGCGGTATAATATAACACAATGGTCGGTGATTGGTATATACAGCGGGCAACGACTCAGTCTGTACCGCAGTCGTCGTCCGATATGGAAATACGAGGCCAGTGCCTGCAGCTTTGGTTGGCTCGGCCGTATATACATACAACGAGAAGTTTGTGCGTTCTATAGTTTCCTCAGATTTTACGCGCCTGGCTTGCAGGCAACCGGCAATGCACTTCAGCGTAGATGGAAGACACAGAGAAGGAGCAGAACGTTTCTAATGTAAGAAAATGTCGAGAAGAACGTTTGCGGTTCTTATGTTTGACATTTTCAATCCAGGAATTAGAACTATCACGTAAGGACGTTGTGACAACGGCGATTATACGGATAAACAGCATTTCTTAAGCAAGGCTATTTATTAACATTAGGGAAAACGTTAACGTCCTCCCTATGGCACCGTCAGTCGGTAACTAAGATCATACAATCGCGATTTCAATTCGACATATTCCTTTTACCGTAAATAAAATGAAAACAATATATAACTATCAACAACAGTATTAATTTATTTTAATAAGTAAATTTGTTAACACAATTGAGTATCGATTATATCATTCGCAGCGACTCAGGTATTGGTTGCCAGTATCTTCAAATAAGCGTTGACTATTTCCGACAGCATAAGCTCCTCCTGGGGCAAAAGCTTTTGTACATCTATCGTCCGCGCTTCGTCGCAGACTCGCCGCGCAAATTCGTTTCTAGCTTCCACTACGTCAAACAGCACGTTTTTGAGTTTTTCCTAGAAAATAAGGAATCAGAAGGGTAATTGCTTGGACTGGAGATTGAGTGTTGGGACGTTTGTATTTGTTAATATTCTTTTTCCTCCTCGACGAACGTACTTCTGCACCGCTGTAATTCGCGATTCCTATGCAGCTTACGAAACCCTTTCCGTGAATGTAGTAGCCGAGCTTGCGTCTGCCAAGTCCGAAGCAATAAGGCACTTCGTATCTTTTGCAAGTTCCGATCAATTTGCTGACTGTATCGTCCAATCCTCCTAAAACGGCATTTCCTTTTATTTTCACACTCTCCTCGTCGATCGGATCAATTCCACCTCTCAGGACTCGGCACTACCTTCGATCTTCACTCTTTCGAGATCCGGCGCGATAATGACGAATTTAATCTTCTTCAGTTCAATGTGCTTCTGCACTTCCTTGATTCCCGCGTAGTATCGACGTTTGCTTTTGCCCTTCACGCTGTCTCGCTCGTACAGTTTTGTCTGCAATCTCGAGATTTCAGTTAAAAGCTCCTCCAGATGCTTCTTCAGATCGGACGTCGTTGTGTTTGTGCAATATCTGCAACGTATCAATGCCTTTTCTTTCTGTGAAGAATTATTTATCTTGCTAAAAAGCCCCCTTGGTCGACGATTAACGAGAAGTTTTGCACCAAGCGTATAAAGTCCCAAAAAAATGCGGTTTTTTTTTAAATAAAACACTCACTCTCGGAATTTATTAGAGAAATTCATCCTACCGGGCTCTTCTTTAATGACAATATTATCGGTGAATTCTCCGGTCTCGTCGCATACTTTCAGGCTGAGTGCAGCGTCCATTTTTTCACAGTCTATTGATTCCACACCCGAGACGTTTGGCCTATTCTCACTGTAATTTCTGGGAAACCTGGTGACTTTTGGGATCCCAAGGGATAGATTTTCCATCTTTTCGTGCAAGTCTGGACGGAATGTTACGGTATCCTCGGTAATGTTAATTTCACTTGTGAGGCGATAATTAGTATTGAAGCATGACAGCGCTGACATTTTGTTCACAAGCTCCGGGTCTTCATTTGGAACAATATTGATCTTTAGTCTGTCAAAATCAATCTGTGAAAGGTCGTCACTGACTTCTGGAGTAATATTGATTGCCCTGACTTGTCGTCTGCTCTCGTTTAACTCTTTTCTCACCATCCTCTCGTACAAAATCAGCCATTTCAGCTTTGACGGTTTTCTCTTTTTTGCGATGTACATGGGACTTCGTTTTGGTTTTGAAAGCAGCCATCTGCCGTCCAGAGGGCTAGCCACGTTCATGTTGACATTTAGCTTGCATATATCGACAGTTATTTTTGTGGGATGCTCCGACTGCAGAAGAAGAGGCCATCTTTGTCCCTGGAAAGGAAAAAATGGTGTGACATAAATCATAAAAAGATTATCTATTCCAATGATTTATCTGTTGACACATACCCGCAGTGTCTTTTGCAGATTTATGTGTATCAAATCGGTACTTCTGTGTCTTCTCACTCTTCTGGTCTCCGTGTCCACAAAATCTTCATGAATTTCCAGCTGGTCGTTCTCCACAGAGCTGTGCTTTCTCTTTAACACTATTTCCCCTAACTTCGGGTACTCGACTGCATTTAAGGTCTCTTGGAAAAAATCACCTTGCGAGCTGCTAGCAGGCTGCATACTCGAAATTTGAGGTCGCAAAATGCTCTTTGCATTCTGTCTCTCTTGCACCGTTGGCTGCGGCAGCTTGGGCCATGTTCTCTCGTCGTCGTCGTTCACACGGGGTCTTGAATTCCGCCAGCAATGATTATTCATTGCGATAACAAGAAAATCCGTAATCCACCACAAGTGTATAATAATTTTTGAATATCGTTTGTGAATTCCAAGTAACTACTGCGCATATAATGCGTACATTGCCGCACGATAACTTAATTTATTTTGTTATATTATTAAATTAACAAGAAGCTTTTCAAAATCATTAAAAATGAAATCTCAGCACAATCCCGCAGAGTTTAAAAGACGAGTGACACTTGTCAACAATCACGAGAGCCTAATGTTTTCGCATTCGTAGAACTGCATAGAACTGACCAGATGATTCTACCTCACGATTACCAACGATTCCGATTTGAGTGACAAAGGACCAGCTGACAAGTGTCTCGAACTCTGCATGACTCAGATGGGATAGTCACTTATACAGACTCAAGGACGAATCACGAGCGGATAAGCGAGCGTAGTTTGACCATGAAGAAGACCGTAGAACTCGACGGTTTTGATAAATCTCTCTTCCCGGACATCGGTAAGTAAGAGGCGGCAGCGCTGTTGACGGAAATTCCTGACTACCTAACCTCTCCACTGAAATGCGAGCCAATCAGACGCGTGCTTTGCATCGAGTGGGGGGATTGGTTCAATTCCAGTAATGCATTTCAGGTCACAGTGGAAACTCGGTGCAAGTTCCTTGTGCGCGCGTCGTTAGTTACATCTGTGTCTAGTGTTGTGGTTTCTCTTTCACACTATGAATACTAAGGAGAAAGAGAAATATATAGAAGAATTTGATTTTCCGCACTGTGACGAGTCAACGAAATATGAAAAAGTCGCGAAAATCGGTCAGGGAACATTCGGGTTAGTGGTGACCTCATTTTTTTTCATTATTATTTTATCGGCCTTTCCGCGAACCGAGATTAAGTTACACGCCTTTGCTTGCTAACCACAACAATGTCACTCGTTGATTTTGCTTCACGTCGATGCGTTACTTTTCGCAGGGAGGTCTTCAAGGCGCGAGACAAGAAGAACAACAAGAAGTTCGTAGCGATGAAAAAAGTCCTTATGGACAATGAAAAAGAAGGGGTTCGTACCAATAACGGTGCTTGACACGATTACTCATATCTGCGATAGACAGAATTCATCGTTTCTTCGTGTTCTCAGTTTCCTATCACTGCCCTTAGAGAAATCAGGATTCTGCAGCTACTCAAGCACGAGAATGTCGTGAACCTTATAGAGATTTGCAGGACCAAAGGTTAGTCCGACAAGCGACCAAATTGTAGTTGCAATTCATTCAAACTAAACTCTAAGGTTATGCTGCAACTAGATGTGCAATTTACTTTTCAGCTGCTCAGTACAATCGCTACAGATCCACATTCTATCTGGTCTTTGACTTCTGCGAACATGATCTTGCTGGTTTATTGTCAAACGTAAACGTCAAGTTCAGTTTGGGTGAAATAAAGAAAGTGATGCAACAGCTATTAAATGGACTCTACTATATTCACAGTAACAAGGTTCGTACATACATTTATCCGTATACATTGACTGTAGAATGTGTTTTTTGCTACAAAAATTCTAGTAGAATGTCTCGGATTGGTTTATGTCGATCGATGGATTGCTTTCAAGTCAAGCCAAGCTCCGACATCTGTTGACTGGAACTTTCTAGCACTTTTGATTAACGTTTCGACCAATTGCAGATTCTTCACAGAGACATGAAAGCGGCAAATGTCTTAATAACGAAGAACGGAATATTGAAACTCGCGGATTTCGGTCTGGCACGTGCATTCAGCGCTAACAAAAGTGGACAAGCCAATCGCTACACCAACAGAGTAGTGACGCTCTGGTACAGACCTCCCGAGCTTTTGCTCGGCGATCGTAATTATGGCCCACCTGTCGATCTCTGGGGTGCTGGTTGCATAATGGCTGAAATGTGGACGAGGTCACCGATCATGCAAGGAAATACCGAGCAGCAACAATTGACACTAATATCGCAACTCTGTGGCTCAATTACAACAGAGATCTGGCCCGGAGTTGAGAATCTGGATTTGTTCAACAAAATGGAACTTCCGAAAGGACAAAAGCGAAAGGTTGGTGTTCGTTTGTGGTCAGACTTGCAATGTAAATCACCAAAATCTTATATTGATGCACATCTTGATTCCGGAATTTCTATATCTGCCGAATTTGTTCGAACAATTAATGGATGGTTCTATCTACGATTGGACGATTCTAGGTAAAAGAGAGACTGAAACCGTACGTAAAAGATCCATACGCCTGTGATCTACTCGACAAATTGCTGATCCTCGATCCAAGCAAGAGGTACGACTCTGATTCGGCCCTCAATCACGATTTCTTTTGGACGGATCCAATGCCGTGCGACCTTAGTAAGATGTTGGCTCAACATACACAAAGTATGTTCGAGTACTTGGCTCCTCCGAGAAGACCTGGGCACATGCGTCACCCGCAGCATCATCCGGTAGCAGCGGGTCAAACGAAACCGAGCTGTAGCATGGCCGACAGCGGTTACCAAGATCGTGTATTCTAATACACATATATATTCACCTTCGCCACATCCAATGCAAACCATCTAAAAAAAAAAATTGTCGACACAATTGCTGCCGATCTCGTTCGTCCGTCATTCTCCAGCAGTGTCATTTTGTAACGATGATTTTTTTCCCTTTTTTCTCACAACCTTACGATCGTGTACAGCGAACAAGTGCTCAGTGTAAATGATGATTATTGCACGGTTGATTACGCTCGATCAAGATCGAATTGTATTATAATATAATTAAGAAATCGGAATCGACATTAAACACATGATTCATCGTCCTACAGAGGGACGTTTCATATTCGTAGGGTCATGGGAACCTGTGTTCCATGTTTTCATTTTCCTATCCATAAGATCCCACCGTATCTCAAAAAAAAAACAATTATTGTTTAACTGCTGGAAACCCTGCGGAAATTAAAACTTTGTTATTATCATAAAGGTGATGATAATTATGGGCGTGCGGTGAGCATATTAGAAACATGTATTATAGAGATATTTTGTAAATACCAGTCTCTTTTTTTCATACTTTATTAATGATTAAATGTTTAAGTACAGCAGCAGCACCAGAACGATTCTTGAAAATCATGATGTTTATTGTCAATTATTTATCCTGCGTACACTTTTGAGCGGTGGAACATAACTTTACAATAAACAGCTTCATTGCCGCAAGTAATTTCATACATTATTTTACTTAGCTTGTTTAGTTGGGACAAATAAGTCTCTTAGCATTATAACCCTGTTGATCGTCATGCTGTGTGTAATAAATTTCATTACACCAATTCATGGCGAAGTTCAAATTGGAGGTTTGTTGCGTCGACACTTAATTCAAGTTGCGATGTGTAGTATTATTCTAATCTTACAAGTGGACAACATAAACTCCATTATGGATTTGCTACTGAAAATCAATGATAATTTTTATTTACAAACAGAAGTTTCGTTAGACTTATTAAGCATAGCTGAAAAAAAAACAATGACAAGAAAATCCTACAGTATGCTAAAGTAACATTGCAAAAGTAAGGTTGCGGCAGTGATACGCAAGAATCTTCTATGTTTGTCTTGGCTCCTGTAGAATGCATCGAGTACGGCAGAATGCAGCAGACTGCTGACGCAGCAGTCTCTAGTTTGACCGCAACTATTTTATGTAGCATATCAAATTCCTGTTTACACTTATAATAGCTCTTTGCATTGTATTTGTAGAAAGCAAAAACGCACTAATTATTTACTACTGACTATTGCAATAATACAAACAAAACACAACATAAAAATGCCTTGTGACAAATAAAAACATTATATTTCATGGATTTATAATTCAAAATAAAAAAAAATTAAGCTATCCTGAGATCGAATTAAAGTTGTAAAAAAACTAGAAAAAATCAAAGAACGTTACGTGATAAAAAGATCGTCACTAAAACAACAACAATAACAACACAACGTGAATATTTGCATCACCTACGACACTGGAAAAAGTTATCTTTTTAAGAAGGCACATGGTGTCATTGACCGCCGTTCAATGGGAGCGCCGTCAGTTTAGTCGTTGACTGCGTACAAATGCGGCTTAAATTCAAAAAGCCTGCGGGAAAAGTGATCGAGTTTATAGTCTTCAAAGCGGTATTTATTTATCACGACCAATGTCTTTGTTAGTTTCAACCACGAATGAATCGAATATATCGCGTCGATCCAGTCTTTGACGTCAAAGCTTCCGGTGGAAAACATCGATACATCCTGGCGTCGTCGTTTTGAGGTTAGACGATTCTTCTTTGCTCTGTTATAGTCGTATATCGCCTTCTCTCTCTTTCTCTCTCTCTCACACACAAAAACACTCCCTCTCTCTCTCTATCTCTCACTGTATCCATCTCTCTCTCTGTTCTCATCTTTAATTAGGCTATGCTTAACATTACGTTTGTCCCTCTTGGTTATAATTTCAACGGAAAAATTCTCGAAATTCTTCAAGCTTCTTATTAACAGCCACAGACAGCAAAAGAAAGCCTCATTCGCACGGTGCATTCGACTTTTTTCCTGCTCCTCTTCCGCGAAACTCAAGCATGTGAAAAAACCATGTCTTGTTTTCACGGGGTTTATCGGTATGAAAAAAAACAACGAAACGAGTGAAAATAAAACGACGATGACGGCGGTGGCCATCGTTGTGAGCCATGTTCAACGATTATTTCTCGCGGGGCAGCCTTACCATTGCAGAGTTTTAGCAAATACGGTGCTTCGGTTTTGAGGGAAAAATAAATGCGTACAGTTCGCGCTGACCATCTTCCTCGTTCTCTGCGTCTGGTCTCCTCTATAGCCGTCTGGTCTCCTCTACTGCCAAGAACCAATGTGCGTGAGTGAGTGCGTGAGTGGAGCGAGCGAGGCGATTGGGTGCGTGGGTGCGTGAGTCCGTGCGTACAAGAGCCACTTTATGCGCCCGGACAACGCGAGAAAAGTATACTGACGTGCGTGTCGATAAGGTCAGAAACTATGCAGAAAACCGCGCGCGCGGTACGTTCTCCGACGCCGCCGCCGACGCCGCTGATGATTAGATTTCAGTCGCCGATTATATCTACGCGATAAGGTCGCGCGAAACACGCCCACAGAGTGCTTCTTACGTCGTACGAGACTCAACAAATAGCACAAATCCGACGCAAGCGAATTCAAATAAAACCATCGACTGGTTCATCGGACGCCGCAATTTCGTCGCTTTCGATCAACTCGTCTTCTACTGTGGATTATGCGCATTATATACATAATTGGCAATATTTCTCAAAAAGGAACAATATGAAATATGTACGGAGAATTTGTCGATAAAGCTGCAGCGTAATCGAAAGCAATTGCTCAGGCATCGCGTTACACAATTATATTCGGAAAAACTGTTTGCTTTTTCTTTCTCCTCATTATCTACCATTGGCGCGAGACGGTGCTTTGGAGGCAGTGTATCCGACGAAAACAAAGCGCCTATCGTAGACCAGCGATACTACTACGTGGCAAGACTGAGAGAGAGACGAAAAGAGTGCATTATCGGCCACTTCCGGGCGAGCTTTTGCCGGGCGCCTCATCGCACTACATCTCATTCTCTTTTACTTCAGACACCACTACCCCCCCCCCCCCCCCCCCTCGCACATTCTCTATCTTTTTCTCTCTTGTCTCTTCTGCGTACGCACGTCATAAGCTTTGTGCAACAGTTGGCAATTTGGAATCTTGTCCCCCGAATCTCCCAAATGCTACCACTGCTACTATACTGTATTCACTGAATGTTGATATGTTTTTCATCACTGGCCCGTGCCACTGCAGCAGCAGCAGAAGCAGCAGCAGCAGAAGCAGCAGCAGCAGCTACGACACCAAAAGGAAAATCTCGCTACCATCGCTATAGACAGTCAAAAATAATCATTGATTTTTCGCTCTCCTATCGTTACGCGGATTAAACTATGTAAAATACGAAAAAGAACATTTTCGAATAATTCGCGAATTAAAAAACGAAATCAAGGATACCATATTAACGAGGAGCGATGAAAAAGCGGGAGGAGAGGGGATGGCGGTTCGTCAGTCCTACCACCGCCCAATACCGCCGATGGAAGCTGCTAATTAGCGGCGGCTAATTAATTTGAGGTTAGCCAGTTACAGTTGCGGGTTCGCCGGAAATGATGCAAGAGCGTGGGTGGGAGAGAGTGGAAGACTGAGGAGAAGAGAGGGAGAGAGAGAGAGAGAAGTGCGAGTGAGAGGCGGTATAAAAATCAATTGAAAAAAAGAGATCGAAAAGCGAGAAGTGGGGTTAACGGAATATAGGGAGACGGAGAATCGAAAGATATCATACACTGTCTGTGCTCCACGTTTCCCATATTCCGTTTTCTCGCGCGTTTTGTAAACGCGTTCGTCATCGATGTCGTTGCAGACGGTTGCCGAGAAAAATGTTGTGTCTGCTGGACGTCGAGTTCGTCCGCGACGAGGCAGATTGATCAGCAACCGAGCGAGCCGCACTCGACGACGATAGTGACAAACAGGCTTTGCCATTAAGAATGAACCTTGCGAAGGTGTTCCAACGGCGAAAATGACGATCGCAGAGTCGATAAATGTCAGTAGAGTCGCTGGTGCGTCGGCGTCTTCTGATTGTTTGTCGGCAGCAACGATTATCGACACCACCCGCTATGAAAAAGACACGCATTCGAAGTGTTCGGCTATGAAAATCGTTTGAGGCTTTGAGAAAACGTCATCGCAAAGTCCATGCAGCTCAAGGTGCCGCAGGTAAATAATTTTCAAACTCTGGATTCCCTCGTTTCGTTATTTCATTTTTTTTCCTTCTTCTGATTTACCTGCTTCTGCTGTAACCAATCAGTGAGATCACAATCAAGGTGGCGGCGTTGGTATCGGCTGTTGTATTCTATTGTCAATAGTGCACTTGTGTGTATTAGACTCACACAGGCGCCTCCGCTGCTAATCAATGATTACCAGCATCTTACCTTATCATTTTTTTAATAATATCAATACAATGAGTAAAGAGAGCCAGTCGTTCGAGCTACAGAAAATAAACAAATCGTCTGTCTTTGAACCTGTGCTCTCCCTTTTATTGACACATGTTTACCGTGCTGTATATACATAGTATAAATACTTATGGCTGTGAGAACATACGTTGGCCCGGCCGTTGAGTCATATACTATGATCTAAGTACTAGCTCCACCCCTTCTTCCTTTATTGTGGCATTTGCTTACTGGTTCATTGTTGGATTTCTGTGTACAATTGCAAGACACCTGGCTTTCGGATATTTTGCTTCCTCACAGAGAAACATCTCGTTTAGATTTTTTTTTTTTTCGAGATTTTCATGGCAATATCTCAGCATTTTTACGAACAAACGAATAGTATTTCGTAACTGTGGATATGTGCAATCTTGTTTCGTTCAAATTTCCCACAAATTAACATTATCGCCCTAGTTTCTGGTATGCCAAAACTTTATTCGTAAATGATAATATTAACGGAAGGTGTTTATTAACAAGATATACAAATATATATATGTCCCTATAATAAGAATATTTTTTAGTCCGCAGTTTTTCAGATTTTTTTAGCGCTATTTTTACTTTTCGCGTTTTTGAATCATTAAAACATGAACACCTGCCTTAAGATGAGGTCAGTGGAAATACGTATCTGCTATTATACAAAGAGCCGACGATACGTCTAACGGCAATCAAAATATCACATTTTGTTAAATGGGCCTTGCGAAAAAAAAGGTTTACCTCAGCGACTTAAGTATCAATCGGTATAAAATATGGCTGTTTTCAACCACAAAATTGGTATGCCACATCTAGCAAAGCCGTTTGATTTAGGTACGAATAAAAATAGCGATATTAGAAATCGCGTCGGCCAGCTGATTGCACCGCTAAACGCATAACGTCCTTTTCGCTTAGTTTACAGTAGGAAGTGAAAAAAAAAGATAGTAAATAAAACCCTCCAAAAGATAATGATTTAATTTAATACGCGAACTTTTCACAATGTTCTTTGATTAAAAATCGCTATGCGAAAGCGGCTCGCTGATACCCCCTTATTTGGCTCCCTCCATCCTTATTTGCATCACTCATTTCTTGTATTAGCAAATGCGTTTTTGCCTTTTCCGTCTTTCATCCGAGTTCTCTCTTCTCTCACGACGTCTGAGATTATACCTCCCCCCCCCCCTCCAGCCCTGCGCCTTCCCCTCCCCACTCGGAGTTAATATACCGACGTGAAAGAAATAACAAACCCTTTTCGTGAGACGTGCGGGGCAAAGAAGCGGAGTGGCAGAGTGCGGCAGAGGGGCAGAGGGACAGACGGCGCAGAGGGGCAGAGAGGAGCAGAGGGGCGCGCTGGTGGCGAGCTGGCCGATGAAAAATTCTCCCTTCCGCCTTTCTTGCCTCGAGCCATGCGCGTTATTTCTCGCGTCTCAGCCCCCAGCTTGCTTCTATCCTCTCCTCTCTCTCGGTTGCATACTCTTTTCTCGCGACCACCGTCACTGCGATCATGGCCGATCTATCGTCTCGAGCGTTTCCGAACAGGTCCTTGACCCTTTCCAACTGAACGCTAGCGCACACAGCTTTGCCTCTGACGAAACGCCAAACGTTCTTTCGACGAACGACGTATGCATGCGTGAATATATATATACATGTATACGCGTATATATGTATATCATCCTTAGTACAAGTTTGCCATTAACCCAAGTGAAACCAAAGAGGCTGCCCGCATCAATGCGGGATCATTATATGCGCCAACATATCCAGGCCACTGGATGCACTCGATATTGGCGCTAAAACATATTCTGTTATACACCGCGTGACAAAATGCGAACGAATTTTTATTCAATGGCGGTCGACGTGAATGCGTACGTTCGCGTAAACATTTCCGTTTCTATCTGTCCCGCGCGCGCTGTAGCGTCGTACAATCGGTATATCCGAGACCTGACCATCTTCAACGACAACCGAGAGGAGGACACCGACCTTTCGCGTTCCATTGAGCGACGTTCCGTAGCGCTGCGCGATGCGGTCAACACAAACAACTTGAAGATAGCGTAAAAGAAATAAATAGGCGGTACACATATATATGTATGTACATGGATATATATATAAATACACACGCACATACGTAAATATAGACGACATGAAGGAACCACAAAAAAACACGTGATAACAAATTTGAAAGATATATTTACAACAGTAAGGCTCCCTACTTTACCGGAATCAACGCAAATAATCAAATGCTTTTCACATTTATTGTTATAAGTCATATTTTGACGAATAATTCGCCCGCTCGTGGTATCGATTTCCGTGATGGCGATTGACGAATTATTGAGCGCAATTTCTTAGTTATATCTATTTATTTAACAATTTTTAACAATTTCTTAGTTATATCTATTTTTTTAAGTTCATATTTTTATTCGCCGAGTAAAACGGTCCGACGAACAAATTTTCCTCGACGAATTCGATATTACGGATTCGCCCGACGGCCGACGATAAATCCGCAGCGACGAAAAAATTAGAGGAGAAAAAAAGATAAGCTCGCCAGTTATTATATTGATTGAAAAAATTCTTTGGCGAAACGCGCGCGCGCGTGTGTGTGTATCTGTGTCTATATATATGTATCTGTGTGTGCGCGCGCGGGACTCGGCGCGAGGGAAGAAGCCGCGCGCGTCTGTGAAACGTCGGTGCGCGCGAGCTTTGCGCGTTGTGACGTCGAGAAAAAGACTCAAAGGGTAGACAGAAGAAAGGGCGAAAAGCGAGAGCGCGAGAGAGAGACAATCGATTGCGAATTTCGTATACCTATACGCGCCGTATACAGTATATAGAATACTATAGACGCAAGTGTAACATACACATTGGCTCTTGAAACGAATCTTGACGAACTTTCCCGAAGGCTGTGTTGTATATTTGCGCGGGCGCGAGGAGGAAGTGGCCACGCGAGTGGGGATTTTCCCCTGTCGCGTCTGCCCCTCCTTTCCCCCCACCACCCCCCTCAATCTCTCTCCCTACCCCCGCTAGGCGTGCAGTCCGTTTCCCCCACCACGCGCACATTTCCCTCCCTCTCCCTGTCGCGCGCATTCTCCCCCTCAAAGCATCTGTCTTCGTCGCTCGCGCGCATCTGCCCTCCGCTCTGTCCTCCTTCCTCCACCGCGATTATCCGTATCCCTCTCGCGTTGGTTGCGTCTTTTCTTTTTTTTTTTTTTCACGTCGCGCTCTGTCTTCGACGCTCGCGCGGCGTCCTTGTCTCGCCGCGCGCTTCGCTTCGCGCGCCGTTCTTAACGTCAAACCACTTAGGGCCGAGCGCGCGGAGCACAGCTCCGCCAGTCCAGTCGATCTTTCCTACACACAACACACATTCCGGCATTTTCCACCTGATCGGGTGCGCGCGGCGGACGGTCCGACCGACCCGAACGAACGAGACACCGACCACACCGGCCATCTTGTCACGCTTGTTTCGTTCGTCGCCGCCGCTCTCGTTGGCGGTATAATCTCCGCGTGTGCGCGCGCCCTACCGACTGACGACAATAACGTAAACGGGAATAACATAAACGCGCGCGCGATATGTTGGATGCGTGTCTACCATTACCACCACCACCGCGGCCGCCACTACCACCACCACCAGCTGCAGCGGGAGCAGTAGCAGCAGCAGCAGCAGCAGCAACACCACCACCACCACCACCAACAGCACCACCAGCAGCAGTAGCAGCAGCAGCATCAGCACCAGCAGCTTTTCTACTGTAACGATACTCCGCGCGCCACTTATCACTCGGTGTTTATCCGTACGAGCGCGAGAAGAGAGGCTTTTGCATGCCGGCAACGCGCGTAGATCGAGTATTCGCGTGTAGTACAGCGGCACAAGCGGAGTAGTAGGAGCGTACCTACTATCTGGGATCTGTTGTGTGGTGGGCACATAAACGCACGCTCCGGGGGAAAAAACGGAGTAGCGTGCTTGCTTGCGCGCTCGCTCGCTCGCATTTTATCTCCCTCTCTGTGCTCGCACCGCTCGGCAAGTTACACCGGGGCGGGCCTGTGTGCGTGCGTGTGTATGTGAGAGTGAGTGAGTGAGTGGGTGTGAGTGAGGTGCGGGAGGAGAGGGGAGAACGAAAACACGCGTGATATAGAGCAAGAAAGAGTCATTGAGCAGGTGATGATCGCGAGGCGAGGAGAGCAGCCCCAGCAGCCTCCTCGAACCATGTGCGTGCGCCGCGTGTGTGTGTGACAAAACAAACCAGTGTGTCGTTTTATTTTTTTTCCATTTTTTGTTTTTTCTTTCGTTTGAGACGAAAAAAAAAACTCTGCCGATAGTCGACGAGTGAACAATCCGATAAAGTTGATCGGAGGAACGAACGAATAAAGTTGATCGGACGAGACGAGACGAACGGTGAGCGGCGCGGGATACGAATTTATTGCGAAATTACTTGTGAAATAAAATAAAAAAGGACAAGGAAGCGTTGGAGACGGTGGCACCATCGAGTGCGTACTTTGATAGCGCGCCGAAAGCCAGTAAGTAAATAAGTGCACTTGTTATGTATTACTTCCGGCGCGCGTTGACTTCACTTCTCTCTCGCCCCTCCCCCCCCCCCTACCGCCCCTCTTGAATCTTTCTCGTAGTTATTGCGAATTGTCGTATTGTAGGCGTCGCGGGCAAAAGTGAAAACAACGCTCTCGTGTAGCGCGGCTAAAGAAACTTTGTTATTCCCCCGTTATTAATCAATTTCCATAGCAGGCTGCGAGGCACTATGGCCGCTTATGTCGTCGTCGTCGTCGTCGACGTCGTCGACGTCGACGGAGACACGGATCAATCGCAGCGAGCAATTCCCTTACGTTTTCCTCGTTAACACGTGGACGTCGCGTAATTGACAAGCCAGCTGCACACGTCTCTCGTATGATTATTATTATTATTATTAATATTGTTTTTTTTACTTTTTACGTTTCGCCAAGTTTTCTTTTTTGTGTTGTGTTTCGTCGTTTCGAAATTGTCGCTTTTGAACTACGTCAATTGTGGGGAACATTTCACAATGTGAGCATCCGAGATGGATTAATGTCCGCTGCTGGATGAGTCAATGAGAGAATGAGTCGTCGGGCGCTCGAGAAGCGACGATGACGACGACGACGACGACGACGGAGACGAAGACGATGAGTCCCCCCCTCGAAGCCGAAAAAATGTCAACGAAAGAGAATATCTGGTGTACACGGAAATCCGTAATAGCAACGACGACGACGACGGCGTAGTGACGCGTTTCTCGAGAGCCAGAGCAATGCCAGCGGCAAGAACAGCGTCCGAGGCTCGGAACCAGCCAGCCGCCTGTCAAGCGACCTCGCCGTCTCTCCATTGACGCGCGTGCGTGCACAGTTCGCCGCCGCCGCGCGTCCCTCCGCTCTCTGCGCGCGCGGGGGGACAAGGCGACTGTCGCGACTCTAGCGCGCGTGTGAATGAGAATGCGAATGTCGGTCTGTGTATGGGTGCCGCTGCTCTGCCGTTGCGGTATGTACGTAACACGCGCTCGCCGTGCGGCTCGTACGCATCTCGGGCTTCGAGTGCGTGACCGGCGGCGGCGGCAACAGCAGCAGCAGTGGCAGCAGCAGCGACAGCGGGAAAATCGGCTAGTAAACGGAGAGTCAGCGCTTCTTCGTCGTGTATTCGTTGCTTATCTGCTCTCAAACGAATTTGCTAATAGAGCAATATGGCTGCTAATTGCGACCCATCAGACTAATTTCTACAATAGTCACAGGGAAAACGGCGGGAGAATAATCTATAAATACTTTCGTGAAATCAGTATCATGCGTTCGATTCGAGAATTAATAACGCATCGTAGGTTTATGACGTCGACGCGTTTCGTCGTCGTAAGCAGCAGTAGTAGCAGCGACAGCGGGAAAATCGGCTAGTAAACGGAGAGTCAGCGCTTCTTCGTCGTGTATTCGTTGCTTATCGTAGCGCTCAAACGAATTTGCTAATAGAACAATATGGCTGCTAATTGCGACCCATCAGACTAAATTCTACAATAGTCACAGGGAAAACGGCGGGAGAATAATCTATAAATACTTTCGTGAAATCAGTATCATGCGTTCGATTTGAGAATTAATAACGCATCGTAGGTGTATGACGTTGATGCGTTTCGTCGTCGTAAGCAGCAGCAGTAGCAGCGACAGCGGGAAAATCGGCTAGTAAACGGAGAGTCAGCGCTTCTTTGTTGTGTATTCGTTGCTTATCTGCTCTCAAACGAATTTGCCAATAGAGCAATGCTAATTGCGACCGATCAAACTAATTTCTACAACACTGAAAAAAAGTAATAGTTGTGATTACCAATCGTTGGTCAGAGCTACCAATATTTTAGTAACTGCAACCAATTTTTTGGTATATCGAACCAATGATTGGTAATCACAAGTACTAATTTTTGTCAGTGAATAGTCACAGGGAAAATGGCGGGAGAATAAAATATAAATATTTTCTTGAAATCAGTATCACGCGTTGGATTCAAGAATTAACAACGCATCGTAGGTGTATGACGTCGACGCGTTTCGTCGTCGTAATGAAGCGACTGCACAACGAGATTAGCTCTTTTTTTTCATACGTTGTAAGAGTCTCGTCGCGATAAAGCAGAAAGTATCGTGAATGGACCTGGTATTTTTATTTTTGTTTTTCGACAGCCGTGACACGAGTTTTAAGTCATTTTCGCGACACCTACACTGAAAAAAATTAATAGTTGTGATTAACAATCGTTGGTCGGAGCTACCAATATTTTAGTAACTGCAACCAATATTTTGGTAGATCACACCAATGATTGGCAATCGCAACTACTAATTTTTCACAAATAAAAAATTCAAAACATCAAATTAAAACATCAAAGCGGAGAACAATCGCAAGTTGCGTCATCTGTCTACTTTGTTAAAAAAAAAAAAAAACACGGATTTTTCCCCGCAATGTACTTGGAATGTTTGCAATTTTCCGTTTAAATATTCCAAGAACTCAATATCTATAATCTCGAGTCCGTGTTGCGTCATTGGTGAATTTCGAGCGACGCGAAAATTTTCAACCGGATTTACGAGTCTAGGAAAATCTATTTATTTGCATATCTGCGCGGATGCCTGTAGAGGGGGAATATAAAACAAAAACAAAACTAACTCCACGGCCGTCCATCCGGTTGGCAGGTCGGTGCGACTGTGGGGCTTTTCAAAGTCAAATAAACAGTCGAGAAAAAGGAGGCGAACGTAGAGCAATGTAATAGCGAAGGTCGGCGCTCTCGCGGAGAGTTTCTCACGCGTTGAGTAACCTCGGCGAGCATGCAGTCTCCTCGCCGGCTTCAACGTGCAGCAGGCAGCGCGCCGTCTCGTGAGCCATAGCCGACGAACGAGCGAGCGAGCGAGGGCAAGACGGTCCAAAGTCGCGGTCGCTGTCCGAGAAGCGCGCGTTCAACTGCAGCAGCGCCGCGTGCGCTGTTTTGTATCTCGCGTACGCGTATTTCCAGACGCCAGTTCGGTCCAGTCGCGACATTCTTCGAATTCAGCTGCAGTATCAACGCAACTTGGAGAAATCGTCTCTCGATATCACTGAAAAAACAATTTTTTTTTTTTTTTTTTTTTAATTTGATTCCTACGTATGCCTTCTTCAGGCTTTTATGATGTTGAAGTTTGCATCGTTGGACCGCAATGAAAATAAATAAAAACAATTATTCCAACGATTATAAAACGACTCAAACGATTCTAAAAAGTTATTTTAACGATTAATCGTCATGATAATTAATTATACCCAGTACAATCTTTTGGGTTTAGAATAATTGTTTTTTTTTTCTAATTTTCGTTGCATTCGAACGATGCAAATTTCAACGCCATAGGCTTTTACGTTTTTTTTTCCTCAACTCCCCTTCGTTTTTCCCACTCCACTTCATCCCCTTCCATTTAATGAGTTCCCCCCAGAGTGTTACCCGCAGCCACTCTTTCCTAATGCACTACTGTATCGCATTTGCACTCTGGGCACAGGGAAACTGCGGAAAACCCGTGTCGATACAGGCGGCTATATTTTACTGACTTTTGCTGTATGAGAATACATCAGAAAGTTAGAAAAACTGCCTCCCGCTCAGCAGTTAACGCGCAAATTGGTGCGTGGCTAAGCGGTCACCCATCCAAGTACTGACCGCGAGTCAAGCTGCTTAACTTGGGAGACCGCCGAAGCCACGCACCGACCGCGCGTCCACTGATGTCGGTCAGCCGCACGCAGTATCAACGCAACTTGGAGAAATCGTCTCGCGATATCACTGAAAATAACAAATATAACGAAAAACATTGTTATCGACGTTATGGATTCGAAGAAGCTCATTAACTCCCATCTACAATTTCGATAAACCACAATGAAGTTGGCATTGTACAGGCGCTTCTATCGTGTATCTACTCGGACAATTGTGAAATATCGAGCGCGTATGTCGGTCAGTCGTAGACACGGATGCATTAATGATAGACGTTGAAGAAGCACACTCCACCAGCAGCCACCGCCGGGCAGACTTGTAGGTAGCGCGGTAGATAGACTTGACGCGAGTGCTTGTGGAATATCGATCGATTCGACAGCTATGTTTACATATGCAGAGAATGAGAAAGAGACAGAGACGCGAACGTGGAAGACCGAAGTGCGGAGAGGCGATAGATACATGTAGGGCATTCGGGAACGAGTTAAACGTATTTTTGTCGCTGCAAGTCGGAGTGTACGTTTTTTTTTTCCTCCGGGATATACCTACAATGTAGACACTCGATATTCTCTGTGTCTTTTTGACAATTTGAGATAAAAAGTCTGACACTTTTTTGACTTCTGAAGAATTACGAAGGAGGTACGAATGTTTCATGTTTGGCTTTAGATTTGACAAACGCATGTTCCTAACTCTTGGGTTTCTAGAATTTTTCTTTGATACTCACCGTCCAATTGTATCGCGCGGACTCTATAGAGAAAGAAGGGCGAAAGGTGTACCAATCGTATTGCGAGCTTTTCGCGACGAAGATGCGCGAATCCAATTTTTTTTTTCATTTTTTTTTCATCGTTATATCGATTAAAATGTTTTTACATCGCCGGTACGTTTAGATCGCGCAAGCGAAAATAGTGCCAGAGGGATGATAATGAAAACAAGCTGCGTAAGACGTAGGATACGCACACAGCAGGCAGGTAGCTATACGAAAGATGTTGGTATTTATACGGCGCGATTTCCGCTCTCGAATGTTTTTCTCTTGCCCTCCTTCTCGCACCCGACTCTAGCGTTTACCACCCTCCCTCCTCTCCCCCTCTCCTTCCCGCTCAGAATTTCTCCTCTCGCGCCACCGGCAATCACCGCGTTTCCTTTTTTCCCCTATACGCCTCGGCGTTCTTACCTCCCCTCGCGTTGGCAGAAACGCCGTGTGCCGCTAACCCCTCTCGACCCCTTTCACGACCTTCTCAAGTGCACCCCCTCGCCCCTTGTTCTCGACACTCGCTGCTTCGTTCTCTCTTTCTCTCATTCTCTCTCAGTCTCGCGACTTTCCTCTCCTCCTGTCCCCCGAATTCTTGCTCCCCGAACTCCCGGCGGCGGCGCCGGCGGCGGTTCGTAGGTGAGCAGTAGCTTTTATCGATGTGTGTCGATGTCGACCTGCGCGAGTGCGAAACAACGCGAGGGAGGCCGTACGACGCTCCTCTCTCGTGCTCTTCTTTTCGCACTCGACGTTTCCTCGCGGAATCGCGGCGGGGGAGGGGGGAGGGGGGAGGGGGGGGGGGGGTGCGGGACAGAGAAAGAGAGAGACCGTCGCGGAGGGTGATAAAGACATGAAATTTCTCCCTCCTTTCTCTCCCCCCCCCTCCCCTTCCCCCTACATGACTCGGCCTACTCCATCCATCCTTCCATCTTTCCATACATCCATCCAGCCAGCCATCCTTCCTTCCTTCCTTCCTCTACTACCGCCGCCGCCGCCGCCGTCGTCGCCGCCGCCGCATACACGTTTCTTCCGGGCATTACCCCACCACAATCGGCGGCTTTCTCCCCACCACCGTCGACATGCTTCTCCACCGAGCGACTCGACGCAACAAACTCTCGTTCCCCTCGACAACCCTCCTCTCTCGCCCTCTTTGCCACCCCCCTCCCAAGACCCCCCAGCCACCCCCTCGCTCCCCCCCCCCTCCCCCTCCGTCCCAGGCCTCCCCCACGGGTGCTCAAACCGCCGAAGCGAGCGCCGCGCGCGCGTTACCTTCTCTTGGGTCGCGTCTTCTCCCCCCACCAAACGACACACAGGACACAGACGAGCAGCCACGCCGACCGAACCGGCGGCCGCGCGCGCGCGAGTCTCCCGCTTTAATGTTACATTAATAAAAAGCAACAATCAATATCTTGCCAGTGATTTTTTTCATTTTGTTTTTTTTTTTTTTTTTCGTCTATAACAGAATTTCCAAGTACGGCAGTGGCGGCGCGCCGGTCGGTTATATCCGCGCGCGCGGGGCCAACGTCGGCGACGTCGTCGGCATTCGAGCGGGCGGCGGGAGAGCAAGCGAGAAGCTAAGCGAATGAGCGAGAGACAGTGCAGTCCGAGGCAGAGTACAATAGGCGCGAGGCGACTTGGCCCGAGTTACCCTGTATATTCAGCTGTATGTTGGTATATACATATACCTATACACGTATAGAGCGTCTGTCCATCGAGCAAATGCTGCTGCGGCCACCGCCACTGCGCGCCACTTGATCGTCATACTGTTGTTACGCGCCGGGCGTTATACTCTGCCTACCTCCTCTTTTGCACTACCGCTAATCACTCGTCGGCTGCCTTTTTTTTGCTTCTGATCCCACTCATCGGAATCATTTGCGATGAGGATTTAGTCAACGTCTTCGAAAGTTCGAGGGTCCTGGTTTCGAAGGATTTAGATTTTGTTTGAATTCATTTACTTTTGTACGCGTTGTAAACAACGGAAGTCGTGAAATGTTATTCAAGTCATTTTAATAGTGCGTCAGCGTCATTTTTTTTTTTTTTTACACTGTGTCAGTTTCTGTGTTGTGAATATATTTTGGAACGTACAGAGTGACAATGAGGAACTTTTGTGCCGGTGGTGAACGTTGATGTTGGATTATTACGTTAATGCGGACGACAACGCTATTCACGAGAGCTCTGATTCCATCTTCTTGTCTCTGCGTCTCCGGGGATACGATTAACGGTAAAGGAAAAAATACGACTGACTACACTGCGATACAGTTAGCTGAGAAGCTATGGGATAGTCGTTGAGGTAGCTCCGGGAGTCGAGAATCGTGTGAGAGCCAAAAGCCTAATCAATGCGTTATCGAAATTCCTGAGAATTCAAGTTTGTCGCATTTCGAAAAATGTGTGGTCAACTGTGCTATGCGCGAAATATTTGCCTGAGAGGACAACATTGCTTTTATGGTTCTCGCAACGCTAATTAATGTCACTGGCAATATATTATAGTACCTGTCACCTATGTGTATAGCAAAATTCGCTATATTTGGCATTGTTTATCCGATGGATTATTCTCAGCCTAGAATTGTAGAGGGACAGTCGTTGAAAGCCTAATATCAAAGGAAAAGTGTACAACGTGCTGACGGGCCGCGGTTGTGACGTCCACGCATCACGTATCGTACGTGAGCACGCGGCTCGTAGTGACGCGTAGCGCGCGTTGCGAGCATAGCGCGCGGGTGGCTCGCTCGCGGCTTGTTCGCTGCTTGAATGGAATGAATCCCACTGCTGCTGCGTGTGTATCTGTGTATGTGAGTGTTGTGTGCTGTGTGTATGTGGGTGGGAGTGTGTATGCGGTTCTGCGGGTGTTCCGCTGCTTCACCGCCGCTACCGCCACCGCCGCCACCGTCAGAGCAGCGACATCGGAGGGGCAACAGGACGTTGCCTGTGGCCCGGGGTTTCAGTGGCAACGTTGCGGCTTGAAACAAGCGCGCGCGAGTATTCGCTATATATGTATATATATATATACACACGACGTGGAGAGTTTACCGCGCGCGCGAGTGGATTGCCTTCGGCATCCTCCTCGCGGTCGGGGATCGGACCTCGAGTCAGCGCACTAAGAATGAGCGATCGGAGGAGGCGGCGGCGCGCGCGTCGACCGAATATACACGTGCATTTTTAACCTACGCTACGCGTTCCATCGTTGCGTCGTCGGCACGAACGCGCTACTCACCTACGCTATTCGCATTCGAACGGAGTGACGCGAAAATGTTTGTCTCTTTGACATTGAGTATTGTAGTTTCTTTTGCGGATGATAAACGAATGGGAAAAAGAGAGGAGGTAGCTATGTTGCACTATGGATTTATGGATATAGTTGAGATAGTGAAAAATGGGAGTCCGGGGCTATGTGAAGCACTGAGAAGAAACCGTTTCGAGGTCATTTCCTGGTGCATCGAAATTGCTTGCTCGACGCAAAATATTCTTGTCCAGACGTTTTTGCCGCATGGCCGAATATTTTTCTAGGGCGAAAAATATTACTCAAATGGCGCCTCTTTTTTTAATTATTAGAAAATTCTTATTGGATGATCAATAATTTTGGACCCCTGCGAAAATCCCTGCAAATTGCGTCCTCATTATTTTACAGCTTCGACAAAGACATCTCTCTTAGGAAGTGTGTTAATTAATTTTGTCTTCTTTATAGAGGAAGCTTTGGCAAAGCTGTAAAATAATGAGGAATCAATTTGCAAGTTTCTACTTTGCAGTCTTGCTTGAGCTCGGAAGACGTTATTTAAATAACACAAAGTGTCATCAAATTTCAACTGTTCGACCGATTTATATATATAATACAAAAATTTACAAATATCAAATTTGAATTTCGACCTTTTTCGTGTGCTCGAGGTTTGAAGGTTGGTTAAGGTTATCTCGAAAAGGAGAGCGACACAGGAAAGTTACCCAGGCCTAATACAATGCCCAACGGTTCCATAGAAAAGTGTTCAGCTACCGAACAATTTTTAATTAAATAATGTAACAATATCGAAAAAATCGCAGCCCGTCATTGTCGCCTTATTTATGCTTCGAGCAGTCGCAATCAGACATCGATGCCCAATCTGTCGACAATTATCTCATTTTCATCCTAAAACTCATTAACGAAAAAATTGACTTGACAAGAGTCAAGGCACTTGTAAATCCTCAATGACGTTTAACACTAATAGAAATAGCAATATCTATAATACATATGAGGAGGTACATAGAAGATGCCTTGGGTAATAATCCCGATTGCAATTCCCGCGGTGCCATAGACCCTGCGCTCTGCAGGTCGAAGCTCAGTGAGGTTGTTGCAACGCTGTAAGCTACAACCTATACCTATAGCATCAGTCGCGAGCGGAAGGGAGAGAAGTGTATTCGAGAGAAACCTTAGAACTCAACGAGCGGAGAAAGAAGAAAGATTGAATTCTTGGCGTTTCTCTGATCGCGGATCCAGTGTTGCCCGTCTTACCTGGTCTTACCCACCTGGTTTTACGTGGAAGTCAAAACCTTTTCTACGACATTTTCTGTGCGCTCGAAATCGGTCGGTGATCCTTAAGTGACGCAACCTACGTTCATTCGTGTTTTTTATTAAAATCATTAATTCAGGTATCAATTGTTTAAATTAGAAATACATAGACATCAGTTAGAAATAATTGTTTTTATTGACGCAACCTACGTTCATTCGTGTTTTTTATAAAAATCATTAATTCAGGTATCAATTGTTTAAATTAGAAATACATAGACATCAGATAGAAATAATTGTTTTTATTTATTATGTTTCATGTAGGTAATTATAATTTGTTGTTGTTGTTGTTGTTGTTGTTGTCGTTGGCTAATGAGGATTAAACATCCTCAATGTTAATTATACCCGGACAGACGTAGATATGCCGTCGTCTAAGCTAACAGGAAGAAGAACCACCAAGAAAAGCAGCTTTTCGCACGGTGGTGGTGAAGGTAGTACGCACGGAAACAATAAGAAGGTCTATATTCCGGCTGTCTCTTTCTGTCTAACGGCCGGGGAGGTGGGAGGGGGAGGAGGAGGAGGCGAGAGATGAGAGAGGGGAGAGGTAAGGGCAGCGGAGAGGAGAGGAAGAATGAGCGGAGGAGGATGCAGTAGCGGCATAGCGCAGTACAGAAATATAGGTATATAAAGTATATACGAGGTTGACGAGAGGAAAGGTGGGGTGAGGTGAGAAGGAGAAAACAAAGAGATAGAAAAAACGCACGGCGGATGGGTATGGGGGATACAGGAATGAGCGAGCTCCCCTAGCGGAGAGACGGAGGAGAAGAGATTTTACAAAAAAGCACGTCGACGGCGGCAGGCAGCAGCGGCGACGGCGGCGGCGGCGGCCCCTTTCGTCGCGACCGAGCGAGCGGCGACCTCGGCGATGATACGACAAAAAATCAGATGCACGGCCATTGGCTGTTCTCAATTCGAATTATTGGCTTCCCCGGTCGCCGTTCGTCAGATCCTCCCCCGACCGAACGAACCCTGTCTCGCTCGCTCGCCACTTTCCTATGATTCGACTTGCTTTATTTAGTCATTTCTCTCTCTCTCTCTCGCTCTCCCTCCGTCCCTCTCCTTCTCGCACTCCTTCCCTCCCTCTCTCTTTTTCTCTCTCGCTCTCTCTCTTTCTCTCACTTCGGCATTTTCTGTCTCACTTTGGTACATCGAGCCGCGAGTCTGTGGGTTTCGCTCCCTCTTCCCTGCCGCTTCTCTTTTCCTCTAGCCAGTCACTGTGCTTCGGGCTCACGTTGCGCGCGCTCTCTGTCGCTCCTCTCCACCCGTTTCCTCCCCTCTCTCGCCTCTCCTATCTCCTCGTCGCCGCTTCTCCTCCAGCGCTGACGCCGTCGCTGCCACCGCCGCCGCTTCTTCGCCCCCTCCCCTTTGCCATCGTGTTACTCTGCTGCCCCCCCTCCTGCCGTCTGCCCTCCCTCCTCCCACCCTCTCTGAGACGACCGTGGAGGGCCGAAAAAATTGAAAAAAAAAAGAAAATAAAAAAAAAAAAGAAAGAGGAAAAAAAAATTCCAGTCGGAAAAAGAAATCCAATTTCGTTGCTATGGTGACCCAGCGGCGCGCGTCGGCTTTGATAAAGATAGGCCTTCCCCCTCGCACCAAAACCGACAAACGTTATATATCTCCTTCGGACACAACTCCGCCGCGCGTCCCTTCGTCGTCGGTGCCCCGTTCCCTCTCTCTCGACGGCGAAAAGAAACGAAACGCGGCGCGCGCGAATCGAGTATACGAGGCGAAGATCGAATATCGTTTTTCATCCGTAAAAGGAAAGTACGTTATTCGATATATATCGCGATTAATGCGCGGTCAACGAAGACGATAAATTGTTGGTCAATGGATAATAATAATAGAAGCAAGACCTATTTGCGTTATTATAATAATAATAAGACCCATAATAATTATATTAATAATGACAAGACGTCGAAGCGGCAGCAGCAACAGCAGCAGCAGAAGTGGGGGGGGGGGGGGGGGCGAACGATGGCACCTACATAGACAATACCTATGTACTAGAAAAAAAACGAGACTACGTTCTATTCTCGTCTCGTCGATGCGATAAAACGAGGACCTCGGTACGCCGTTGCGAGGGCGAGAACGAGAGAGTCGGGAGAGGGAGAGGGGGGGGGGGGGGCGGTCATAATTTTTATTATTTCGAAAAAGTTTTTTAATAAAAAAGTTGCCGGGTGTAGAATGCCGCGTGACTGGTGTAGTGCAAGAAATATAGGTGGCGGTTGTGTAGGTGTATTGGCCAATACACGTTTCGCGGTACACACTCTCGGGATTCTCCCATTTCTCTCTCTCTCTCGCGATGCGGTGTACGGTTCGAGTGTGCGAGAGCGAGTAGGTACGTTGTTAGGAGAAGGGTAGCAGCACGCTGCTGCTGCGCTCGTTCGGGGCTGTTCGTATGCCCGAGACTCGCATTAAAAGTTTCGCTCGGCGTACGAGAGCGGCGGGGTGGGCAGGAGTAGGTGCGGCGTCGGCGGCGGCAGCAGCGACGGCGGCGGTGGTCGGGACTATAGCGCAAAGAGTGAGGTAGTCGAGCGATATTTCATAACTTTTGTATTTCGAAAAAATGTACAATGGCCCGACAGGCCGCTCGCGGCTGCTGCTGCTGCTGCTGCAGCAGAGGGAACGGCGGCGGCGGCAGCGGCGCCCGACAGGCCATTGCTTCCTCGGGCTTCTGCTCTGCATTCTTCTGCAATGGCATAGCTGTGTTGCCCCTCTATACCAGCGAGGAGGAAGAGTGAAAGAGCGCCGCCTATAGTTGCTTACGTACCTATATACGTACCTAGAACGTAGTCGTTCGAACATCGATGCACGGTGCGCAACAACTTATAACCAATCCATACTTTTGTGTCGCACATGTCTGTACATGTAAACACGATGCTTCTACCTGTGCAATGTTTATGGGGTATCCGCGTGTCTGAGACCTAAAATATGTATTTATTTATTTATTTTTATTTTGACAAAGCGTGTATGATATCGAACGCGAATAGACCAATTTTTAATCTTCACAATCACAAACATACGCTGAGAAAAATTAGTAGTTGCGATTACCAATCATTGGTTCGATCTACCAAAATATTGGGTACAGTTACTAAAATATTGGTAGCTCTGACCAACGATTTCTAATCACAACTATTCATTTTTTTTTCAGTGTAACGTGTAAAGATGAATAATTGGAGTACACTAACTGGAGTACAATCTTCATCTACGAGTCATCGCAAAAAGAAAAACAACAGGAACAAAAACCACAAAGATCGGCGCCACGGTTTTACCATGGAAATTCATTTGATCCATAATTTGTCCCTTGACTTTGTGTGCATGCCCGAACCTCGGAAAAAAGTAAGAGAAACGAGGTACCCAGAAAAAAGTCCTATAAACTAAAAGTTCGCGCCAAAAAATCCTCGGAAACAGAGCACTCGGAAAAAAAATTCCTCAGGAAAAAGGTTCCTCCTTTCCGCCCGGGCGAAAGAGCTTTCAATCGCGGCAACGGTCGCTCGATGTCTCGTGCATTATAGGCAGTGTGTCGTTTCTATAGACACCCCTAGTGAACACAGGCCCAACTCGCGATAAGCAACTCGAGACAAAATAATTCGACGCACCACCCGTGGTCGACGCATGACTAACTTGACACGGCCAGAGCCGACTTATCATGAACTCAACACGCCAAAATCCTTCTGTTGTGCGAGTCAACGCGATATGACTTACCCAGTGACTCAACTTGACATGGCAAAACGGTGTTATAACTCAGCTAGACACAAACAGTGTCGCAGCTCAATTCGAAATGACGGAACTGCTGCCTACTATTCTTCTGGACACGGCAAAACTGTCCTATCCCTCATAACACCGAATGGAAGGTCATACGTAGTTACCATATGGGACTCTAAAAGTACCCTTTTCAATGGACAGTCTAACTTTTACAGGCGTAATGCTGAGATTAGCATTCAATAACGATTGCTTTTTTGGACATCATAAGCGTGAAAATGGAAACCCAAGTAGGGGACTTTAGTGCACTAAATGGTCACAAATGGACCCTTTGGTGTTGTCAGGGAAAAGTGTTTCCCTGCTCAACTTAAAAACACGCCAGGACTGAACACAGGCCAAACCGAATACGAGCTGCATTAGATCCATTCCTGTAAACTGTCAGAGTGGCTGATAAAACGATTTTGTTTAACCGTAATAATTTGATGCGTTACGTATTCTGTTGGACCTTCCTATGTCCATTTGTGGCATTGCACTGCAGCAGCAGTTTTGACGTGTCGAGTTGAGCCGTCGTGTCGCGTTGAGACAGTGACGACTCGATTCCGTGTTTAGTTGAAATCTGTATAAACGACGCACTGCCCACTTTGTGGCTTTTCATTCTACGTTCTCGTCCATTCTGTGTCATTCTCGTTTCATCCTCATGTGCGCACAGAGGGTCATTTACACCAGGACACACTGCTCAACTAGTTACGTGCACCTGGTAACACGTTTCCTTGGACCTGCGACTGTGTATGCACCTTCAATGCTCCGACATAATAGGTTCCCATCCACAATGGTGTCGGATGAAGAGGCAAAAGGAAAAATGTCGGAGAGTCTCAACGGAAAGGGAAGAAGAAAAAAAAAAAAGATATCGCGCGGGAAGCGAATAATCATGCATAACCGCTACTGTCGGACTCGATGTCTGGATGCGTTTGGCTACGAGATGAGAAAATGGAAAATGAGTCGTCAGACGTTAAATCGATAAAGAAATATTGCGACTGAGGGAATAAAAAAAAGATTAGTGGAGAAAAAAAAACAAGGCGCCGGAGTAACTGCGTGGGGAAGAGAGTCGGGAGGCGAGCAGAGAGGGATCCGGAAGATGGGGCGGCGCGGCGGGGCGGTGAGGCAGGTCTGGTAGGATAATGTCCCCTGGTGCTTCTGATGCTATATATCGGAGTCGACGCCTCTCTCGAGCAAGAGGGGGATGCTCCATTCGTGGTCACGACGGTGGCTGCTGCCTTCGTCGGCTGCTTTGGCTGCTTCGGCTGCTGCTGCTGCTGCTGCTGCTTTTCCTCTGTCTGTTTTGAGTCGGTGAACTTTGCCAACTCGAAAGCGGTTCGAAGATAGCGTGCGTGGGCCGCTCTTGCCCACCGCGCGAGACGTAATACGCCGGCAGGGAGCTCTCTCTTTGTTTCTCCTTCATCTCTTGTTCTTCGGCAAGCTCACTGTCGATGTCCCGTTCACTCGTGCGGCGCTACCCCTGCATTATGGAAATTTTGAACCAATTCGAAAATCAATACCAACCGACGATGCTGATCCCCCCTCTCATTCTCTCTGTCTCTCTCGCACTCTATCTCTCATCGTCTCGCACCCCAGCCACGCGGTCATCCTGCGAGAATCTTCCCTCTGCGAATCTCGAATTTACAATTAAGACATATTTAAGCAATCATTGAGCGATGATTGTACCCACACTGAGAAAAAAAAATGCTAAATCCAACAAAATGTGCGGTTAAGGGCAGCGAAATAAATATTTTGCAAATTGGACAAAATATTTAATTGATCGAAGCACCTAATGATAGAATTAAAAAAATGATTAGCATTGCCGAATATTTTGTCGAATCTGCAAAATATTTATTTCGCCGACCGCAAACGCACGTTTTGTTGGATTTAGCCATTTTTTTTCTCAGTGCATATATTGGTGAGTTATCGAACATTTTCAAGGATTTCATTGTGGAAACGTATATAGATATGTATTATGATAAAAAAGTAAACCTATATACGAGGGAAGAGGTCGCTGGGAACGTGGTAGGTTGGTGGTTACTTACGACGCAGATACGAGGATATATCGAAGACCCGCGTACGGCGGACTACGTTCCCATTTCGTGTTGTAAGCTGCGAGAGTTCCCAACGTCGCCAGCGCGCAGCGTAGTGGAAAACATACGCAGACGGAAGGGGGTAGTAGTTGGAGTGGGGGGAGCTTTTTTCGTTTTACAAACTGGTTCAATTTTTTCTCGAAATGCGAGTCAAGAACCAAGAGAGGGAGAACGAGAAAGAGAAAACCGGTTGCGGAGTCTACTACGAAAAGTCAAGGGGCCGCCGAGCAAGCGAGCGAGGGGAATGCCGCTGTTGGCGCGAAAACCGTCGGAGGGGAATTCGTGCGCGCGAACCTTTTCATAGTTTTTCCCCATCTCTTCCTATCTTCCGGAG
This sequence comes from Itoplectis maculator, assembly GCA_964034905.1. NCBI lineage: Eukaryota > Metazoa > Arthropoda > Insecta > Hymenoptera > Ichneumonidae > Itoplectis > Itoplectis maculator. The sequence goes on along the minus strand of OZ035852.1, from coordinate 14,792,263 downwards.
ACAGTGACTGCAAGTGGACGATTTATCGCCCCTTCCATTGGATGGACAATTCTTTGATGCATTTTTTCGAATTCTCGCAAACGGTTGAAAGGGGCGTATGAGGATTTTTGTCGGACGGGAAACGCGAGAAAAGGTACCTACTTGGTAGGCACTTGGTAACGAGAGACAGGAAGTGACGTAATTGCAGAGGGATTCGCGCGCTGCCCACTCTTAATAATCGACATACGTGAGAATGCTCCGCGCGAGCGTCTCTGCGAATTTTGTTTTATATGTGTTATGCATGTGTCAGGCTCGTCCTGCATTATCCTTTCGTTCGTGGATGTGCACATTCGTATATTCACGCTGCACTTTCCTCTCAGACCCTTTCGGCCCTTTTAGTACTTTCGGGAAGTTTCCTTTCTCGGATGACGGTGTCACATCTCTCGTCAACAAGTGGTCCTCATGTTCGCTTACTAATTTTTCGACAGAGGTACCTACGGCGCTATCCAACCAGCTACCTATTACCTAAATTCTGTAACATTATTTATAACATACCAGCATAAAACGCACTCTCGTCTTGCCCAAATTAGTTTTGGTTTCTCACAGAGAAAGCTTCGTTTTCGCGAAAAAAAGGTTGACCGTGATCGGTCAAGCCATTCGAATTTTATGTCGTGAATTTTTGGAAAAATCTTTGTCTCTACCTCTTTACTATCCTGCTTTTCTTTCACTCTGCCTCCGCCTCCTGATGTCGTCATAGGTCATTGCCACGAGACAACTACGACAGATTTTCGTTCGTATTTTCATACAAAAAATACTTTTATGTAGGTCCGATATTTACTTTCTCAACAGATCAGGAAAAGACTGTATTAAATTGAAACGTCTTGACGAATTCAATGCGTCCTGTTATATCATCTGAATAATAGTCAGTCGTTAATCGCGAGAAATGTCGAAATTGTAGAAAACCGTAGTCATTGAAATCTATCGAAGAGCAATGAAAAGTTGTAACGTTTACCGTTGCTATCTGTATTTCAGAAAAACGTGTGGACCGTCGAACCAACGGACTTGGACCAACAGGCGATAGCCGAACAAGAGGCGTCGGCGGCGGCAGCCAAGGAGGAGGAGGAGGAGGAGGAGGCGGGGGAGGAGGCGGTGGGGAAGGAGGCGAAGCGAAGCCAGAACGTGGGGGATTCGTTCTGGCCGAGCGAGGACCTCGAGGGGCTCGTCGAGGCCGAGGACGTTCGAGAAATCGACGAGTTCGAGGACTTGGATAGATTCGAGTTTGAGAATCAGCTCGACCACTACTTCCAACGGCAGATCAGTAGTACCGTCGTCGCTGACGAAAAGCTTGGTACGTTGAAAGAAATCTAACCAATATCGATGCATTTTCCACAGTAGAGTTATTTGGGATTACGCAGATCCTCATCGCAAGGAACTTGCTTAATTCTGTAACCTTACTCTTGAATTATATTCACTCGATGTAATTTTCGTTCACAAGCTACACTGATTGCCACATTATCCGATAATTGGCAATTACACCATTCATTATCATAGATACCTTGTAACTAACAATCGTTTTTATTCAAAAGTAATATTGCGCATTTCCAGAATAAACCGATAATCAAACCGGTGATAAACGAATGTGATAGTTATGGTTTAACCGAGCAGGAATCGTTTGATTTCAGATTTATCGGGAAAGGAGGAGGTCAAAGATAACGAGAAGAAAAAGGAAAAAGAGACGAGCGTCAAGTCGGCGGAAAGCGAGACTAAAAGGGACTGGGTGAGGACAGACGACGAGCCGACAACACAGGTGGTGCCAAAGACGCGTATGCCGCAAGAGAAGCAACGCAGCATTTCAGAAACAACAAATACCGGCGGTGCTCATACAACGAGAGCAATGTCAAACATGTTTCCCCAACAGTACTGCTTAAGATGGAAGTACCACCACAGTAACCTGCAGACGATGTTCTCACAGCTCCTCGAGCGGCAAGCTTACTGCGATGTAACGCTGGCTTGTGAAGGTCAAACTCTTCGGGCACACAAGGTAGACAGAATAACATCTGATACATAACACTGCAGCCACACTAAACAGCTCTGCTGTTCTTTTCTATTTTATTTTTCAAATCAAGTAATCTATAAGTATGCTGAGCTTCTCTCTTTATCGTCGCCCCTTTAAACGGTGAACTCATTCTCATCATAGACAAATATGGGGATAATAAATAAGAATCGAGGCTGTTATCAATATTATATGACGGAGACGACGAGACAGACATTATGGTTTGACATTATTTTTTAGCAGATGTCACCAAAGTCATTTTCACTTCCACCGTCGCAACGTGAATCCTCTCTTAAAATCCTCTCTTAAAAAGTACATGACACATCGAAAGTCGAATATCGAAATCTGAAGCCGCTATAAGGACCAATTATGAGCGCTCCTGTGCCTACTAAGCGTTCTGGTTGGTCGGCAGCGGCTTCGATATATAAGCACGTTGTTGCTAGTGTTGTATTAAAAGATGTTGCACTGGTTTATTCGGACGATTATAGTCTGCATTGACGCTTGTGGAATGCATAGCAAAGAGACCCGAGAGAATTGCAGTTCCGGTTGGTAATGGCCGAGTTGTGGTGTTACTAATGCTCTCCGGTCGGTCTCGACCGATGCAGATGGGAGAATTCTTCAAGCACGTTTTATACGTGGCAAAGATATGCACCGGCGATAGTTGTGGGGGCTTCTACTCGCTTCAACTATACGTCAGGTTCAACATGCGTTGCTGCACGTTGCTACTTTTCATATTCTCTTCATTTCCCCACTTACGACTCAATGTAATCGTGCTTGCCACATCATTTTTGACTTTCAATCATTGCTCCTTCTCGTTCGATCAAATGTGTCAAATGTGTGGATATCTATTCGCTTCCTTAATTTCTCGAGCATTGGACACTATGGGAAATAGTTCCTATCCGACTAAACAAAACTGTCGAATGTACGGTACGAATTTATCGTTGATTGCCGTAATCTTTCTCCCGTCGACTAATATATTGCAAGAAAAAGCACAAACGCATTATTTTTCTCCAGTCCTGGCATACGTCTGGGGAACGAGCGTTCTGGCGACGGTGGCGGGTGCGGCGGCGGCGGTAGTGGCGGCGCAGGAGAGGTACTCCATCAAAGTAGAGTACATTTGGCTTGGTTTATTTTTTACTTTGGTAGGGCTCCAAATTGTAAAATCAATACTTACACCTAAATTCAGAATGCCCGCCAGGCCACGAAATCCCTCTCCTGCTCTACGTGTTTTCTCGTTCTCAGTTTGTGTACCACGTCGTTGGCGCAAACGCGTGTAGGTACATCGGTGTCTATCGCTTTCCGCCGTCTCACATCTCTGTAGTCGTCGGCAATGAGATTCATGTACCTATGGCGGTGCTCGATAATGGCCTGGCGTGTCCACAACTGCGAGCGTTGTCGGAATCAAAACAATAATGGTGAAAGAAGAAAAAGAAATGGAATCGCAGGTTTGACTTCCTGTCTCCGTCAGAAGTATGAGTGGTAGGAAACGTCGGACGACAAAAAGTAATTGAAGGGAAGAAAAACGTTGGATAACTTAGGTGTAGAGGTCTTGGCGAAAATTGTCATTGAAATGTAAAGAAAGCGAGTGAATTACGCGAGTTTTGAGGGAAAAAGTGAAGGTAGTCCAGCCAAACTATTCCATTCTCGACACAATTCCAAAACGAAGCGCCAGGTTGTCAGACAATCAGGCAACATTCGTATCTCTTACCATGGACAGCTGTATCCTCGTGTTTCAATGATAAGCAGATCCGGCAGCGAGGTCCCATCGATAAATTCCCCATTGCAGATCATCCTTGATCATTGTTATTTTCTTGACGCGATCGACACGTGAACAATAAGTGTTTCAACGAAATGATCAATTTTCATGTTCCGCATTCCACTGTCTACGCTTGTCTCGTTACCTGATATCGATTGAGACAAAAGCTCGAAACTCGGGGAAATGGGGGAACGAACAAAAACGTTTCTTCATTATTTTAGCCGAGTGCTAAAAATGCGGTTGCCGGGGATTGGGGGGGACTGAGAAAAAAAGGGAGAGGGAAGGACATATGGGCGTGACAGAAGAGAGGGAAAAATGAGGAAGATCCGATGATGAATTCCGCGACCGAAGAGCAATTGTCTCGCCGTCTTGAGCTTCGTCGTTTCTCATAATGTTATACATAGCCATACACATATCTATCTTGAGTTCACGATTTCTCAACACTAACACCAAAAAAAATTAGTCTCTATTCGAGACGGCTCTATCCCGATATACTTGACTTATTTTATTGCTTTCTCCCGCGGTATAATCGCTCGAAAGGAAAAATAATTCGGTGCATACTATATTTAGGACGATGCGGTGTATGTAGGACTATAGCAGTCGGTCCTCGAACAAAGAACATTACGCTTCGACGATTTTTAGTACGATCGCACGATACGTCTTGGTCCGCCGCCGAGTTATTTTTTTTATTCCTCTTTTTCGTCCCGTCCCTCCCTCCCCTTCCCTCCCTTCTTTCGCGTTCCTTCGCTCCCCGTCGGTTTCCTTTCGCGAAGAAGAATCGCAGTTATACGAGAGAAGGAGAGAGGGACGGAGAGAGAGAGAGAAAGACACATAGGCTTTATTACCAGGATAGCGAAGAAAGAGAAGCACCGAGGCCGAGCAAAAGGGGGAAACGTCGAGACGAGGAACGAGGAGAGAGGAGGGTCATGGTGCGGGAGTAAGGGGGGGGTGCGGGGAAGATGGAAAAATTGTGCTCCGACTTGCCCAGGGCTCGGAATGTCTCGATATGAAGCGAGGAGTATAATTTCAATTTTTTCTTCCTCTTCCTCTCTCTCCTCTTCTTACCCAGACTGCTTCTCTCTTCCTCTCTCCCCCTTTCTCTCTCTCTCTCTCTCTCGCTCCCCCTCCCCCTCCGCCCCTCATTTCCCCTTCATGCTCCCGCCGTTTTTTCCTTTATCGCAGTATTTCACCATAAAAGAGGCGGGTATAATAAAGCGTTATATAGCCCGAGCACTGAAAAGTTACGCGCCTTCCACGCGCGCACGCTTTTTACCTCCTTGCTCTCTCTCTCTCTCGCTCTCTCCTTCTCTCTCTCTCTTTCTCTTTAGTGCCTTATTTGTGGAGACGTTAAATTCGAGAAAATCAATAGCCAACTTCGCCTTCGACATTAAATATTCAGACTATTGACTGCGTAGACTGACCAAGTTTGGGCGGGGTCACTTCCCTTCCGCCGACGTTTTCTTTAAAATTTTCATTGAACAGAATAATATTGCACATTATTGTTGCTTCGACACAAGAAAAGACAAAATGAAAAACAAAAATAAATTGTTTTTTCGGAACTGTTGAATTACGAGAAGATTAATAAATTATTGAACTTATAAATGTTTTTTTATTTTTTTGCAGGTCGTACTCTCGGCGTGTAGCACGTACTTCGACACGATACTGTCGCAGTACGAGGAGAAGGATCCCATCGTAATAATGCGGGACGTCAAATTTTCGGACATCAAAGTACTCGTCGAATTCATGTACAAAGGGGAAATCAACATTGACCACGTGAGTGGATAGCTTATTCTGTTTTATTTAATTTCACTGTTGACCCATGACTCATATCTCGTCAGATGTAAGAGCAAATGTTTAACCCGAATAACATCGAAGTGGCGAAGGTCCTGTAAAAATGTTCAAATTGGTGATTTGATCAAACGTTATTTCCGTATTTCCACGCTCTTACCTCTTTTCTTGTACCTCGCCCTATCGATGCGAGTTAATAATTCAGATCCAACGCGGTCAGCAGGCTCTGGGTGAAACGCGCTTGACGTCAGACGTCAGACACACACACTCACACGGACAGGGTGCACTGTGCCTGTATATATAGTCGCAAAAGGGCGGGGTGCTAATAATATTGAGAGTATATATGTTACGTATATGTATATATGTATATAGGGATTACCCATTCATCGGCTGCTGGTAATACCGAATAATTTTTGCAGACAAGACTGTCGTCGTTGTTAAAAACGGCTGAAGATTTGCACATCAAGGGCCTCGCTGAGGTCAGCTGGCGCAGTGATTCAGCCCAAAACGAACTGAGCAACAGTGGCCACAGTCCAGGAGCGGCCACGCCAGGCGTCGAGACAGTGTTGAGGGAAGGTGACACCGACGAGCCACCAGCCCCGAAACAACGTCGGCGAGGTCGACCGCCGCTCGACGATCCACCCTCGGCACACGATGTATTCACCCCTAAAATCACTTGTTTCACCGGAAACGTACGCACATTCCCCGTAAGTCTGCATTAAAAACGATTGGTAACAATTCACTTCGAGCCAAGAGCACCAAGAGCATATAAACAACAACAAAAACAATTTTTAATAAAATATTAACAATATATATTATTACTTGTCGAATGAAGGAGGAAATGATGAGCGAGGGTGATCACGAAAGTTGCGACGACGAAATGATGCCCGATAATAACGAAGCTCCGCTGCCGGTGGTAAGTTTAACAAATACTCAATCATTTTTTTTTATCCATCGCGATATTTAATCAACTTCTTATTATTCTACTTTTTTCCGTAGCTATCCTACTTGTCCAAGGACGACAGCACTTCCGATCAAGAAAAGAAAGGTAAAGAATGTACCAAATTCGTAGAATTTCTTTCTCAATTGATGCACGTTTTACGAGGTAGGTAAAACGAGTATTATTAATTTGAAAATTGTCTAGCGCCGAACACACCGTCAAATTCTAATGCGACAAATCCGGCGATTCCTGAGCAATTTCGTGATGTTGTCAAGATGAACGATTACTTGACGACGGGTCGTCGTCAAGAGTTCTGGGAGGAACCGTTCACGCGGCGCGTCATGGACGCTATTAAGAGCAAAGAACTTGAAATGAAGACTGCTGCCGAGATTCTCGGTGTTTCGTACGGAACTCTGTACGGTAGATATCGTGACAGCTATGGTTGTCTCAAACATCCTTACAGGTAACGGAATAATTTTCTCTCCGTAATAATAATTAATAATAATACGTCTGATAAACGAAAATATAAATGTGTAATGTCTTGCAGAGTGAGAGACTTTTGGTCCGAGCCTGGACCAGCCGAAGTACTCTCGAAGCTAAGAAGAAAAGAGATTACGTTATTCCGGGCAGCAGAATTTCTAAACGTCACGGTACACACACTCGCGACTTATCTGTCGACGCTTCAGGGTCCCGATAGAATTTCCCTCGCGGGTGAACTCACTAGTGCTACGAGTGTCACGGAAGGCAACAATGACACGGACAACAACGAGAGCTTCAACGACATATTACAAAAATTCAACGCTACCGCGACATTGGCAGCGACACCGACGACATCGGCGACGATAAAACGGGAAGGCGGTGGTTACGTCGAAGTCCCGACGATTCTACCGAAACCCGCAAGCTCCGTCCTCGAGAACAATCCTGACATAACGATTGTCAAAACCGAGAGCATACAGCAACAACAGCAGCAACAGCAGCAGCAGCAGCAACAACAACGCAAACGGGAGTACCCGAAGGTTTCTAATACGGAAAACAACAACGCGAAATTGATGAGTGGTGGGGCAGTGAGCGAGATTGCGCAACAGCAACAAAAACTTTCGGAAACTTTGTCGCTGAATAACGACAACAATAAACCCTAACTATTTAGGCCTTATATAAACCCACTGGGGAATTCCCGACCAACAGGTGGAGCGAACAATCAGCTAATCAACACCTTTAGATCCGAGCTATGCCCACGAAGATTTTATTCGAATTTGTTTACTCGTTTTCTTACCAACTTTCATCTCGAGTAAAAAAGATAAAATCATGTGCTTGTCCGCGAGGTAAAAAAAAGTAAGACAGAGGGAGAGATAACGGTACGGGCGTATATTAAGATAATATAATGTTATCGTAATATAAGCTACAACGTAAGCCGAGATTAGCTTTAAAGGGTTTCCCATCGAGAATGGGACACATGAGAGCGCGAATGATCCTGGACTCAAATCGAACGATCGAAATTCCAGGCAATATACTATATTTTAACAGCTAGAGGAACTCGCCTTGGACCGATTAATCAACAATTGTCCGGCCACCGTGGCGCGATATATCTTCTTACAATTTAGCATTTAACTAACAGCGTACATTCTCTCTATTATCATTCAGAATTCGTTCGCTTTCGTCCATGTCGGTAAAGCGTACTTGGCCTTCGAAAGACAAAAAAACAAAGCGTATAATAAATCCAAGTTCCTTGTCGAAATAATCGATGCTAGAAAGAGGGACAAAGGGAGTTTAATATGGCGAACCGTACCGCCAGTGAAATCTTAGGACTATTTTCTGCCGCATGTGTCTGGTATATGTTTACAGTAGACGTAAACGTGCGACAATATATACCCCATAAATCGATCATCAGTTAAAACGATCAACGCGGTGAATAATCTCAATTAATCGAGTACTTTTCTCGTTGTTGAGTGTTGCGGACTATTTGTCCCTTCCGCAACAAGCGCTCGCGTTCCAAAGTAATTGAATGAAGAAAACAATGGTACTGTCCATTCATCCGTACACGAGACACATACACACATACACACAGACACACACACACACACACACTCAGGTTAAAAATTACCAATTGGACCATTATACTTTTATCAACAAGTTTCTCAGTATATATTTTCTATCGTCTTAAGCGTAAAGTATAGGACAGACGAAATCCCATCCGTACGTATATCGGACTATAACAGTGCAATTTTTTTCGCTTAGAAAACGAGATTCCAAATTTTCTTGGCATATTCTTAACTACGGTTCTGAAGGATTTTGTTAAGTATCTCTATTAAGATTAACAGAATTGAAGGAGACCTCTCTGTACATAACTGACTTTCCAATTCACTTAAATCTTGTATTCTGTAATTCATCATTCTCCAGGTGAAACAGTCCGGCGTGAGCAGCTCAAAATTTGGAACCAAAATTCAACAAGATTTTACATTAACAATTTTCCAGAAAATGTCTAACGGTTTTCGTGCATGTTTAATCTAAGCTTTTTGAAAGTACAGAACCTGGTACATTCTCCCCCAAACTGAGAACAATATATGTGAGTGTGTGTTGCAACACAAATATAAATATTATATATATACATATATACATATATTTTTGCTCGTTATATATAGTGCTATGGAAAGTAATATACAGCAACCCTGTGGGTGATTTTCTTTTTTTTTTTTAACGTTGATAGATTTTACATATGCGAGCTTTTTATAGGAATTTTAAGTGGCTTTTAAGTTCGTTCAGCAATGAAAAAAATATTAAACAAGACGTTATAGTCGACTTATAAATTCGCGTTGTCGAAATTGCCTTGTGAGTGCGTCATGCTTTGAGCGTACACACCGTTTATTTAATTCTAATTTATTTCAGTTGAAAAAGCTTTAGATCGCGTAAATTGTCGAGCTAGTATAGTTATCAAGTAATCATACAATTGAGAAAACAAAGAGTATTGAGGGATGAAAAATGTAATATAAAACACATACACAGACACACAAATAATCAGGAAGTACTGTGTAATAGTACTCCCCGAGACTATGACTGGAAATGAGTATTCCTCTTTGCTGAAATTGTAAAACTAAGAAGTAAGATTATAAATAGAGGTATTCCCAATGATATTTTTGATGATAAAAGACTTGGTTGCATTCAAACATTCACCATGGGTACTTGTAAAGGAATCGTAGTGGAACGTATGTGTACAGTATGCTAATCACGATCACTTGACGTTTATATAAAATGATAACGATGATGATGCATAGACATTTTTCTAATGGAGCAAAAAAGAAGAAAAAAAAAACGACAACTAATGTGGTATTGTGATATGACTGAATAGACAGAGACGAAAGTGTAATAGCGTGCGAAATCGATACGCTTATTAATTATCTTCGTAGTGTTAAAATTTACACGCGAAAAGATCGCACGGTCGCGATTAAAAACAGAAGAAAAGAAAAATGAAGAACAAGGGTTAAAAACCAAAGTTCAAACATATAATTCCAAAGATTGTTATTCGAAGAAGCAAAAAACGAAAAAAAAAAACGAAAAAAAATAAACCTAAAGTAAAAACATGCGCGCGTTACGTCAGACAGCGGTGAACTCCCATATTCCCGGGCTCGATCAGCCGGCACGTAAAAAAAACAATTGTCAATTGTGCATTTTTATTTGTTCAATGTGCCTCAAGATGGTGCGATATGAATTTATTTTTTGACGACAAACTTCGGTAAGGGGGACTGATTTTCGATTACTTTACGAGTGCCCTGAACGAAAGCCAATAATGCCATACATGCATCGTTTAACAATTCACAATGCCACCTGTAGGGTAGATTGATTTCCAATCATCTCATTATATAATTACACGTTGTATCAAAGTCATTGAAAAAAATCGCGTATTAAGAAAATGATAATGATTCTCAAAATCCCCCGACACCATGCTCTTTTTGTTTCTCTTTCTTTTGAATAAAAATAAAATAAGACTAAGACATACCAAATGAGAAATGTAAGGACAAGTTTTGTTAGGTTTAGTACTATCGGCATATCAAGAAAGCAAACGAGATAAGAAAAAAAAAAAAAAGAAAACGTAAAAAAGAAGAAATACATGCGCTGAAGCACTCTGTATTGCCTGTATATGACACGTTCCGCGTACTCAGGTGCAGCGGGACGCACAAGACCACTTTTACTCTAGCAGGAGTATACGACTAGAAGTATTAAAATATTTAACGTTAATAATCGCATACAGACGGTCCATACTGAGTGGCCATATTTTTTAGAGATCATTGCCGAAATTGCATTCCATCGCGTCGCTTGTCACGAGCGAAGATGGTCAATCGCAATTAAATTAATACATGAAAAATTACATGAATCCCGACAGAGATAAATAACCGCGCCAGCACCAGCGTATCTACCAGACACGATGAATTATTTGTACAAATTTTTATTCATTTATAACACATGTGTTATTAATGACGTATGAACGATTATTAAACCGCGATTATTATTTATAGTGGATGAAAGCGAAGTATATATGACGGTACTAATTAGGATGTATTGCACAGTCGAGGAACATGATGAACCTTCTCGCAACAATTGCCCGTATGTACAGCGTGTTTAGACGAAAAAAAAAAAAAAATGGAACTAAAAAAAAACAAATGAAAAAACACGACGACTGTTGGCCATTCATTTGAACCTATTTGTATAATATTGTAATCCACGCATAGGAATTTCCCATTTATTATAATCCTAACCGAGTTCGGCTGATAATGCGCGAACAACGCATTGACATTGTACTACTATTGCTACTACTAAACTAACTACTTACTATTACTACTACTACTACTACTACCACAACTACCACCACCACTACCACTACTACCACCACTACTACTACTACTCTACTGCGCTCCTACAACCACTACTACTACGAGAACTACTACTATTACGAGAAGACAGGACAAGACTAGCCTATCACGGCAAAACCACGATGCCCCTTATCGCGGCTATCACACCATGAGACTAAAAAAATCGATATCATTATTATGTGACGTTTGATATAAATGAATAATGAGTATAGTGTAATGTATCATCGTTTTATACACAATCTAATTATAAAAGAAACTACCGTACACTATGTACATTCCTAGTATACACGCTCTCACTCTCATACACAATGCATTACACGCGCATTACGGAAGTAAAAAAGAAACAACAACGTATGGACCTATTACTATGTTTATTATTATTATTATCATTATCATTATTATTATGTTTATGTTTACTATTATTGTTATTATTAATATCAATATCATCATTAGCATCATCGTCATTATTATTTTTATTATTAATATTATTATTACCATATAATATATTTATAATATTCATATATAATTATATGGACTGCACTGTCGTGACGTCGGCGTGCCCGAGATCATTAAATATATACGTACGTGTGTTTGAATGTATGTATCAGTGCGTGTGTGTGTGTGTGCGTGTATTATATGCGCGAGTGTGTGTGTTTAATGATATCGGCGCATTGATCAAAACGTAACGCGTGCGTCCCCGATCGGTTAAATGATATGCTTTTCGTCCCAGTGCGAGAGAACCCGAAATGATCGTCGTATCTCCGAACGTGTGTCTGATATAGAATAAAAGTTGAAATTAACGAAACGCGGATGACGTCGTATTCGGCGAATATGTATAGCGAGCGTACATAAGAATGGATATTAATCAAATGGAATTGGTAAAATGATGAAGTATGCGTGTTCTGCGATACAAAGATTGAGCTCTCAATGTTCATCTGTCGTGACCATGCGAAAATCATAAACATTAATACGATAAATCACACGCCTCCAAGATTCCGTACTGATTTTCTTCGATTAAAAACTAGTACTCTGATGTACCGCGAATAGATCTGAGAACACGACAATGATCGTTGTCGATTAATATCGAGGACACTAAGTGTAGGAAGGGTAAAGACAATTTTCGTCATCGCTGTGTTCTCCGTTAAAACTCCGGTAATATCGAAATTCTTAGCCAAAGTTAGAGTTTGCGTTTCTTCTTTTTTTAAACTCCTCTCAACACAGACACAATATGTTTCACAGACATTATTAAGTATGATTAATGTTATTATTAGTTTTAATTATTATTTAAATTGAATGAAGCAATTGCTGGTAACTTTAGTGTAGAAAAACGACAACAACAACAATATATTTAGCGTATAGAGATTGAGAAGACAAAAACAGAAAAAGTATCATAATAAAGTGTATGTGTGTGTGTATGAATATGCGCCCGCGTATATATATGCATACACAAGCACTTTATATATGCATACTTTATATAAATATATATATATTGATAAAATATTATTGAGATCGCGATTAGAGATTTGGAAGTGCATACAATGCTAGATAAGCGACAGGTGGACTTGATTTTTGGAGGGCAAAATGGTCGAGCGAAGAATCCGAGCCGGCCGACATTGAATATACTGTAACTTAACGGGCAAACAAGTTCATCTATAGACTTGGATTGCTCGAGGAAGTTTCCAGAGCGAACAAACTCTCTTTTTCTCTCTCTCGCAGAGAAGATTCATTGATTGAACAAAAATAAAAAAAAAACAGATCAGTAAGTGTAAATGTTTGTAAACAAATTATGAAACATTATTTGTTCAGTGCCTACATATTTACACAGTAATAATAAAGATGAAGATTAGTGAAGATGAGTGCCTATTTTACCTGAACTCGATCGGTGTGCAACGCAGCAGTACCGACGAACTCAAATAAATTCTCGTTTTTTGCGTATTTTCAATATCAAGTATTATATCCGAACGAGGAAAGCAAAAGCAGCGAGTTATCAAATTAAATAGCAAGTCAGAACAACGGAGATGCTTGGAATCGTTTTGACTTTTTCGTCGTCTCCAAACTGTTGTTACTGCATTTTTTTTTTTTTTTTTGTATAAATTCGTTTACTTCAAGCAGATAATAAAAATTACAGGGTAAGTTTGGAAATATAAACGAAACACAAACCAATGCTGGAAATGTGGATAAACCGAATGGCCCTTTTCAGGCTCTCGTCGGTTGATGAGTTGTTAATGCATTCTGCACTCGCGAGTGGATAGACCAGAAACCGACAGTCCACACAAGACTGTGCAAATTACGCAGCCAATCGGAAAGCCATCATTCGAATCGTGGATCTGTGATTGGTTGAGCTAGTTTGCCGCTCAGACATTGGCGCGCGTGTTTTGCGTGCGTAATATTCCATCGTTCCTATATATTCTAAGTGGCAACAACGAGAATACTCAGTCGAAGAAAGACGAAAGACACCGACTCGCGAAATCTCGACTGTCCAATATAGAAAAAAAAATGGCTCATTTCTTGACGTCTAAACCGTGGTGACGTATCTCAGGCATCGCCGGCTAAGGATACACGCGACGGACGTTCTCGAACGCCCCAATCGGAAGACCATCATCCCCTCCACGCGTTCGGTTACCCTTTCTTCGGTCTTTCGCCGGCATGATCGGTAGGAGGTAGTAGTTCAAAGCGAAACATTCCGAGAATTGGATCGTGCTTCGTCGTCTTGGAAAATCCACTGTCGTCGTCGCCAAGTGCATATTTTTTTTACCCGCGTTGTGCTAGTTGCAGACAGCAAAGAGAACACGCGATTGACACATTTTTCAAAGACCACGCGGCTATAGCGAACTCGAGGCAGCCGATCGTTATCGTCATGATAATGCTGTCGACGGCGCAAGAATTCCCGACGCCGGCACTCGTCAACTCGCTTTTTCCCTTCAATCCGAGTCTTGACGATGAGATGAAGCGGCTTTTCGGCAACTTTCTTCTCTCGGTCGCGCCGGCCGGCGTTCCGAGTCCAAACGGTAAGTTCTCTCTCTCTTTTTTTATTAGTACAATGAATGTAGAGACAAAGAAAGCGCGCATCTTTCCGTCAGCTCGAAAAGCAGAGGTCACCAATGAATGTAATTTTTTCCTTCGCGTTTTTACATCAATTGCGACACGTTGCAGTTATTTTTTCCCGTAAAAATCGACATAGCGGAATGAAAGACTGAAAGTACGCGAGAGTTTGCTTGCTACATATATAAGGCGATAGTCGATGCGTTCGTGCGTGCTTTATCTTGTGGTTCGGTCGAGACGCGCCGAGTCGGCTTAGCCGCGTCCGCTGCCAAGGACGAAACGGCGGCGGCGGCGGCGGCCTCTGTTTGTAAACAAACGAGCGCACCGCATCGCCCCACTTATAGCTATGCCTACGACCTTACTATTGGCTTCGAAATGATTTCGAGTTACATTATTTGCCCATAACAAAGGCCTGAGATTCCGAGCCGAAGGGATTTTATTAAATATAGAAATTGATCCGCTCTTTGTAACTCGCGATGCGTAAGTGAAGCGACGTAATCCTGACTCATTGTTAAACTATGCGCAGAGTCGAGAGTCACGATGAGTGTGTCAATAATCGTAAATCATTCAAATATTTAAAAAAAGAAAAAAAAAAGAAAAAAAAAGAAAAAAAAAGAATTTATGAATATATATGTATATTATATATAGATACAATGTAGACATTGGCCTTGCGTGTTTTTTTTTCAGCCGACGACGTAATGGAGGAGTTCCGTCACAACGGTCGCGATTATGAGTACTGTCCAGAATTAGACGTAACACCAGCGCCGAATCCTCGACGCAAGAAGAACAAAAAGCCGCTGCCGTCCGAGTGCGCATTCTGCAAGAACAATGGCGAGGAAGCGAGCTACTATCGTAGCCATTTTCTCAAGGACGCGGATGGACGCGTTGAATGTCCAGTTTTGCGGTATGTACGAAAACACGAAAAAATGAACGGCCGCTAACATAGTAGTATATTATAAAAGAATAATATCGGATACGATCGGGTACGAAGACGAAAGACAGAGCGATAAATAATTTTTTTTTTTCTTACAGTGCATACAGGTGCCCAATCTGCGGCGCCAGAGGCGACAATTCTCACACCATAAAGCACTGCCCGGTAAATAAGAATCCCGAAACCGTGGCGACCGCCAACGCGCTCAAAGCTCTGAGGAATTCGTCGGGTAAGAGACGCTGTTCCAAATTGCCGGTTGGTTGCAAGTGAGAGAATGCTCAGCGACGGGTCACGTTTTTGATGATTTCATAGAAATATCATTCAATCCCAAAAGACTGACTACTGTACTACTATAAATACGTAAGTGCCTTCTATGTGGTATTCGCTGACCCGCCACTGCCAACTGGAAATGCGTATCAAGTATACGCATCGATTTCTTTAAAAAAATCATTCCATTTTTTTATTGCTAAATTATTGTCTGCGGATACATAGTGAAGTTGAAGGAAATCGTTGCAATTGAAAATGTTGCCATTAACAGGATAAAGTTGAAGATGTTGGTGAACAATAATAATGGCCCGCTGTTGTTCACCAACATCTCAATTTCGTCAATCTACTCTTGCTTCGGACGATAATAACCATTTACTAATAATTTAATACGTTTCCTTCAACGTTCATGGTTTACCCGCATTTGACGAAAAATATTGACAATGCTTCGTCACGAGGCACGTGGATTCCAATATTTCATCATTGATAACAATTTTTTTTATATAAACGAATATATAAGAGAGTTAAAATAAGCAAAAGATCAGCAAATGGTTCAGCGTGATGATATATCTCTAGAGGTACTCTTTTTTTGTGTCACCAAGACAAGTTGCTCGATCCATAAACATATTCGCTTGTTCGCGCGACCTTTCATAAGTAAACACTACAGGGTATTCGCCCGAGCTCTCTATTCATCGTTGCTTTCGTCGCTGAGCTGTGCTCGCGACAGGTTTCACATTAGTAAACTTCCTTTCTGCCGTCGTGCGTTTTTCGTAATCGCTTCTTATAAATTCGAAAAAGCGTCGAATTTTTATAATAACGCACAACGGTAATGATCGAGGATAAGATTGTAGAGGAGGTGTATGGGCGACCAGTTCGAATGAAGAAGCAGTGACTGCTGTCGAGGCTGAAAAGATTCACAATACGCGATGAAATCTTTAATACCAAAAATCAAAGGACGAATCAAAGTACAAATGTCTATGCTTTGAACGCATTGACGAAGAATAGTGATATTAATTATGGATTATCCTCGACGCTAATGGCAAATGTCTAGAGATTCACGGAAAAACCGGAAAAAATTAAGAATATTGTATAAGGGTTTCTATCGATAGACGCAGCTTGTACATATTTAAGACGACATCGGCGTGATTATTGGCTATTTGAGAATGTTTATATGAACTTTATAAATTACGATTATCATAAAACTCGAATTCGTTTTGAGGCATACAAATGAGGTATGTTTTAGATATATTATTACATAGGTTGTATTCTTACTGTACAACGCGACATGTTTCGAATCAATTATTGCTACGAACATGAGATTGTTGGATGAGATAGTACAATTAAGCGATCGACAGCCAAAGAACTTAATTAACTACATCGAGTGCGTGCTTACTCGTTAGTCAGTATTAATAAGATACGCAAAACACATGTTCCTAAAGCATACACAGATAATGTATCTTGACATTCAACCGCGGCTCGTAGGTTCGATGGGGTTTCCCCATATAAGACAAATCAGAGAAAGTACCGATTACTCTATTGTTGATGAGGATTTAACTCAAACACAATTATAATTCATTTGTAAAAAAGCATTAAGCTTGATTTTTTCGTTTCGCTTTCCAGTGTTTTAGTATTTACATCTTTACGCGTCAGCGTCTCATGATTTTCACATTTTTTACGAAATTGTACGATAAATAATTTTTCATTCCCCGCTTCAAACGTACTCTTTGTACGATGAGTTATCGATAATTGCAGATGACGGTGGATAAATGAAAATGTTGCTGTTCATTGAAAATTATTATACGAATACATATATCTTTTTTCGTAACGTTATTAATGTGCGCAACTTGGCGCTTCACAGTTTTGTCAATTAATTTATGGAAAATCATCATTTATTTTCCTCGAAAAAGAAAAAATTAAATTAAATTAAGAAAATTGCGCTGCGCTGTCCATACCACCGCATCTTATTATTACTACTATTATTATCATACTATATTATCATAATTATCTCTTTATATTGTTATATAATAATGTGTATCAATATCTATTTAACTACATATAACCGTACGTCCAATGTAAACCCATCATTTTTATTATGTTATCAATACAGCATTTTCAAAAAATGCTCGCTTTATTTTTATGCAAAACACCCATTTAGCCCATTTCAATCGCCCTTTTTTTATCGTTTCTGCTCACTTGAGAACATTATTAGATGGATATCCGGTTGTTGTGTACATTACGCCCAAGGAAGTGCAAAATGCATCTGTAGCACGCTCAAACCATTTATCATCGCGATACATCTTTCGTGAATTATTAACGCTAGCGTGACTGAAGTTAAATGCCGTCGACGAGCAACAACCACCGGTATTTTTCATAGACAGGGGAAAAAGCTCAGAAAACTGCGTAGCATCGATTGAGGCAGTCACGAGGTCGGAGCTCACAGGTAAAATGTTACTTCAATATATCTTCAAATCATCAGTTTCCTGTTATGTTTCACATTGACCTACATATTGTTTTTTTATATCTGTTTATCTTTTTTTACTCATTTTTATTCAACTCACTGCATACATAGCATCATTTAATTTGCAAACTATTTCATATTTCTACAGCACTTAACTGCGACCAATTCTCCAGAAAATTGGGTCATGACATTTTCCGACTTTGACTAGTTAGAGGATCGAATAGAAGTGAGTATTACTGAAGTTATATTTTACGTTACGACTGCTGGTGGTAGTAGTGGCGGTTTGGCAAGTTGTAGAGGAAAGAGAAAGAACTATAGTGCCAGAATATAAAAGTGTAATTATCGTGGTTACGCTGTGAAGCATTGTTCGTACGATAGGATGCCGGTGACCAGTGACCGGTGACCGGTGACTGTCAACCGCTAACAGCCAACCATTGGACAGCATACCTAATAGCATCCTGCGTACTTAAGCATTGTTGCGAGGTGTGATTCGTTCAATTGGAATCGTGTCAGGTGTGTGTGTGGTACAACGAGGTTCCACGATGGTCTGGATCTTCCTTCTGGTTGTCTTTGCGATAACGGATGGTCTATCATCGCTTCATACAGGCCACCAGAGGTTTCAACATTTGCGGCCAATTCCATTGTCGCTAAAACCTGTGGAGCATTCAACTGCAAGGGCGAAAGCATCACCGAGATTCATCTTTCATATATTGAAGCACAAGTTTAAGTATCCACTGGTGGAAAAAATTCCAACACAGGAACCGATATCAAACTGCATTTGTGTTCCTTACTATCAGTGTAACACAAATAACACGATTATTACTGATGGCACAGGTATTATCGATGTCCGGTGAGTGCACATTTCCCCGAATATTCTCGTCGTAATCTTCTTTACCGTTTGCAGTATTAATTCATTTTCTTTCTTTTTAAGTTTCATCACAATTACGTTTCGGAGATGCACCGGTGACCTCGAAGTTTGCTGTCGATTGCCTCCGGCATCGATGGCCCCTATCGTCACACCGACTGCTCCTCCAACGACGACGACGACGACGACAACGACAACAACGCCGCCACCGACGACGACAACGCCAACGACGACGACGACGCGAATGACGACGACAACAACGACAACAACAACAACAACGCCGCCACCAACGACAACAACTCCAACAACTACAACTACAACAACTACAACGATGGCACCTGTAACGGCACCACCAGCAACTCTTTGCATTTGCGTACCGATTGTACAGTGCGGCGCAAATGGAGTAATCATTGTCTCAGGAGAAGGGATTATTAATCCACGACAAACATTGAATCCTTGCCCAATTGTCGGTCAGATTTGCTGCCGATTGATACAGACGACTCAGGGTCCGCCGGCGCTGCCGCCACCAACGCCACAGCAACCAATCGTCACCGTGGGCCCCCCAATCATCGTTCAACCGATCAATTGTGTCTGCGTACAGTTGTATCAGTGCGATGCGAACGGATACGTAGTGATATCGGGCGCCGGTGCAATCGATCCTCGATTTCCGATCGGCAGACAGGGCCAAGTCGCAGGAACTTGCGTCTCGCTTACCCAAATCTGCTGTAGAATATCCGCGAATGCCCAAGAGCCCGCAATTGGATTCCCAGCTGGGGATACAACGGCAATCTCAGGGGTCGGGGGTACCATTAGAAACCCTGGTACACCTCAGGCCTGCGTGTGCGTCAAGAGCTGGCAATGTTCAGAGGGTAACGCAGTGAGCTTAGACGGAGCTGGAATAATCGACCCGAGATTCGGTGCCTGTCCGTCCGCCGATGAAATCTGCTGTCGCCTTCAAGGTATCACGAGAAATCTCGCTTCCGCCGCAGCAGCGGCATCTTCGGTCGCTGTTGGTGGCGTCGGGAATGCTGTTATCATCAATACAAATGCAGCATCCGCGTCCCAAGGTTCCGCTGCATCGGCAATTTGTGGAATTCGTGCAACCAACTGTTTGTCGGGTATGTTCAATCGCTGGCCAACCAACCAGTAGCCAACGTCAGTATGTGACTCACTAATTCGTTTTTTTTTTCTCTTTTATATTTTCCTTTTTTATAAATAGCTGAGGCGTGCGCGAGCAAACCCGGCGAAACGTCCTTCGCCGAGTTTCCATGGATGGTTGCTCTGCTCATTCGACAACCCGGCGATAATTCGTTGCTCTTTCAATGCGGCGCTTCCGTCATCAACACCCGCGCCATCCTAACAGCAGCGCACTGCGTCGTTGAGTATGCACTGTTGTTGTTGTTGTTGTTGTTGTGATTATTATTATTATTTGTTTAACGAATATTTAATTCTAATATTACATTTGACTTTAGTCGACCAGCCGGTGTGTTGGTAGCGAGATTCGGCGAGTGGAATACAGCAAATAACGACGAACCGGCGCCTTTTCAAGAAGTCGATGTCCAGACGGTTGTCACTCATCCACTTTATTACAACGGTGGATTGTACAACGATGTCGCTGTTCTCGTTTTGAAGCAACCAGTCACTTACGCCATCAATCTTATGCCCATTTGTTTGCCGCAACAGGGCACGGTTTTTGCTCCCGGTGCTTCGTGCTGGGCGAGCGGATGGGGACGCAGCGCTTTTCGTAAGCTTATCGAAATTTGATTGAGAAAAAAAAACTAGGAAAAGGCTAAGAATTGTGAAATAATTATTTGTAGTAATATTCATGTGATCTTTTGTACAGAGGGTCAATATCAAACGATATTGAAAAAAGTCGATCTTCCGATTGTCGATCGGACCGACTGTCAGAGACGACTGAGGGCCACTCGATTGGGTGAATATTTTCAACTACACGGAAGTTTCATGTGTGCCGGTGGTGAATCGAGTAAAGATACGTGTCGAGGAGACGGAGGTGGTCCGCTCGTCTGTCCTACGGCGACCGGTCAATTCGTTCAAGTAACAAATCAATTCGTCCAAGTAACAAAAATTGAAATAACGATTAAACAGTGAGCGAACAATCATTTCGTTTTGTATTTCTTTCAGGCTGGCATAGTTTCGTGGGGAATCGGATGCGGAGAGTCCAATACACCAGCGGTTTATGCGAGCGTTTCGCAATTTCGTCAGTGGATTGATCAGCAACTTGCCAATTACGGAGTTTTATGATGAATACTGTCGTCGTGATTTCGACGCTGTTCGATTTCGCACCGTTGTTGATAATCATAATTCACTCAACTCAAACGAATGTGATACGATAAATACCGTAATACAATCTACGATCGTTTTTAATACATATGGTATTCGTTTGTTTTTCTTTTCGTCTCGTTATTTTTTTTGTTTTTTATAAAAATAAGGACGGCGGAGCAGAGGCTGAAGTGCCAGACTGTTATGTTATCTGGTTTATACTACTGCGAAGGGGAAGATACATGAGAAATTGTGTTATCGCGTTCCAACGCGTTTCCTCAAAAAAATTCAGATCAATGTGAAAGGTCACTGTGACGGTTATTATCTTTTCTTCCCAATGATAATCTTTTTTTTCGTGCTTTTTAAGAGTACATTTTGCGACATGGTTATTTTCATGTTAATTTGGATCGTAGTATTTCATATTCAAATAACGGTCATGGCGATATTTAAACCACGTTCGGAAACAGTCAAATTTTCCTCGTCTTTTTGTGCTTATGACGTTTTGTTATGTCGATGGAAATTTGTGCTGTATCGACACTCGATGTCTTACCGATAAACAAATACAGCTGCGAGAACGTTGATACAAAAGGTGTCTTGGCTGTTCAAGTGGTGCATACACCATTAAGCAATATTCGCGTGACCCATTTCCCATCTACAATACGCTTATCTCTTGGCATACCGAACTATTATCGGCATCGATTTTCCCGCAGGTAGTGATTCCCTTTGTTTTCGCAAGGTTTTTCTTCCCCCCACAAGTAAGCGGAATGTTTTTATCAAAACGCGCACATTTGCAATATCCCAATACAACATTGAGTCGTTGAGTTCCGTGACATATCGAGTAATGAGCGACAGTGTGCGGAGCGACTCGAGCGGGAAGCACGTCCTACCGCCTTTCTACCTTCCTACACAATCGGACACGCACGCGACCACGTGGAAAATACTTTGACGTCCTAGAACACGTCATTCGTCAAATTATAACATATTATTATATCGTACAGGTGTGTAAAAGTAACGTGAATACAGTTCCTCTGCTCAGCTACGATTATTCTAAGATTATACATCGAATTGCTGGCAGTCACTCGGGATTAATTTCACCACATCATTATTCGACGCAAATATTTAAGATATGGGCGTCGCTAATATATTTCCATAAATTATATATTTTCGCGTGTGAAGAATTGATAAAACAATCACCGCTACAGGTACACACTCACTTACACAGAGACGTACTTGTGCTGCGTCTACTTTTTTTTTTTTTTTTTTTTTTTTTTGAGAAATGATGTATTGGTGAAGAGCTAATATTAATGATTCGAGGATTATAGGCCGCGTAAATTTAATGACAATCGCGGGTGCGAGTGCTTGGCGAGAGCGGCGAAAAGACCTCGAGCGATGTGACGTCGTCGATCGGTGGAAGGGCGATCTTGCCGAGGTTAAGGTGATGCGTGTACAGGCGTCTAACGAAGCCGACGATGATCCTTAAGATTCGGGACTTTCCCAGTGGCCGTGCGAAGAGCCACGAGCCGCAGCCAAAAGTAATATGCTTCATTCTCCGGCGTGTTTGCCGATGTTTCCAAGTGGGGATGGAGCGCGAGGATGACATATCGGCGGAGGAGTAGGGACGATCGGCGTATATACTACGGAGAATCGCCGTAGAGGCCAGAGACCGAGACAAGTCGTAATCGCAGATCGTCGCTTCGACTGGAAGGAGCTGGTGATAGTGGACATCGCCGTTCTTGCTGCTGCTGCTGCTGCTGAAATTACACGTCCTGTAAGTGAATTCCACCGAAAAAGTGACTTTTAATTTATTTATCTCTCGTTCAATTAAGTGCAAGACATTTGATCGAAGAACGAAGGAACGACGTCGTATTCTAGCGACTCATTCATTAGACATGTTTTAATATGGAAGAATAATTGAGCGTAACGGTGCGAAACGAAGATTATTTTTTTAATAATGCCACGTGAATGCGTCTGTAAGAAACATTGGCTGTTTCAAGGTCATAAGACGCCGACAATCGCTGCTGATCGCGCATTCAAGTGCAGTAAGACGCGATTTCTCTGTAATTGTACATTTTAATCGGCAGTCGGGGAAACACACAAGTGTCAACATTGACGTGTCCGCGGATGGATTTTCCGGCGCGAAAATATCGTAGCAGATGCGATCGTCGCCGGTTATCATATCAAATGCCATCCCTGATGGTCTACGTACCGCACAATGTCTATATACCTACATTACACAAAGCCGATTTGTTGAACTAACAAATGCGCCTGATTCTTAAGTAATATTCTCTCAATGACTTGAGAAGCAACGGATCAACGAATCTTTCCGTCGTTGCGTCGAGTAAATAGCGGATTGTGATGTCGTTATCAGTATGCAGAAGAAGTTCGGAGGTCACAGTGACACATAGGGTGAAGGCACCAGTAAATGAACAGTCACCAGTGAATGAACAACAGCGTTTTTCAGAGTTCATGACCAATTATGACGACTCGGCTGAACATTAGATTCCTAATTTGTTAATTTTTTAGCTATCCACTGCTATTATTTTGTCGCTGAAGCTTATTTTCGATCAAAACTGCAGGTTAGATTGGTTCGTTCATTTACTGGTGTTTTTCCATTTTTTGGCTTTTAGTATTTATTTTTATATACTTTGCGATAAAAATACGAGATTTTTTTAGCTGTTTCACATATTTTGACATTCTGGTAAACGGTTAAAATTTTCGCTAACAATTTTTAAATATTGCATTTCATAAAGACTCGTGATAAACAAATCTTTCTGCTTAACCGTTCATTCACTGGTGACTTTACCCTATACCAAGCTTCTTAATTTTTCTTGCCCGAACGAAGCGCGGAAGTTAAAATGTTATTTCCTCGCGAAGAAGAATCTTGGTCATTAAAGGATAGTCATATAAGCCCCGAGCGACGCACGGCGATTGCGGTGCATCACCCGTGACTTGTGTAAACGGAAATACCCAATGGTCATACCCACTGTACCGACAACTTCGACGGGATTTTTTCGTCTCCCCACTCACCGCACTCGTGAAATTCCAACTTTCTCGCCAACAAAAATCATGCCTCTCTTATGTACCCAAATATTATTTGCTCAAATCCGGCGCTCTTATCTGATAAACCGTCACGATATTTATTGCGAATTTTTCGGCACGTCCGCACACCGAAATTCCGACAGACGTTTTAATTGCTAAAATATTCATTGCGAAGCTTTGGGATAAAATACGAGATAAAATATGTCTATATTATATAATAATCGAAATATCGTTGATACCTATATATCAGCTCGATCGGATTCGCGTTATTTTTTTCAATTTTTCGTCTCACTGCGAAAAAGTATAAAAACATCTTCTCGGTATTTGGTATTTCAATGCACGTGGAATAATCATGGTTGGTATTTATCGAGGACAGAAGTTACGACGCGTTATTCGCGGTAAGTTCTGGGATGAGAGTAAGCGCGTCTGGTGGTTTCACGGGCGAAGAGAAACAGCGCTATCCGATCTTGTGTAATATCGTATTGGTGAACGCGTGCGGAGCCGGCTTGACCACGCTGCTGCCGCCACTCCAAGGTCATCGTCACGTACGCTTCCAGTATGCTAATTAATCGCGCTCGCGCCTTCCATCATCTTTGCTCTTATATACCTGACACACACACATACACACAGTCGGGCTGAGCAATCTTGAGTAACCGCGTCCTGGCGAAATTACCGAGCTTGTCTCGTGGTATGTTTAGCGATCAGTCTTTCCCCCAACGATTATTACAAGAATTTTTATTTTGATTCCTACGTATGCCTTCTTCAGGCTTTAACGTTTTTCCCCACTCCCTAAATGAATTAGTCGCTTTTCTCAGTTTTTAGTGAAAAATTGAAGAAGAAAATTGAATTTTTCATTACTGATTCCTCTACCGGGTAATTGATCAGTAATTTTTTTTTTTTTTCGAAAATCAAAATTCTGAACAATTTATTAACGAGATTCACATTACTGGTGTCTGTATTTCAATTTTCGCTTCGATCCGTTGATAATTCGCGATAAACGGCACTTCTGATTTTTGTAGGTGAAAATCGGTATTTCAGATTCAGTTAACACCGCTCATTATCACCGTAAATGTCGTGGACCTATATGGACACCGATTTTAACACCGGATTTTTAACAAAAAATTTTATCGATATTATTATTAGTTTTATATTGTTTTAATTGCGATGAAAAATGTATCTAACGAGTAGCGAATATATTTCTGATTGACAGATTGGACGAGAAGACTAGGTTCGCTAGGTGAAACCTCGTCAACGAGGACTTCCGAACATGTGGCAACTGAGATGCGCGTCGTTGACGCTGGTCTTCTGTTTGGTGGCGGCCCAACAGCAAGCGAGAGGTGGCGATACGAACCTCGACGCCCTGATCGGTAGCGTATTCAATAAGGGCGAAGCCACGAGCACGAGCAATCCCGCCGGCAACCTCGGCGACCTCATATCCGGGGTGTTCAACGACCAAAACAACAATGAGAACAATCAGAACAACGGTAACAGCGACAACCGAGGCGGATCCCCCGGCGCCGATGGTACCTTCCTCGGTGTCAACAACCAGAACACCGGTAACACCGACGGCTGTGAATGCGTTCCCTACTACCAATGCCAGAACGGAACGATTCTCGACAATGGCATAGGACTCATCGATATCAGGTCCGGTTTCGGCGATGAAAATGATCAAGATTCACACTCGTGAGTGATAACTTGCCGCAAAGATCGCGAAAGTACATTGTCGCGACGGTATGGGACAATCGTATTGTACCAATCGCACTGTACTTATTGTCAGTACGAGTGTCAACCAGTTTGAGCATGAAGCGCTGGTTTGCATGCAAAGCGGTCAACTCCTGTTGCTTTGTAATGCTCGATCGAATGTTCTCCGCCATTTGGTTGCTTTGTCGTTTTTTTTTCCTCTGTCCTCGCGACATCGCATGCATTGCATTTGCATATTATATCTTTGGGCAATGATTACTCGTGAAATTGTGAAATTATTTGTAATACTGTCTTGTATCTATGTCATGTCAAAGGGATCGGTCGCTGAAACGTTGACTGACGGTGTTTTGCATTCGTTTTCAGACTTTCGGGACCGTGCGACAACTATCTCGATATTTGCTGCAAAGCCCCGAACATAGTGCGACCCGATGAGAAGATAACTCCTCCGCCTTTGGAGCGCAAGGGATGCGGTCAGCGTCATCCTGAGGGAGTAGGCTTCAGGATCACCGGACAGACTGATAATGAGGCGCAATTCGGCGAGTTCCCGTGGATGGTCGCGATTTTGCAGGAGGAGGTCGTCAGTCAGCAGAATGGTGCTCGTCAGGTTCTCAATGTTTACCAGTGCGGTGGAGCTCTTATTCATCAACGGGCTGTTCTCACTGCGGCTCATTGCGTCAATGGGTAACCCACCGATCTTACTATATCTCCGTACTATATCTGATTCGAGAGCGAAAACACAGTTATAAAAACGCATTTCCTCTTCTTATCATTAATACGTTTGTCTTCCTCAACAGAAAGAGACCAGATCAATTGAAGGTTCGCGCCGGAGAATGGGACACGCAAACGAAGACTGAAATATTCCCTCACCAGGATCGCAACGTCAGCAGCGTTATAGTCCACGAAAAATTCCACTCTGGCTCTCTGCATAACGATTACGCGATTCTCATTTTGGATACACCGGTCGATCTCGCTGAGAACGTCGACGTCGTATGTCTTCCCGAACAGGATACAGTATTCGACACGTCTCGTTGCTTCGCCAGCGGCTGGGGAAAAAATATTTTCGGTAATCAATTGCATTGTATTTCTGAGGCTCGTCGCAATAAACGCGCCATAAAAATATTAAAAGAATCATGCATAGTTCAAAACGATAATAAAAAAAATTATTAATTTCCAGGCAAAGAGGGCAAGTATCAGGTGATTCTCAAGAGAGTCGAGCTTCCGGTCGTTCCTCACGGTGTCTGCCAAAACACTCTCCGAACTACCCGACTCGGACGCTACTATCTTCTCGACCGAAGCTTCATATGTGCCGGTGGCGAACCTGGAAAAGATACGTGCAAGGTATGAAATCAAAGCCAGAAAACAGTTGCAAATGGCTTCACACGTTCCGCGTTACAAATATTTCAAATACGAAAAATATTCGGTATTTCATTGCAATATATATTACAGGGAGACGGAGGAAGTCCCCTCGTTTGCCCGATCCGAAGCGATCCTTCTCGGTACGTTCAGGCGGGTATCGTTGCCTGGGGTATCGGCTGCGGTGAGAACGGCGTTCCCGGTGTTTATGCCAATGTTGCCGGTGCGCGCAGATGGATCGACGAGCAAATTGCTTACAATAATCTAGACACCACTGTATACCAGTACTACCCGTGAGACACTATGCAGCAGCGATTCATACTAACAATGTGCATCTTGCCCTAGAAAAATCATTAAACTATTGAATCATCGCTTTTCCTCCTCTTACCTATCCTCTTTTCCTCATCGCTATTTTATGGCGCCCGACTTGAGGTAGAACTATTATTCAAAACATCAGTTACGTCATATAGCAACCTCGTCAATACTTCGTCGAATTAATAAAAAAAAAATTCAAAAGCACAAAAACTGGCCAGTCGGTATATTTTGATCTTCGTCTCGATGCTTTCTTGATATATTCACCCTTATCCTAAAATGTATATGTCCATATACATATCGTTCTAATCCTTTCTCTCTTAAAAACCCTCTTTTAAAAAGGATATTGTCTATCGATAATCGAATATATCGAAATACCGAAGCCAGTGTAACTCGGGCTGTGATTGGTCGACGATGCTACGTCATGGTCGATAAACTTAGAGCGGCAAATTCAAACCAACAGTCGTAATGAGCCATGCGACGTGAAAATAACAGAACTCTCTGCTTCTGTTGCTAGTTATTTATAATTAACGAAAGTAAAAGACACTTTTCGCGATGCCTGCAAACTCGTCGATCGAATTATTCGATACGATTGGCGCACGCGGCGGGCGGCCATATCGACCAATCGCCGACATTGCCGCGATACGCTGGGACACACTGTTGGGCTACACACGACTGACACACGGGCGGGTTCGATATTCCAAGATATATATTCTCTTTACAACGTTATCCCATAACAAAATATTTCTACGCCGATCTCGACTAACGAAGAGAAAAGTGAAACAAATAGTTTTCGATATCGCGGAAGTAGGGAAAAAAGTAGGTTACGGGCCTCGAGAATCGCGAGGGACACACATATAGTCGCGAATCAGTGGGTATAGTGGCGCCCGCCGCGTTACAATACCGCACTGCGCTTCGAATCCTCCATCCCAGCGGAGTAAAGCGGTCTATTTCTGTAATAAAATCTTTATTCTCTATTCGCCAGTGCATGGCAGTCGACTGCGAGACACAACTCGACGCTAATTACGTCAAACACACAATAACGATAATAATAATAATACTAGCGACAATAGAGTAAACGAAAAGCGCAACGAAAATGCGAGTGAGAAGCGTGATATTTCCGTGAAGAGTGAAAAGAGAGACACGAACCTAAACGCAACGAGACGACTCTGCCCCGGAGAAGAGAGAGATAGATACACGAACGAAAAAGATGAAGAAAAGCAATTGAGGTTTGCGAAGCGGCCCAACCTAAGCTCGATCAGTGTTTTTTTCATCTACTACTGGAACATTCGGCGACTGCTCTTGCATTCGTTTCTTTTGTTTGTTTATTTTTTGTCTTCTCCCTCTCGAACTATCTCTCTCTAATGCATATCGCCATCGAGTCTCCACAGCGAGATTGTTTATGACGACGATATTCATTTGTCGGCCCGCCCCCCCTCTCCGCGAGTAGTCGTCGTCGCCGTCGTCAACCGCCGAGTGTGTTTTATCGTTTTGTTCGTCGATCGATTATGGCGTGTTTGGAATCGCACGAGCGATTTGCCGTCGATAATTCTACAATAGCAGTACTGATCGGTGGCGGTGCAACGGTGTCGGCGCGTCGTATTTGCCAGAATAGCCACTGAATAAACGCGATCGAGAAGAAGAATCGCTTGCCTGTGTGCGTGCCGCGATTCTGCTGTGTTCGTGTTGTGTGTGTGTGTGTGTGTGGTGGTTGGGTGGGTGGGTGTGTGCGCGCGAGCGCGCGCGCGCGCGCGCTCTCTGTCTCTCTCTGTGTCGCTGCTGCTGCTGCCGCTGGTTGGTTGCAGGGGGTGCGAGCAGAGCCGAGCCGTCGTGCGCGGCTTCCTAACGTCATTCGCACTGCGCACTGCTGCAGCAATATAGGCACTTTGCAAAAGGACGTTGGGTATCGTCGACGGAGAATCGTCGAATCCTTGTGCTTCGCTATTGCGAAGAAGAAGACGACGTCGACGACGGTGACGAAGACGACCGCGAAGAAGACTACGACGAAGGTGGGCGAGAGGGGAGTTGGTGAGACAACGCTCGAAAGATTAGTGAGATAAAGATTATAATCAAGGTGAAAAAAAAAGAAAGAGGCGGATCGCGAGTTGCGGTTGCGTTGGTGGAGGCGAAATGGCATCGTCGACGATGACCGTGGGAACATCGGGAACATCCCCGGTGAGCGGTCAGACGGCCGGGGGGGTCTTGAACGTCGCTGGTGTATCACAACAGGGCAACGGCGGCGGTGGCGGTGGCGGTATTAATGAGCAACTCGAGGCTAGCGACTCGCACTCGTTGACCGAGTGGAGCCCGAATAATAGCGGTGGTTCGGGCGGCGGTGGTAATCCCGGGGACGCCCTCGAGGAAATGAACTCCGGGAATGGTGGTTCGGGGGACGACGAGGTTTGCGCCTTGTGCGCGAGCAAGCTCTCATCGCCTCGGATACTCTCTTGCCTCCATGTGTTCTGCGAGTCGTGCATCGACAAGCTACTCATCGTCGAAGCTGGCGACTCCAAGATAGGCACGTTTCTCGAGTGTCCCATGTGCTCGCAACAGACGCCGGTTGGACCCAAAGGCGCGTCTTCGCTCGCCTGCGACTACGTCCTAACCAACATACTGGACATGTCCGCCATCGAGAATATGGCTGTGTTGTGCACTTCGTGCAAGGCCAAGGAAAGCGCTGTTGCGCGTTGCTCGGACTGCGCCAACTTTCTCTGTCCCAACTGCAACACGGCTCATCAGTTTATGAGGTGTTTCGAGAGTCACAAGGTCGTCGCATTTGAGGACCTTAAGATGTCCGACGAAGCCATTCCCATTCACAAGCCTATATTTTGCTATTATCATCCTGCCGAGAACATGAAGTTTTATTGTTACACTTGTCAGGTGAGATTTTTCTGTCTACAAACTGTGCTGCTACAACATTTTATGTGGAAAGTGTCAAATCGATCTATGGTTCACAAAAATGTTTTTTAGACAAATTTAGAAAAAAATGGTGACTTGCTTTTTTTGAGTTTTGCCTTAAGCCTGCATAATTGATTTGAGACATTAATTTGTGCATTAAATGTTGTTGTCGCCAATAATTAAATTTGAAAAATTATTGCAGTAGTTAAGTAATTTTTGTGTTGGATTTTAACAGGAACCCATATGCAATGAGTGTCTACTCGTCGAGCACAAGGCTCCGGAGCATCGGTACGAGAGGCTCACCGACGCGGAACCACGACAAAGAGAGGAGCTAGTCAATTTAATGTCCGAAAGCAAAGCACGCATAGCGGATTGCGATCGGATTTCGTCTCAGCTTGAAAATGCGCTGAGCGAATTACAAGTTCAGCACGATCAGGCCAAAGACCTGATAGTCGAAAGTTTCCAGAGTTACAAGGCTATTCTGGAAAAGTGTAGAGACAATGCCTTGGATCGTTTAGAAAAATTACATTCCGAGCGGGAACTCGAAGTGATGGATACTTTTCACAGGTAAATCGTCGAATTTCGTTGACAACGCATTATTACGTTCGGGTATTATTGCGTCTGTTTAGTTTCGCGATTACTAATTATTCTTCGACTGTTTAGTGTCGAGAAAACTGTCGAAAAGATAGAAGGCGCGTGCCGTTTCACGTCGAGACTGCTGGAACACGGCGACGCGACGGAATTATTGGCGCTACGCAAGACCGTCGGCACTCAATTGTTGAATCTAATAAATAATACAACAAAGCCGCACGTCAAGTATTCGATCGAGTTCCAAACTGATTACGATCACTTTGAGAAGACGATCAAGGTGCGTACATGTTCTTCTTCCGTCTTTCCTCATGTATAATTATCTTTATAAAATAAGTATTAATCTATTGCTTCTATTTTTAGGATTGCTTCGGGAAATTTCGAACGGAAAGTACAATTGCCGCTGCTAACAAGCAAACGCCGGAGATAACAACAACAGCAACATCAGCGACGACGACGCTACCAGTTTCCTCGGGACCGCAACAGATGATACAACTACCATCGTCCCGGTCTTCGTACACTGGCGGCGGCGGTTGTGGCGGCGGTGGCGGTAGCGGTGGCGGTTGCACCAGTTCAATCAGCACGAATTCTCCGATATCGCTACCCGCCTCGATGCAATCCTCCTTCGAAGGTGAACCTTCGTACGTAATGCCACCGACGTCCAACAGTCCCCCAAACGTTCCACCGCCTCCGGCGCCTGTCTCTCTTCCACCGGGTGGGCCTATTCACGGTTTCACGAGTATACAGGAGTACAATCTTCAACAATTGGCGAGCCTAGCGGAAAAAGTGGAGATGGGTGAGACGAGCGTCGACGGTCCTAGCGCAAATCCTAGCCCGACTCCGTCCTTCACACTGGCCGATTTACTCGCCGGTGACCTTAGCTCGACGAGTCATGCAATCAATAATTTGCAAGCTCTCGCGAAACTCGGCAATTCCCTTGGGAATCAAGGTAACTACTTTAAAGATGGCGATATTGATTTCACATGTGTTTTAATTGCTTGATTCGATTGCAACTACTGTGGATATGTATAAT
Organism: Itoplectis maculator; assembly: GCA_964034905.1. Taxonomy (NCBI): domain Eukaryota; kingdom Metazoa; phylum Arthropoda; class Insecta; order Hymenoptera; family Ichneumonidae; genus Itoplectis; species Itoplectis maculator. The sequence goes on along the minus strand of OZ035852.1, from coordinate 14,760,121 downwards.
TTTTTTAGATTTGAGCACAGCAACGTTGAACGGTGCAGGAGGCGGAGGCGGAGGAGGAGGCGGTGGAGGAGGAAACGGCGGAGGTGGAGGAGGAGGTGGCCGCGGTGGTGGTGGTATGGGTCTTGTACTGGGACGCGACTCGTCTCCCGGTATAGTCGATAATCCAAATCTAGGATCGCTTACAGCGAACACTCTTCTCAACGGAGGATATCAATCGCTCTCAAGTCCGACGTCTCCGATACTTTCGCGAGCGGCTGACGAACTCAAGTCTTGCGATTCGATGCACAACGTTCTCGGCGGTAGCGGCAACAGTATGACAAATGTAGGAAACATCACTGGCGGCGGTACTGGCAGTACCACCGGCGGTAGCGGCGGTGGTGGCGGTGGCAACTACAATCATCCTCGCTCCACGAATCCAAAGCTCACTCCGATGCAGATTCGTTCGAAATTCGGTCAGCTTGGACCGAGCAAGGGTCAGTTCAATTCGCCCCACGGATTTTGCCTCGGTACCGACGAGGATATCATTGTCGCCGACACTAACAATCACCGAATCCAAGTAAGTTCAGTTTATATCGAATACATAAGATAACGCAACGACAATGTATCGACAATGGAACGACACGCAAATATATCTCTCCATTGATACATCAGATATTCGAAAAAACGGGCACGTTCAAGTTCCAATTCGGGATACCCGGCAAAGAGGAGGGTCAACTTTGGTATCCGCGAAAAGTCGCAGTGATGCGTAACTGCGGTAAATTCGTTGTTTGCGATCGAGGCAACGAGCGCTCGAGAATGCAAATATTCACCAAGAACGGACACTTCATAAAGAAGATCGCTATTCGATATATCGATATCGTCGCGGGTCTCGCGGTCACCAGTCAAGGACATATCGTCGCTGTCGACAGTGTTTCCCCCACGGTTTTCGTCATCAGCGATACGGGAAATCTTCTGAACTGGTTTGACTGCAGTGATTACATGAGAGAGCCCAGTGACATCGCAATAAGCGGTGAGATTTTTCATCTTTTCATGTTTCTTCTAACATTAACCACCGCACTGATATAAAACGAGAAATGAACAAATTTTGGTAAATTTACGCACACAGGCAAAGAATTCTTCGTATGTGACTTCAAAGGACACTGCGTCGTGGTGTTCAACGAGGAGGGCCATTTCCTCCGTCGCATCGGCTGTGAGAATATAACCAACTTCCCCAATGGGATCGACATAAGCGACGCGGGAGATGTATTGATCGGTGATTCTCACGGTAATCGCTTCCACGTGGCTGTATTCTCGAGAGACGGATCGCTTATATCCGAATTCGAGTGCCCCTACGTTAAGGTAAACACGCCGCCTCTTTTTATCTCGTTTCTTTTCCCTTGCTGCTCGTATTGAAATTTCGCGCATTTGGCACTGAGCAGCACTCTTTTTTTCTATTCATCCTTCCCCTAACGTTTCTTACGTTATCTTAATTATCGTTTCTTTCAAGGTATCTCGATGCTGCGGCCTCAAAATAACTTCCGAGGGTTACATAGTCACATTGGCCAAAAACAATCATCATGTACTTGTCCTAAACACTCTCTACATATTATGAGGTGAGAAAAGACCAAAATCTTAACGACGCATCTTCCTCCTGCTAACGTGGTTATCCTTTTGGAACCGCCCGCGGCATTCAACGAAAGGTAAAACAAATCACAAACAAAACGAGCAAATTTGGACCTTCTTCAGGTCTATCCAAGCAATAGAGGCAAAACAGATAATACAACTGACAAAGATCACCCACACACACACATACACACATACACACACATACACACACCCACATACACGCACATGCCAGCAAAGATGCAGCTTTAATAGTTATACAATGCGTCCCTGTTTTATGAAAGTAACCCACATTAAACAAACAAAAACAAAAACACACTCACACACATACACACACGAACAAGAGAACAAGACATGAAAAAGAGAACGTGTGACGGGAAATAAGGTCAAGGACAGTTCAGGTTATCCGTAAAGAGTGAGTAAAGAGTGAGGAAGATGGTAAAATGTACATCTTCGACCAAAACACAGTATAATAGTTATTTAGCGATTTGCATTTGGTAAACTGCCAAGAGTTTAAACGAACACAGGTGTACCGCGCGAGAATAGCGAGACTCGTATTAGACGTTGTATGCGTACACGCGTTTCGATGCTGATTGTGCAAATGACTGCGCAATTAGCGTTTGCTTTTAGCGGAAAAGCAATTTTACAATGGCCTTCCGTCAAAATTGGTCGTTGCACATCACTTTTGACATGTCAGTATTTTAAGTATGATTGATAAATCAAATTAATCTAGTCTCGTATGAGCACCATCATCCTCCCGACCCCTCCACACCATCGACCCTGCTGACGGACCCCCATTCTGTCTTATCAGTTGTGCTCAAAATTTCGAATGCGCCGACCCTACCTCCCCTTTTGCGGCTATAATTTTTAACAAAATGTATGTACGTGTACGTGGGTGCATGTGCGAGAGAGCGAGACTATGAGAAATTTAGACGAAGGTATATCGTATGCGCCGAGCTTTATTCGCTGTCCTTATTGGAAGCACCATCGGTCCGATGATCAGTCTTTAGCAGCTTCATTCGCGACATAACCCCCTCGAGTGCTCCGGTGAATCTCCTTGTCGCATTATAGACCCAACCGACCCATCGATCTCCCTGATATCGTTCTATTTCGGTGATTCATTCGCAAGGTCCTCGCGAAACACCTACGAATTTCAAGTACGGCGCGAGCTTTACGCGAACGCCATATTTCATAAATGTCTCAAAAGCGTAGTGACTTTTTTCCTGGAGACCAAACTCTCGTCCTCAACAAAAAAAAAAAAACGTCCGGGTACACACTGGTCGCCCACATTGCTTTTTTAGGCTTTTCCAAAATATCTTGGTTAGCAACACTTCTTTGTCCATTTATTCGTACCAGGCGAACGCCGACGACGCCATTACGTTTTCTCCATAACTTTATATTAAATCATGAAAAATGCCGCCGCTGCATGAGACAAAGAAAAATAGGGCACAAGATCGCAGTCCCGCGAAAAAACGAAAAAAAATATATATATTTACAGACTAAGTGGAAGAAAAAAAGGAAAAAGAAAAAAAAAGCATAAAACATGTAGGTTCCCCATTTGTGCATTTTACGAGATATGAATTAGACGAGATACATAAAGGTCACAATATTTACTCAGGTTGCTTCGATATGGTCCACCATATGAAAAAAGAAAAAAACAAAAAAATCCACATATATATATGCGTGTGTGAATTATTGGTTCGTGGTGCTAGCGAATGATATACCCGATATATATATACATACATATATATATACATCTATATATATATATAGTAAATGTATTTGTTATGTGGAAGGGCGAGACGGGAGAGATGGGAATGGGGAAAGAGAGGATAAAAGGTAGGAGGCCGGTCAAGCCCGTCGTTCTTCAGACTTTTACAATGGCGCGAAGCGATCGAAATAATAACGTAGAATATAAGATTGATAAGTTCACACACATACACACACACATATACATATACACGCTTCAACATTTACACAGCTACACACAGGCGCGCGCCCTCGTACTAACGGTATTTTAGGAACGATACTTTATCCAACTTACAAAGACGAGAATATTGTACCGTTTACTAAACATCCTCTATTTGTGTAAATACACAAAAATGACGAGTGAAAGAATTAAAAAAAGGGACAGTCAAGTGGAGGCAAATAACCGTACATGGAAAAAAAGAAACACACACGTATATAGAAAAATACATATTTTTTAGGGTTGTTTACATGATCAGCCTTAAGATTTGATTAAAACTAAAAAGGTTGCAAAAAAAGTTTAACATTGAACAGAGACGTGCATCGTATATTTGACAGCCGGCTATACTGTTACCACATACTGGAAACGACGAAAAACCACCGAATAAACAATAACAACAACAACAACAACAAAAACAACAACAACCACTACCACTAAGACAGTAATTGTCACGTTACTAATTATTTCTTGCCATACCAAATGCTAATGTAGAGCGCATTCGTGTGTATTAATGTTCTAACGGCTTGAACGAATTTATTTGCATACTGCGCATAATCTCATGAATTACATCTTTTTTTTTTTTTAATAAATTGAAGGAAAACAATATTAATCGGACGGAAAGGTAAAATCAATCAAGCTACTCCGAAGCGAACGACACAACTAAAGAGAATCGGAATTACTTCACCGTACGATAAAACGAAACAAAAAAAAAAGAGATAAATTATAACCCGGCAAAATTGGGGCGTCCGTAGTACTATGTCGTGCAAACGAAGCCTATGTACCACCTAAGGTAATCAGTTGGTATATTCATCCGATTACGTTAGACTTTTACTTTATATACAACGCGCGAATGCAAAGTAAACAAAAAAAAATGAATCTGAGAATATTTAATAGTCATGGTTAGCAGAGTTATAATGAATAATGCCTGTGATAATAGTATCGTCAGGATAAGTTGTGTCCTTAAAGAGTCTCTGATGTTGTTGCTAGGTAAATATAATTAGGAAATATTGAACGCAATGGAAGAAAAAAGAAATACAAAAAGAAAGAACAGAGCTAATGCTGAAGTTGCCTCGCTATAGAAGAGAAATAAAAAGAAATAATAAAAATTACAAAAAAAAGAAAAAAGAAAATTGAAAATTTTGAAGTAGAGGTAGAGAAAAAGGAATGGCGTGTTCATGTCCGATTTGCACAACGACGACATAGTCACGCGTAAAACAGCGCTCACCCACCAACAGTCTCTAATGATACGCTGCTTGAAATATTAATGAGGAAATTAGGACAATTTTTGAAATCATGCTGCAAACGAAGTGTAAAAAAAGAGAGTCTGCAATTTTTGTTTGCCAGTCGCGTATTGGTGATCGATGATAAACTCATGGCGTAAAAACAAATGGATGACCATTAAACGAGAGGGTCTTTTACCTCACAAAATTATTATATTACGCTCACCTTATATATACTTGAATATTTTAGTATAGATTTACTCTATTTACATATTTTTATCTGTGGAAGACTACTTGGCTAATTTAGGCCACTGTTGAAATTCACCCCTTATTTGCCTTGATGTTTAAATTACAACAATAATATTTAAAGACGTAAAAAAAAGAGGATTACTTGTTACGTAAATGGTAATTGTGATAGATTTTTTGATGATTTTTACAATCTCAAAAGTCTTATTATCCTAATATGTATAGAATTATATAGTCACTCTCTACGTAATAGATACACTCTGCTTACACTGTTGAACTAATATTACGGTGACGAAAAAAATAAACACAACATAAACAGAAAGAAAAAGAAAACCGATTCCATCTTGTATAATATGTTTGACAAAAAGAAAACAAAAAACGCGCAAGACAGAGAAATGGAAATGAAAAAGAAAGCGTAGGAACACGAAAACGACTGGTGGTATCGTAATCTGAGCTTAGAAAAGGATCAAACGATTGCTTATTGTTCCGAATATCAGTTAAACGTGTCGCTATTTCACACTTTTATTGTCCATTCGACAATGTATACGGAAATATTGGGCAGAATTGTTAACAAAGCCGTGAAAAAGTCTATCGGAGAATTCGTGGATTATCCAAGTTCAATGGGTATGTCGACATTGCGGAAATGCTCGGTTACGGTCCGAACCTCTTAAACAATAATACAATACAATCGCTCGTTAATTCATTCATTCAACAGTGTAATAGCACGCGATAAAAAAAAACCAGAAAAGAATCCTCGCCGCGCGTTACTTGACCGATAGACGTGGGCATCTATTCACAAGGTGGGGAAACTTTATAGCACGACAATTGTCAATTGACACGATATCCAACATTGCGGATCTAATAAATTCGATAAACGAGATAGAGATTGCTGTACAGATTTCATTCGCGGAGTGTCCATCGACACATATTCGTATTCGCTCTCGTACGCACATCGATTCTCGCATATTGTCTAAATTATTAATCAATCAATTTTCATTGAGATTCGAGAAATAAAGCGACAAATCGACTGACTGACAGACCGATTGACCACTTGTCACGCCAGTCAACGACAACGACAAGCATGGCATAAATCCAATCATTGCACCATCTGCAATGAATCGAGTTTCCTTATAACGTTACCTTCTTTGCCGGCGGAGGCCGATTCAATCCCAATTTTTTTGCTAACAGTTCATACCAGACGAGGAATAAGAAAACTGAAACAAATAAAGAACGTGGGCGAATACGTTTTCCGACTCGTGGGTAGTAACACTTTTTTTGCCAATGCGAAAAGGCGACTTATACACAAGTGAAAAAAAAAAAAACACACCACGACGCAAACAAATGATTTAACTGCAAAACTATATTAATTAGTAGGACTAACTAACGACATACGAGAAGAGCTGAAAATTCTAGCCTACGGTTAATCATAGTCTTCCTAGAATATGTAAGTAATATTAACATCGCTATGAGAATTAGAGACATGGCCAATTTGAACGCCGATCCGGCTAATCACAAATAGGAGGAAATCGATAAAAAAAATTTATGTATCTCCATTCCTATGCTGTGTTTATCAATAATATTACGCGCCCTACTCGATACGCCTTTTTATCGGAAATCGGCTTATACAATTGAAAACTCGAGAAAAGAAAGAAAAAAAGGAGGAAAAAAAAACAATAATAAGAGACACTTTTTTCTCTTCTATGCATAATTTAACGTATATTTGTAAAACAAACGAAAAAAAAACGTCATCAAATGTGACAAAAAAGGGGTCGGGGAAATGATAGAATAAATGTGAAGGGGGCAAAAAACAATAACCAAAAAGTGAAGTGTGAAAGGGAGACGTAATATCCCGCTAATTCCTGGTACATGCAGTCATAATTATTTTTGTAACAATACTTTTTATTCCGTAGCCATTTGTATACACCGTCTTTAATATAATTATCATTTTATCCTTCCGCAAGCATTACATGGTTGCTGACGTCTGCTTATAACAAATGTTGTCGAGCATATTGTAGGCTTCTTCCTCCGGTGAAGTTTGCCTAGGCACGATGCGTGACTTATTGTTAATTTCAATTTTTATGTTCTTTTGTTCTTTTTCTTTTACTTAAATTCGTCTGTAATCTAGTGTCCCTTGCCGCACCACTGTTACAATTTGGCGCTCACACAAATCTTTATCATTTATTCACTGGACTGTTTTATTTACACGACACGCGTTATTTAATCATTATCACCGTAAGAATACATTTTTCGTTTTTTCTTTTTGTTTTTCTTTTTTTGTTTAACAATGTTACGCAATTATCGTACTATAGTATTCAAGTTGTTTAAATACTCAGACGCCGGAATGTAGAGAAACCCGGGATATCTAAGACTCGTAGGGTTATATCATAACGGATTTGTTAGTGCTTAGGTGTAAAAGCGAACGATACATCAACATATTATATTTTGAGTGGTCGAATGCATTCCACAATATTGAATATTCTGAGGCAACTAACTGCGAAATATCAATATTTCGTCGACTATAATCTTTACATAGAAAGCAGTGACGTAGACTATAATCAATTGTTCATTTTTTTTTGTTTTTCATTAACGTCCATGTATGTGTTATTCGTCGTTCAGACAAGCTCGTGTTGTCATTTTTATTCTTACGCTTTATTTTGATGTCATATACAAGAATTAAATTCTTTAGTGCCAAACGACGATATATTTATGAAGGATTAGCGCATCAACGGCTTGTCACATTGTTTTATCGATTGGACCTTTGAGTTTGTGCCATGTCAAGTATCGAGGTTACTAGTTTTAAGAAAAAAATGTGAAGAAAGAAAAGAAAAAAAAACATTGCTATGATATCCTTGATTAGTCAGTTAAAGTACAAATATTTAATGTATTCTATGTTTAGATTATATAAGTGTAGATTGGTGAGAGTCGCATCGAGCGCATAGTGCAGAAAAAAAATATGCAAGAAGCGAGCACCATTAAAAGAGAGAAGAAGGAGTTACTTTGTTCCATTCCTTAGAAGGATTAGCTTTATTTATTTTGCATTAGTTACTTGAAGAGGCTGAGAGGGTCTGATATAGTCAAACGATTGTCTCCCTCGATTCAGCATTCAATTATTTATTCAGATTAAACTCGTTCCTTTTGGAGGTACTTTGTTTACATATCAAATTGACCATCGCATACTTTATACAGCCACATTCCATTGATGTGCTTTAGTACGTCAAGGTCAGTTAACGAATACCTTTCCAAGTTCCGTGATCTCCATAATCCTACACATCCTATTTATCTTGTGCATAGAATTATTATACTACTATATCTACCACTACTGCAGCTACTATTACTGCTAATTACTACTACTAATAATTATTACTACTTATACTATGACTACTACTACTATTATTACTGTATATTATTATCGAGAATTCGAAGAAGCGTTATGTTAACGTTGCAAAATCTCCGTCGTACGAACTTCATTTTGTATGCTTGGTACACGAATGAATATCTAATAGGTCCGCTGCCGTTTGATTCCATCGAATGAAATTGTCAAAAGTTCGTGTACGAAAGAGCTCACGAAATTGTTGAAACTACGTGTAATATTAATTCCAAAAGGTATAGATAAGAGAAAAGCAAACGAATGCCGAACGGGAAGAGGCGCAGTTCTTCATAGTAAAGTAGAGGTAGTGCTGCTGCGCGACTTATCGTGTGTTACAGCGGTACTTTTGGTCAAAATATTATATTTTGTCAGACTCCGCTCGACCATCATTGCCTCCTTTATTGTGTATCGTTGCTGCAGCTTTTAATTGGTAGTTCGAGAACTATTGGTTTAACAAAAAAAAAAAATTGCCATATTTCTCATCTAGAACTAAATTATTAAATGATCGATCGGTATTTTAATAATAGACAAGAGAAAAGAAGAAAAACAAGAAATAACAAACAAAAAAGACGTAAATGACGAGAAACGAACATATTTCCAAAGAAGACATGAAATAGAACGAGAGGCGGAGAGAGTAAGGAGGGGGAAAAAAAAATGTCAACATGTTCCAACGGGGCTTACTTATATTTCAAAATGTGAAACTGTATGAGGATAGTACAACTCGACGATGAAGAAAATGGTAAATTGTAATGCAATATGGAAAGCGTATATACCAATATATTTTTTATATGCTAATGGGACGCCAAGGAGCAAGGTCGAGTTACGATGTAACGTATTATTTAGACTTACATTCGGACCATGCGCCCATTTCAATTGGCTGTCTATGAACATCGGCTCCCTCATAACTACTCAGCCTTTGTACTAAAGTCCTGTTGCCGCTACGCGAAGTCGGTTCATTGATAAAAAATAATAATAAAAAAATAAAAAAAATGATAATAAAGAAATATCAAGTATTTCGAGAAGCGCTCGTTGGTTACCAATATAAAATAAACTCAGTTTACATATTCTCGAGCCCATTGATTCTCGATTTTTCTCTTCTCTTTTTTTCCCCTTTTTATCATAACTTTTTCATTTCATAATTTTAAGTTTTCATGTTGTTGTGGTATACATCTAATTCAATATTATATATTACAAACGTGTGTGTGCGCGTGTGTGTGTGTATGATTATATTTTATGTTCTCTCATTTGTAATACTTCCAAAGCTCGTCAAGGCTAGTCCTAGGCTAAATAACTGAAACAGGGGTCTCATTTACGTTTCTTTATCGATTTTTTTTTCTTTCTTTTAAATACCTATAAATCATAATTTTTCCTACCTTGTACCTACAAAATTTTTGTTTCGTTTTATATGAAATATTTAAATTTATTGTATTATACGTATACACATCTATATACACTTTTACAACAACAACAACAACAGCAACAGCAACCACAAAAGATATTTTAATCTACAATATCGTATTAACTAACTAAATATATGCAACATTTGCTACTTATATATTTGTCAAACTTGTCGATTTGAAAATATTTTATTATAGGGTGGATGTGAAGACAAAACGAAAAGAAATGAAAAAAAATTAGCCTTAAAAGTGAATGTTCTCTGTTGGCCGTACGTTGTTTCACCATATCAACTCAATTTGCCATCACCTCGTCAATTCGTATGACCCCTATCCTATATTAAGATATTCTCAAGAAAACGATATCACTATGCAGCTCTCAGAAATATGTAGAAACACACAATGTTGTGTGCGCATAGGCTGCAATGCAATAATCATTTATGTATATCCATGTATATATATTTATACATATATATGTGGATATATGATAGAAGAAAAAAGGATGAAAAGTATATATGTATATAAACGAATATTGTGATGCTCACAAAGCACATAAGACGATTTACCAAAATTGTAATGTTTAAACATTTAATGTGATTTTGGAAAGTGTTATATTTTTGATTTTCTGCCAATTGTTTAATTTGTAACGTTGTTCTTTGTTCTTTTTCAATAAAGTAAGCAAGGCAAACGAGTCGTCAAGTGATGTTTGATAGCCGGCATATTATATACTATTATTATTATCTACTATGGTTACGCTCGTGTTGAGTCCCCATGATGATTTTTGGATGTAAAAGATTATATAATAAAGTTGGCATACAACGGCATATCTGGCAATATACAACGCTTTATTTAATGCGAGCCAATGTTATAATTGTTCGATAACATTTGTATAAATGGTGGTTATACACGTGTATAATGGAGACGAAGGAGGAAGAGAGAAAGCTAAATTAGTCGCTGGTATCAATCATTTTTGTCATTATTGATATTGAGATTTGGTAATTCCTCCTGCAGCTCGAGTATATGCTCTATTGGTTTTGGTTTGCCGTCCTCACCGATCCGACACGGCTGCACGACTCCTTGTCTCGTCAATTGATCGACAAGACCCACGAGTTTCATTGCTTCGTATTCTTTTTGCTCCTCAGTCATCCCCTCCAAAGGATTCGGCTTTGGATGCTCATAACATCCCGTCACTGGATTTATGTTCTCTTTGTATCGCACGTATTCCTCTGTATCCGAGTCTTCCGATTCGGAAGAATATGCAGAAGAGGAATGTGAGGGCTGAACGCGACCGAGTAATCCTTTATTGGCAAACATCCCAGCTGCATTTCCGTATCCCGTGTACTTGACCATACGACTCGCTGGTATCGTTAAACAAACAAAATATATCAATTACTCAGTAGTCACAAAGATAGAGTAATTGACAACGGATACGCATATAGATTTTTGACGCGTACCATTTTCTTTGCAAAGAACGAAGATGAATTCTGCAACCAAATCGCATAATTCCGTTTGAGGACACGTCAAGAGCTTGCATAATTTTGCTCTAAGTGACGATCCCTCCTCAGGCCGTTTCATAACGTCCTTCAGTGGCGGTAGTACCTGCATTTATTAATAATCATAAAAATATAGCAGTCATAAAAAATATGCGTCGCAACAATTTCGTGTCCCGTAATGCAATCGATGGTGGTAACTCACTTGTAATCGCACATATTTTCGTATCAATCGCTGAGATTTCACGAGTCTGATGAGAGCGGTGATAACCGGAGATATGTCTTCTGTGGAATCTCTTTTCATCTCCAATCGTTGGTCCAAAAATGTCAAGAGTCGGGCTACCGACCGCATATCCGTATTTTCGTATATTGCTTCACGATCGGTTTCATTTTGACTAGGCCGTATTATGTACTGATAACAGTCTGGTGGCATCACAGTCAGTAAGTTAATGATGTTGCTGCGAAATTTCAACGATAATTAGCAGATATTCGGTGTTTGTCGTCTTACTATATCGTTTATTGTGATTCCTCTACCCTTCTACCTTTGCAACTCTTCTTGCTTTGTCGAGTTACTTATTTCTCCATTGACCAACAACTCGTACAATGTGTTGACTAGATTCTTTTCTCTATCCTTTTGCTCGTTTGTCGACTCTTCTGTACTAATGTACAGATTGAATAGGACTTTGAGAATTTCGCAGGCCAACGCAACATCTTCCTAAAGGCATTCAGACTTGTAACGAAAAGTATGTGGACAAGTAATTGATTTCTTAAACATATGGGAATTTCTTTCAGTACCTCGTCTAATGACTTCTTCAATTGACATTTCGTCGCCACTTTCTCCAACACATTCGCCAGGTAGAACTTTCCATTGAGACGGTTAGAAACAACATTTCTCAGCGGAGCATTCAATGCCGTAGCCAGAAACAAAACACGCGTGTCGAACAATTTTATTTCGTGAGAAAAATTGTGATCGCCGTAGAGACTGATTCGTTTGACTATACATTCCAGGCAACTTGTTGTCCCTATTGTTTCCTGAACGCTCTTTGAATTGTACAATAAATTGCACAACAGTTTCAATGCCTCTGCGATTATCGCTGTAAAACACACAAAAGTACAATGTATATTAATTGTGGAAAATGAAGAGAACGAACCAGGGGGAAAAAAGATAATCAGCAAAATAAAACCAGAGTGTTTACCATTGCAGTTGTCCAAGCTTTCACATTCTACCGTTTCTATGTTAGAGAGTCCCGCATTTTTTATAATGACATTTAATCTCTCTCGCGTTATCAACTCGTTTAAATTTGTTTTGTCCCGGCTGTAAAATAATTAACACAAGGATGAGAGTACAAAAACGAATGATCGCAATGATCCATAAATAATTTGTGTATATAATCTCTCACCTGAGTATTCTCAGAGCCTGCAAACATCCTAAATTTATACGAATGGATTGTTCCAAATGCCTAAAAAGCGATTCCCACACTCGACTTCTTAACTCATCGCGGTTCAATTCCTCAAACGTCAATCGTCCTTCGCACTGTGAACAAATCAAATTAAACAATCACATATTTATATCCAACGAATAACTCCCTTATCGCGAACACAAATAGACTCACATTTTTCGTAAATTCCACCAAACTATCGTCAAACTCATCGTCATTCCCACAAATGAGCTTCTCAATTGTCTTCTCCATTATTGACTCGCCCACTCAATTAAATCAACTTGCAACGCTGACCATTTATCGAAGCCGATGGAAGTTGACGCCAATAATCTGAATTCCTAAAAGCTTGGCGAGAAAACTGCGGATGATGGTGTTGCGGCAATGACGGAGAAGAGGAAGGGGCGGAAGACAGATGGCACCACTGCATTATTCCCGTCGGAGAAGAACCGTCGTCGTCGACTTTTCCGTCGCTCTTAGAACTTTCCCCGCGCCTTGTCCTACGTTTTGCGCCTCGGCCGACCGAGCAGAGAGGTACAAACTGTCGTGTCTCGTGTCTCTAGCTTTGTATGGTCGACCGTAACCGACCGTAACCAACCATACCCGCCGATTAGTACTCGTCGCCACCGTCATCGCCACCGCACGTACTATTGTTTTTTTTCGTATTCTTTCGTGCAGTTAGCACTGTTCGGTCGCTCGAGAATCGGAGTTCCAATCAATTGGAATAAAGAACAAATACAGCGCGTTGAAGGAAAGGTGGAAGGAAGGCCGCAGTTCTGAAGACGATGCGGATTTTATCATTGCACAATTCACTTTCGTCATCACCTGTCCAACGATAGCTGCTGCTGCTGCTGCTGTCACTTTTTTAACAGACAAAACAGGAGGTAAGAGATCGTATATAGATACACAACTTTCACGACAGTGTGTCAGATTAAGTGGGTGACAGTTTGAAAACGGAGCTTTCGGTGCGCCGCAATGGATTGTTTCTCAACGATAAACATTTCGCCGCAACTTTGAGACTTGACTCGGGACAGTGACGTTGTTTACCATCGACAAATCGACGTGGACCGAGGAATTCTGGATGCTTCGCGAGAAGCAGCAGACAACGATATATGTCAAAAGGGTTATACACGTGCAGACGATTTTGCTACGAGTACCTCTGAACAACAAAACGCGACATCCACGTCAAGGAATGGATTGTTGATTGTGTGGTGTCTTTGCTTTCTTTGCGCAGTCATTTTTGTTATCTGCTGACAAAGATTTCATAAATTCAGTTTGGCGCAGACCAACAATCATTCAATGCCCATATAGAGTGAAAGAGTTTCCTTTGTTGTGTACATTCTCAGCTGTCACATTGAACCCATATTAAGACGCTAAATGTTAATCATCCCAACGATAGATCTATAAAAGGCATTTCTCTACCGATGCGGCCAGTCAAACATCCTCTAATGTACAATTAGTCACATTTTGTTAAATGTCTGGAGATGATTTTATTTTTTTTTACAAAAAAATAGTAGACAAAAGATAAAAGGTAAACAAATGTTTGTGTTCAAGCTTGAGGTAAAATATTAGTCAACTGAGAATGTCCTATAAATAGTAACTGATTATTTTTTAATTGTTCAGGGATCAAAAAGGTATCACGGACGGAAACTACAGTCAACTAGAGCTTAGAATGACGAGAGAGTGATTTGTCCAGAAGTTTGAGATGTGGATCAACGCGTCCAATGCCATGGATCAATTGTACAACGATCTGATAAAAGAGTGCAAATTTGTAGCGCCTGGAGCAAGATTCTCATTTTCCATCAGAAATCGCTTAGAGAAATACAAGAAAAATGTGCGCAGAGAAATCGTAAGTCGGGTGAAGGACGACTGCGCTCCACTGTTCTTTGCCTGCAAAAGGGGAAACGTGGAGATTGTTGAGTACCTAATAGTTACTTGCGACGCGGACATTGAACAACGAGGATTATACGAAGTGCCGGACGACAGATCGGTTCACTGTGTGACACCGTTGTGGTGCGCGGCAGTCTCTGGAAAGCTACCGGTCATTAAGTGTCTCGTACATCATGGAGCGGAGGTAAACGCAGTTTCGGACTCTGGATCTACCCCTGTGAGATCGGCATGCTTCATGACGCATCTCGGTAGGCTGCTTCTATTTTTATTTTCTCTCAGTTGAGTCTGCGTAATTTGTGGGTCACAAATGAGGGTCTAGGTTGGGTCACAATGTCGCGTCCGAGACTATGCGACGTGACGCAATTAACGGTCAATAATTAGCGGTGTTAAAAATTTCTAGATATCGTGGAATATTTGGTGGAACACGGAGCCGACATCCTGAGAGCCAACTACAATGGTGGCACATGTTTGATAAATTCGGTTCAGAGCGTCGAACTCTGTACCTTGTTACTGAGACACGGGGCTGACGTTAATGCCAAGGACATACAAAACAAGACTGCTCTACATTATGCAATTCAGGAACACAGGTTCGCAACAACCAAACTCCTGTTGGATCACAATGCTGACCCTCATCTCAAGTCGCGTCACAACGATGACGCCCTGCAAACGGCCTGTCTCAAAGGAGCGACACAAATATTTGATTACTTAGGTAAGTCCCGAGCGGTGCGTTTATACAGATTAATACAGATTAAGTAGCCCCTTAAACGGATGCGACATCGGCGTACGAAATACCTGAACACTTTTGTAGTTATAGATAAAAAAGATAACACTTTCTTTATTAATATTTCAGTAGAGAACATACCGTATTCACAAGAGAGATTAGCTAATGCAAACGAACTAATGGGTTCGACTTTTTTCGACGAGCACAACGATACCCAAACGGCCCTGAAATATTGGCGCAAGGCCACGGCCATCAGAAACTCTAATACCGTCGACGGGGCACCGTTACCAAAGAGGCCAGCGATGCCGAAACACGACAGTTTTCGAAATGCTGTGGAATTTACGACACTTGAAGACTTGAACCTGATAGCTCTGGACTTGGATGCTATTCGGATACAGAGTCTTCTCATATGTGAAAGAATTTTGGGAGAACATCACAAAGACACGTTGTTCAGACTGATGTACAGAGGAGCATCGTACGCCGACGCTCTTAGGTAAATACGAATGCCGAGCGCCGATTTTGCCCTTACGTTTTTGGCTCTTGCTGCTCTATACGTCGATTTTGTTTTTCTCGGGCTTTTAACATCCCCTTTTCTCTCCTTCAGGTATCAGCACTGCATAGATCTGTGGCGACGAGCTCTAGAGATACGTGTGGCGAAAGATTCGGTAGGTGTCTCGACGACGATGAACTCAACCTTCGCTCAATTGAATTCCAAAACTCTTCTGAACTCATCGACATTATTCCACAGATACTTTACACAGACACGTGTTTCACTGCTCAAGCTCTCGTACGAATAATGGTAGATCTTAACGAAGAAACTCTCGAGGTGGTGGATCGCAATCGCGATAAGGAAGAACCTAGATTCTGCGACGTAGTGGCTATATTCAAATTACTCACGAGTCATCTTGCTCCGGCTCGAAAATTACTCGAGGTAATAATGATAGCTATTAAAATGCGAGTGATCGATAAATGGTCATCCAAATAATAAATCATCAGGTGACGTTGCCGATTTCACTTTGATTTAATGTAGAAGCGTCCAGTGCACAAACGACAGCAGGACAGTTACGATAGAATCTTGAAATGCGTCACTCACCTCATATACTTGTTGGTGAAGACTGCGAGAACGAGCGACGCGCAAGTCGAAGCCCGACAACTTATCCATGATTTAGTCAAACAAAATCCTCGATCTGCTTCGACGGAAGATACGCTTCTACATCTTTGTGTTTCTAGCTTGAACACTATCAACTCGAGTTACTTCACTGCCGATGATGTACAGGTAAAAGAAAATAGCAGCTTCCTCTCCTACTAAATTCTCCGATTTTCATCAGTAGATCTGTAATTGTTGAATATTCCAGACCGTTTTCCCCCATCTCGATGTCGTTAAAATGCTCCTCGAGTGTGGTGCTTTCGTCAATGCGAGAAACGAGTCCCGATCAACGCCGCTTCACGTAGCGAGCAACGCTTATAATTTTTTAAATCCGGTAAGAACATCATTAGGATTTTTCCGCTGCTGCTGATTCTGCCGAGGAGAATTCTTCAATCCATCTAAGTTTTTCATCTTTTTTCTTTTTCAGTTAATTAAATTACTACTGGATCACGGGGCGCATTTGGATACGCCAAACAAAGCGGGCGACACACCGGCACATTTGATATCCTTGAATCCGCACAATAATGTTAATCTCGTCGACTACATGACCCTCCAGTGTCACGCTGCACAGGCCATAGTTAAATACGATATTCAATGCACCGAGCTACCCGCGACTCTTCACCAGTTTTTGGAATTTCACA
This sequence comes from Itoplectis maculator, assembly GCA_964034905.1. Classification (NCBI taxonomy): domain Eukaryota; kingdom Metazoa; phylum Arthropoda; class Insecta; order Hymenoptera; family Ichneumonidae; genus Itoplectis; species Itoplectis maculator. The sequence continues at coordinate 14,743,001 of OZ035852.1, read as the reverse complement.
GGGAATAGAAGCATTATCTGCTGTGCTATGTCACTAATGATAAGTTAGTCGGATAATTGTTGGCGGGACAATTAGTTGCACAGTTGTCTTTCGTTTCGAACATTCAATTAAATTCAATTCAATTGCAACTGTGTATCGCATAGTTGTGCGAAGAGACTGGCGGCACAGGCTGACTGCCCGGCTAAACGCAGATTCCAAAGAAATGTTACAGTTCCGAAACATGTTAACATGACGTTGACAAGTTAATTGTGGAACAAGTTTATATGCAACGATCGAGCCATTCTTTATCGCGTTATTAATGTAACATAGTTATTTCTGATGTACATAATAATATGGTCCTTCCCTCTCTTGAAGTGACCCTTCGGTAATATCATAGCTTTGCCGAGCTTGAAATGCTGTTATTATTACGCATATACGTAATAACCGAAGAAAAAAAAAAGAAGTTTTCACTCAATTGTAAATTTCGATTTCGATACCAACGAGTATGTGTCGCGGTTCCATGTTTTTTCTAGAAATTCAACGCGATTTATTTCAAAGTGAAACAAAGTGATATTTCGATTGTTAATTTGAAAAACAAAAAAAAAGTGAATCATTGTTTTGTCGTCGATATTATAATGCCATACTCCAGAAGCAATATTAATGTATAGTCACAAGTTTCGAACACGGTAATGACGTTTTACCAGCGAGAATTTACCGTCCGTAAGATACTATATACATATAGCATGAAGAGACGCGTGCAGTGAGCAGCTCGGTTGTGATACTACTATTACTCTACTCTTTTACAACAATTACTACCACTACTACTACTACTACTACTACTACTACTACTGTCATTACGAGAGAATTGTAAACTTCGTTGACTCGTGATTTTCTTTTTTCAAACATCGTTCATCTTATATAGAGTGAAAACCCCTCTCAATCTCGTGGGTATAAAAACGCTGAATTATACACAAAGATTTCGATCTGTCGTCTAAATGTAAAAATATATTTATACCTGATAAATACTTATTAACATAAAAATCGAATGGAATTCAAGTTTATATAACTGCATTGCACATACATACAAACATACATACATACATACGTACATACAAACGCGCGCGCGCGCACTCAGTCCTCTTTTGCTCCAAAATGGTTCAGAACAATAACAACCACCTTTCCATGTGGTATTGCAGAATTTTGAAATACCTTTCAGAAATTGAGCAATCGTACGATCCTACGCATGATTCTTTTTTTATAGAAAAAGAAAGGGAGAAATGACAGCGAAAAATAAGACTAACGAGCATGCGTTAATTGCGAAGGCTTCGCTCCTACTGACTCTCGTGTAAGAGTCAACAACATGAATTTTCCAACCAAGATTCGCGTGCGTAAAAGAATTATAGTAGACAGTGTCAGGCCAGCTGGAATTTGGTGTTACTTCAAGAATTCCAGGTTCCCCGGGTTCACATACGTGCAAGAGAGTTCTGTTGAATTTTTTAAATGTCTGAAAATCGTCGTCCAATCTTCGGTCTCGGCCGTTGTGCTTACTTAGACAGAGCGGACCGACTGAAAAAAAAATTATAAAATTAATAAATGTTCGTTTGTTTAATAGTTCGAAGTCTACTTTAAGGGGAGGCAAAATATAATTTCGGCAATGGTCTTCATAGCTCTGTCTCTCCCTTTCTTTCGCACCGACAGACATTTGGCCTCCTCTTAAATAAAAAAAATTCAGTGACGAACCGGCAGTGGGCCTTGGTCGACCTCTTCTCGTGAACTCTACGCCCGCTAAAACTCGGACTTTGCTTTGAGCAATATCGCTCAACCTGTCGTAACCTCCGTGAGGTTCATCTGTAATAATCAATGGATGATAGAGATTCGCGCTATGTGGATTGTTCCCTCCGTGGACGTGGAAGTTGTAGGTGAGACCTCGTCGGAGATACAACTCTGGTACGAGTAAACCATTGATGTACCATGCGAGACCCGTAGTAGTTAAACCTGGAATTTACGAATTCGGAATTACAATCCGGCACAAAAAACTTGACCATCTAATCACGTAACGAACATGCCTGTTATTCCTTGGTATCCTCTTTTTCCTCCCGATGGTCCAATTGTTGCCACGAAAGTTCTTATACTTCGGTCGAATATATCAGACTTCTCCCACGTTTCCCTCAATTGATTATTATTTTCTGTAAAATACATGCATGTATTTTCCGGCTGATTGCGATTGAGCTCCAGTTTCAAATCGCTCTTGGGGTAAACATCGTGAAAGTTCGGTTCCTTGTTCTCGTCGAGCCTTCCCAAAGCCCAAACCACATAGACGGGTCTGTCCGTTGGATATTCCTTGTCTCCAGGATCCGCTGTGTCGATTATTATTGAAACACCATTATTTTCGGTGATAACGAATTTCGAAATTATTGCCGGTGATAATAATATTAATATTTTAATTACACGAGATGAGAGTACGTCGATACGTTATAATGTTGATGCCATTTTCTCTGACCGCTGTGTAAAGCTGATTGCTATCCAATCCTCCCACAAGTTCGTCTTTGCAAACTCCTTTATATTGGCCAAGGGTCTTGCCACACTGATGATAAAAAAAAGAAAGAAAAAGGAAACGGTTAACCGACATGATTGAGATACAACAGCTCACTTACAATATATACTAATTACAATAGCAAATATTTACAGGCGCCTTAGCTGTGATGTTATAATCGGTTGCGTAGCCCCTTGCGCCGTCCATGTACGCGATAGCGACATCGGCGCCCTCCATTTGACTCCTTTCCTCGGAACCGGACAAACCAAAAGCCATGTATTCGTCTTCACCTGATATTAGCAAAGAGAGAGAAAAAAATGTCACGTAAATCACGTCAGTAGATAGTATTTTCGATCGAGACGCGAGAAAAGTTCTTACCGACTTGTGCGGCTAATTGAATCGTCACCTGCGGTCCAAAAATGTCCCAAGCAACCTGATACCTCTTGTGAAGTTGAACGCAGTTTGGCAACGTTTGCGTATGCTTCAATACCTGATGTACACAATGAAAATTCAAATACCATTCAAATTTACTCATTTTCACAGGAAAAATCGGAAAAATGTGTCTGCGTGTCTATCATTACTTTGACTAGCGAAGGTGGGACGTTTAATCCATCTGGAATAATGGCGGAGCCGTAATTTGTTTTGGTTGCTACATCGAAGATACTCAGCCAATCGATGTTGAAAACCGTCATCTCTCCTGGCAACTGTATCACGACGTCCTCGGCTTTGTACTCGCGAAGACGATCCAAGCTTTTGTTCAACACGATCAACGGACATCGAGATTTAGCACAGTAGTGAAAGTTATAGTAGCGAAAAATCGCTAGTAGACATCGAAGTGACACGACACTCACTAGCCATACTCATCCGGCACTTTGGTCCCTTTACTCGATGGCTGCGGTCCCGCGCCCACCCAAAAATACGTATCCGATCCTTGACCGTCGTACTCGAAATTGGGTATGCTTATCGTTTTGGCGTCGAGAATAATGAGCGACGACGAAGTGACGCCGTGTGAGCGTTTCGTTAAACCGGTTATTCTTTGGGGCGCCGGAGGATCGAATTCTTCGGGAATGTAGACGTCTCCGAAAGTATTCTAAAATTCGAAAATAATAAACAAATTCGTTCTTACGCAAATGAAACCAATACTACTACGGCTATTGTTACTTGTATTATATAGAATTGAAAATACTTGCCTGACTCGACAGATCGTAAACCGCAAACCATTTGATCTCCGTAATTTTTTTATTGTCCGGCAGTGTCAGTGTCAGATCCTTGTTGAAGTAGCGGTCAAGGACGTTTGTCCTAAAATTCGATAAGCACGTGGTTCATATTTCAGATTATTTAAGATTCATATATCAGATTATTATTACTTACTTTCCCCATTCGTCTGGGATAATAAATCCTTGTGGTCCGGGTCGATTCGACGCTCCGGCCCAGAAAAACGTGTCCGCGCCGTTTCCATCGTAACTGAAGGATGTGAGGAGCAGCGTAAACTCGTCGACGGCGTAAACGTCGCCCGAGACTTGATGATGATAGGCGTTCAGTTTGCCGAGATATTTTCCCTTGTACTCCGTCTCGTCATCGTCCTGCGCGCTTCCTGAAATCATCGTCATAGCAATGTCATCGATCATTGTGCAGTGCGCTACATTATTCGATGGCGGAAAGAGATCAAACGTCTCAGCGACGATGACGGCCGCGCGGCAGTGGCGGTACCGTTACTTAGGCTCACACACACAAACGCAAGATTTGTCTCACTGAAATATTTCTCATTCACGGCCAGTTCGTTCGCTTTCACACAGCTACATCCAGCCGATCAAATGACTCACCGATGCACGTTCCGTTTTTTTTCAGAGCATCGTCTACAATAATCACATTTCCTTCATTTACGTACGAAAGCCAATTTCTCAAAAGACATTCCATAATTTCGCGGCTGTTGATCCAGGAATTGCATATGCGTCACGATATTTACCACAATTAGCACACAGCAAGACTGCGAGGCCGAGAATAAAATTTACGTGCGCGAAAGCCAATTTCTCAAAAGACATTCCATAATTTTCGCGGCTGATCCAGGAATTACATATGCGTCAGTCTCACGATATTTACCACAATTAGCACACAGCAAGACTGCGAGGCCGAGGATAAAAATCCTCGCCGTCGTGTTCATCCCGACGGTTGATCCTCTATTGTTGAGTATTTGGCGATTCGATCGATCCGCAAGTTCAAATGACACCGAGAACCATCATCGTTGCTGCTCCAGTCGAGGAAGAAATGAGAAACGAAGGATCTCGCTCGGCCGTTCGATCGTCGATCTGTCGCTGCGCTGCGCTGGTCCCACTGAAGTGGGTTCGAAACACGACGGTGACGTTGAAGCGAAAAATCGAAGGAATTCCGATAGCTCGGCGCAACGTCCTACACTTTGCTTTTGACCAAGAACTCGCGGACACGGCCGAACTCGTTTACGACTGCGAGCGCAGTGTATAAGGAGAGTCGCATGGGAAAGCGCCTGTGGCTTTGTTTCTCGCGGGGAGAGATAGCAGATCGAGCGTATGGCCAAGGCTCGAAGGAGAAAGTACACCGACGAACTGCTACTCCGCTGCTGCGGTGCTTGGCGTTCTACCTGTGGACACCCCACACGGCTCTCTGTTGCGACTTGTCGCGCGCTTTCCTACCTCCAGAGACCTGAAAGTCTGCCTACTGAGCCCTGGAATACCCGACAATCCTTTAGATTTTTTTTTTTTCATTCGATCAATTTTTTTTTATTTTCTTCTATATTCAAACATTGTGCACTCACGAAGAGTGACCTCCAGATGATCGAGCCACCGATACGTGTTTTTACTCCATTTTAGGGTAGACGTACCGTTTTTGGCCATCTTAGGGCCAATTGTGGCCATCACATTCAAAGGAATAAAGGAAAAAAATTAATCGAATAAAAAATCGTCGGGTAGGTCATTCAGTGAATTGAAATGCATTTGTTAAAAAAATCAACGTGCACTTGTGGGGAAAAAAAAAACAATTTACAGAACAAAATAATAAAAATGGCCACAATAGGTTTTGGTCACTTTAGGGCCGATTGTGGCCATCACATTCAAAGGCATAAAAGAGCACATTTAATGGCATAAAAAAACAGAGTAGATGAATCGATGAATTTATATGAATTTGTTCTAAACGTCGACATGTTTTTATGGGGAAAAAAAGAATTTCAAGGATCAATTAATAAAAATGGCCACAATAGGTACAGTGGCCACTGACGGTACATGTGTAACGTGTCGTAGAAACTTTCGGTCTCCATATGTTTTTAGTTGCAATTTATAAACTTATGTATGGGTAGTTGCTTTTATTTAATTCTACGGTGGCGCGACTTGACAGAATTCTGATTGGCGCCCGATTGTCCAGCGCAAAGATTGCCGCGTTGGAAGTACCTGCGCTGTTACTGGTGTTGCTACACATGTAGCTCAGTCGCCAGCCAACATGGCTACCAAGGAGAGTAATCTGTCTACTCTTTACGCGGAATTGAATAAATTGGGGAGGAATGGAGAATATGAGCGAGCGCTCAAAACCGCAAACAGAAGTAAGTTTTTTTTTCGCAACCATTTCGCACGATTTATAGCTGCTGATCTTTACAACGTTATTCTGACAAACAATTGCGAGTCCTAACCTATGCTCCAGTCTGATTGGTTCGACTGCAAACTTCCAATCTGTCGTTGAATTCCGACGACAATTATTAATCGGTGACTTTTGTTTTTATGTCAACAGTTTTGGGAATCAACCAGGAGGAGGATGCGGCCATTCACTGTAAAGTCATTTGCTTTATGCAACTATCAAAGTTCAATGACGCGCTCCAATTTATTCTGAAGAATCCTAAATTGGCTAGGTGGGTGGCGTCCATAGAAAAATTATTCCATGTTATGTGAAAAAAAAACATATTTTTGATACCTAATCTTTCTGAATTGCAGCAAGTTGGAGTTTGAAAAGGCGTATTGTCTTTATCGATTGAACCAAGTCAGCGAAGCGCTGAAAGTTGTGGAAAATGTTGCCAGTCCGTCGCTCAAAATTAAAGAACTAAAGGCACAAATATTGTATCGTCTGGAGAAGTATGAGGATTGTTTTGCGGTTTATCGTGACATAATCAAAAATTCCAATGACGATTACGAGGATGAAAGAGAGACCAATTTGAGCGCTGTGCTGGTTAATATGACTATCCAGGGATCGGTAAGTTGATTTTATCGTCAGCTGTGCATACATCTTTTGGTCTTTGGGGTAAGGAGTTTTCTTTTTAATATTATTCTCTATAACAGGAGATGGAAGGCACGTCATTGAGAGAGGACACATACGAGTTGACTTACAACGCAGCTTGTCGCATGGTCGCTAAAGGTTGCAACGGCAGAGACAAAGCTGTTCTCATTGATGCGGAGAAGAAGCTCCGCTGCGCCGAGAAAATGTGCAGAGAGTCGTTGGAAGAAGACGGTGTGACTGAGGAAGAGATCGAGGATGAACTTGGAATCATTCGGGTTCAATTGGGATATTGCTTGCAATTACAAGGCCGAGAGAAGGAGGCCCAAGTACTGTACGCGAATGCTCTGAAGGCGAAACCCGATGACATTGCCCTCGTCGCAGTTGCGAGTAACAATCTTGTCACGCTCAACAAAGATCAGAATGTATTCGACAGCAAAAAGAGAATGAAGAGTGCGACTCACGAAGGTCTCGAGCACAAACTGACTTCGCGACAGAGAAGAAGCATCGCTTACAACCAATGTCTCCTTGCAATGTACACGAATCAGGTATGTGTTGAATATGGGTTTTTTGTCGGTATATAAACTTGTTCATTGATTGTGAAATGATCGATTGCAGAGCGAACATTGCCAGCAACTTTGTAAGAAATTGGTGAAAGAACATCCGGAACTTGCTGCTGACGCAAATTTCGTGCGAGCTGTTCAAATGAGTAAAGAAGGCAAAGCAAGCGAAGCAGCCGATTTGTTGTCCGAATATGCGACCGGAGAGAATGAACTTCCAATGAAATTGGCTTGCGTGCAATTGCTGTTGAGTCAGAACGAACGAAAGAAGGCGATCGACGTTCTGGAGAAGCTCAACGAAAAAGACAAATCTCTGCCTGGCATCGTCAGTGCATTGGTGACTCTTCATATGGCGGAAAATGATCGTGACAGGGCTTCGGCGGTTCTGAAAGATGCGGTTAATTACTACAAGAGAAATAAGGAGAGTACCGGAAATCTGGGAACACTGTGGAGACAGGCCGCTGATTTCCATCTTCGCGGAGGCGAAGTGACCGTCGCCGCGGCCAGTTTGGAGGCTCTCCTCGAAGCCTCGCCGAACGACAAGAAAACTCTGGCTCAGCTCGTCATCGCTTACGCTCAGTTTTCTCCAGCGAAAGCTCAAGCTCTGTCGAAAGAGTTACCACCGCTGCACGATCTCGCCGAGACGACGGACGTTGATAGTCTCGAGAGCAGTAATTGGGTAATCGGAACGAAGGTTGTCAAGCGCAAGGTTGAACCGTCGCCCGGGTGAGTCGCGAAAACTTATATTTTTTCCTAATTAACTAACTACAGCCAACGACAGCTAACAAGAGCTTTGTGTGTTACTCGACTTAATTAGAAAAACCGGGACCGATCCTACGCTGAAGAAACACAAGAAACGAAAGCGTAAAGGTAAAATGCCGAAGAACTGCGATCCAAACGTCCCTCCGGATCCTGAGAGATGGTTGCCGAGGCACGAGCGAAGCGGTTTTAGAAAGAAGAGGGACAGAAGGAATCGTGACACTGCTATGAAGGGAACACAAGGAGCTGCCGCGGGCGCCAGTGATTTATAGTAAGTGCAAAAATGCTCCAACTACGATTTGTTTATTTAACTCTTCTTTAATCTTCTAATTTTTTCTCTCCAGCGATATTACAAAAATGCCTGCAAACGCGAAACCGTCGCCTAATCCGAGACACAGCCCAGCTGTGGAGCCTGCAGGTCCGAGGCAGCAGCAGCGTAAAGTCCAACAGAAAAAGAAGAAGAAGGGTGGAAAGTGGTAACGCGGAAAGTACTATATCTTATTAAACTTTTCTTAATAAAGATAATTCCACACGTATGCAAGTATTTTTTTACACACCATACGTCAGAAAAATAATCGAATCGGTGGAGGGAATTAAGAATAATGGAATAATGTATATATACTATCAAAGACACAAAGTATGTTTATTGATTGATCGAGAATGTGTTTCGCATCGACTAACACAATGAGATATCGTAACGCTAAATATAGGTAACATGTTTTCCTCCATAATGACTAGGTAATTGGCAGATATATCCCTTTTTATTTCATTTTTCATCGGTAACAATTGCATACAAAAATACAATCTGGTTGTTGGAGCTTTTAATCATTTATTTGTTTATGTATCAATATATACTTTTTTTCATCTTGTTTAATCTTATTTCGATTTTTTTGTGCGTGAAATCGTAAAAACATGTATGAAACGAATATAACATACGATATTCGGAATTGCACTTTGTTTTTAAAACGTCAACGCGTCTTTTTAATGCCCCATGAATGTCACACAAAACGCGATTCCCTCGTTTAGGTAAATCGGTATAGCGTTGCACCTTAGAAGGTATAATGTTCGTTTAACGTAGATGTGAATGTGATTTTTTTCCTCTCTCTCTTTAATCGTCCGAGTATTTGAAGATTATTGTCTTACGTCGAATCAAATTTTCTTGATACGTTCAGTTTTCCTGTGTAAAGCAGTAAACAGAGGCTATCGCGCGGTTAATGCGATGAGAAACTTAAACGTACAGTCGTAACATTTTTTTTCGCTGAATACGAATAAAGGTCGATACAATAGACTCCGCAGATGGGATAACGTGTGATATGCGAGAGATCGTCTCGTCTCTACAATAGGAAAAACGGTACTTGAAATTAAACAGATTGTTCTATTACATATATCGCGCGCGACTCTTGTCGAGTGAAGAAACGAAAAAAACAGAAAACTCTTTCCGATGAATCGTCGATCTGGCCCATTGCGCGTATCTAGTGATTGTTTACGTTGATATGCACGATGCGCAACCATCAATCTTGACGTGAAAATTGTTCGATCTATCGATTCTCGAGGCACAGTCAGTAATAACGTAACTTTTTCAAATTCCTCTCATGCCGCACTCATCTAGCACTGGCTAAAAAAAAAACAATACAAAAACCCCATATGATCCCAAAACCATTTAGCCGTAATCAGTCCGATGAATTGGTTTAGAATCCATTGTGAAAATTAGATGAGTAAGGCACAACGATGCGCGTTTGCTATGCTTATCGTAAACCACGCTATTTTTCGGCTATTATACCCTCCCATACATCCTCCCGTTGTTTGTTAGCCAGTCTTCTTTTCTCTGCAAACAAATAAACCGAAATATATTAAAGTAAGCGGTACTTAAATTAATGTTTATGAGGAAAAGACAGAGTTTTGTTCGAGTACCTTTCGCTTCTCGCAATAGTACTTTTTCCTGCTCTCTCTCTTGTCTTGCTGTCGCAAGTTTGACTCCGAGCGCACCCGTGACCAAGCGCCTCGCCAGCGCCGCGCACGTCTCCGGACGGCTTTTATATGGTTGCAAAAACTCGGCACTCTTTCTGGCTTTTGTTTTACTCAGTGCCGTGGCGGCACTGAGTGGTCTCGTTTTTACAAATGGATGGTCTGACGATAAGACCTCGGCAGCTACGATAAATCAGAACACAGGAAAAGTGTTTGAAAAAATAAATTTCACGCGGACTTCCGAAGTAAGTGCATCGTTGATAAAATTGTAGTTGGCCATTGAGATGTAGATCTACGTATAAGTATGTGTAAGCTCGATGTTTCAGAGCTTTGTAACTTACCAACGAGCGGGCTGCTAAAAACTCCGAGACAGTGTGTATCGTCAACCCACTTGAGTTCGAAGCCACCATTTTTCCATGGGCTAAATACGGCAGCGAGATCGCTGGTCTTGAAGTCCGAGGGAAAATTGTAGATCTCTACAACGTGGCCGAACTCGTCACTCGACACTTCGACCGCTCGACTGAATGCTTTGTAGTCACTCTTTGGTTGCTCTATTGTCACTTCCCCGACTGCCGCTGTCAGCTGTCGACGAAACGGAGCGCAGATGAGTTTTAAGTAAGAAAATTGCTCGTTGCGTAAAAAATTGCGAAAAAATGTGAATTGAAAAAATGAATTGAAAATTGATATAAAAAAGTTGATCATACCTCCTCGATCAAAGTCGGATCGAGACATTCTCCGTTGTCATCAAAAAGACTGTCCCAATCGCATTCGTCTCGATTTAACTTAACCGGCGGCGAGGGCGGAGACGCAGGTTTACTCTTGGCCCTCGCGACGACTTTCTTCGGTTTCTTCTCCGGCGGACTTGCGACTACTTGTTTTTCCATTTTTACACTTTTCTCCTCCTCTGACACTCGTAGCTTTGTATCTGATATTATAAGAACGTTTGACACGACGCAGGGTCGCAAACTTTTCCGATTTTTTTTATTTGTCTCTTCGTCATTGTCGATGGATGATATTTTCTTCGACGTCGACGATCCTCGAATAATCGCTTCGTCACAGTTTCTTCTTGACTCACCGCACGAATCAGGTATCGTACCCTCTCTCGTCGCTGAGTCAACAAACTCGTTCGAACTCGTCGATAAACACATCCGAGTACTGTCCAATGAAAGTTGCTTCGACTCGTCGGGAAATGTTGCGTCTTCAGATCTCTCTCCACCACTCGAGTAATATCCCAATAACACTTTGTCGTCTTCGTCGAGTTTCGCGTGATGCAATTCATCGCCAGCCGGAGTAACCTGACTCGTCACATCTTCGTAATGCTCACAGTTTTGATTACACCGTTTCGCGGAGGAAGAAGAGGACGAGGACGAGGACGACGATGACGACGGTGACGGCGAATAAGCATTTTCCTTGTTCCACGATTCGCTGGGACACTTAGCATTTTCATTCGAATCGTTTAGCGACGATATCGCTCTCGACGAATCATCGTTCGCGGCGGGTGAAATGAGCTCCGGACGAGTGAACGTCGGATTACTCGCCGGCAAAACTTCTTCCGGATAGTAATTGGCTCCGTCGTCTGTGTCCGTACTTCTTCGATGCTTCGGCACGTAAACCGCACGATCCGGTCTTCGGTGCCTATTAGCTCTGCAAAATTACAAGAGAAATCGAGAAAAGATCCATAACGGGACGTCCATAACAGCTGAGACGATTGACGGGCGTGACGGGCGAGAGAAATGTGACGGTACGAGATTAAACTTGGCGTTATTCAACTAACTTTGCGGAAGAGGACGTCGTCGTCGTCGTCGACGTCAACGACGATGAGGATTCAGGAATCTCGGAGACGGCTGTCACCGCGGACGGTGCCGAATCGTTTTTATTCGCTCTCCTTGCCGCGGGAGGTCTGTAAATCTCCACAGCGGGTATCGATTTCACTGAAACAGATAATCAGGAAGCACTTGCGAGTTATTACGAAAGTGGCGAAGCCAATTATCAAGTCTTCTTCACCTCGAACGGTCGCAGAACATACGAACCTTGTCTCATTCTCGAATACTCTTGCGATCCAGAAGACGGTGGTTGTCGTCGCTCCTCAACGCCCATTGCCGTATCAACCAGCCTTGACGAGTTAGCGGGCTCGTCGTACCTTCTCGATGGCACACCATTCAATTTACAATCCCTGTTCGCAAAAAAAAAAGATATCGTTATTTTTAATAAAAAGAAAAATCAAGAATCCAGGATCGTTGAACGTTTGCGGGTGGCAAACGTTCAACGATCTCTAACACCGAAATAGAATTCAGGTTGGCGGTACAAAGGATTTCCCGAGTAGCTTCAACGGTCTCGCTCGACGACCGTGCGTATCTTTAAAAATAGTTTCGCAGCTATACTTCGCACAAGGAGCATTTGTGTCGTAGAAAAAGAAATAAAAAATACGGAGAATTCGATTTCCATCCATCATCGCTGCCAGTTTATCGTTTGCTAAATAAATCTCAATTAATAAATTATCGTCGAGAGTTCGGTAATAGTTTGCCACATACTTACGCAAATAGATTTATACGATTACAAAGATGCGCGTACCTTATGAGGTCGGATTGGTAGCAGACGACGGTTCTTCTCGCGAGTCCCTGTCCGATCGAGAACGTTTTGAGGATACCGCCGAAGTGCTTCTGCACGAGCTCATGAATGAGAAATCGTCGATAATTGTTAACCGGCGGAAATACGAGCACTCTGGAAACAGAAGTAAAAATAAAAACGTTAGAGAGGCAGACGTACGAGCGTTTGAATCGCCGTTGAAAGTAAAACTGAAGTGGTACGAGTGGAGGTGAACGTAACGAGAATGATCGTTTCGCGAGGTCTCGGGTCTTGGCCGCTGGTGTACGTTGCGCGTCGTCGGGCCAGGAACCCCACTGCCGTCGTCGGTATTCTCGCTCTTTGGTATAGTACCTGCTCGCTACCTTCGTCGGCAACAAGACAAGCACCGGCAAACTTTTACATAACGCGGTTCGTTCGACACACCGCGCGCTGCACGCTTTACTTTCACTTTCGATGCCTTCCTGAAAAGCCCGATCTTTACTCTCCGCTCAAACTTCCCTCCCTCCCGAGGCCCTCGAAACACACGTATATCGCATTTTCGCATTCCAAAACTGAGAAAAATTAGTAGTTGCGATTACCAATTATTGGTTCGGTCTACCAAAATATTGGTTGCAGTTACTAAAATATTGGTAGCTCTGACCAATTCATCAGTAATCACAACTATTTATTTTTTTCATTGTACCTACGCAACCAGCTCGAACTTTTCGTCAAAATCGTTCCCCAATTATCGGCAGGTACCGATTACCTTTGTACAATTCAATTATCTACATTGCCATCACGACGCATAGTGTAAAATATTAAGTTCCGAATTTTGTTGACAAATTTGTTCGTTTTCCCCTTTGAAAATACCATTGATCTGCAGTGCGGAAAACGATCAGCGAATTTCGTGTTTTCGAATTTCCGAACGCGGTGCTCGAGGCGGAATTCCATCGCAGTTTCATTTTTCTCGCTTGTTTTCTTTTCCGTGGTGTCGGTTGGCGGCAACGGAGGGAGAAGCAGCCGCAGCAGCAGCAGCAGCAACAGCAGCGTCTTCGAGAACGAGAGTGGACGCGGTGAGACAGCTATTTATATATTTGTGGCCAGCGAGAACGACGGCTAACCGGTATCTAAATACGCGCGCACGCGTTTTGATCTAATATATCCGCTCGTATCGGTAAGTTGCGTAATGATGCTTGATTAATGCAAGAATTAAGTAGCGCATACCTGGCGCCTTTTTTAAGGCCGTAGCGGTTGCCTTCGCCGCTGCGGCAACATGTGGAATCGATCGGTTATCTCGAGCGCGAAAAAAAACAAAAACGAAGAAATGCGCAGTATAGTAAGTGATAGGGGCCAGTCTAGGCGATAGTTTCGCGCGATGGTCGCAGGTGGCGGAGGGAAGGCGAAATATCATGTAATCGCCGTCGCGTACTACGTGAGCGGCATGCGATTCGCGTGCGTGGGTAATACACATGAGAAAGCACTGTAATGAGTTGCGACCGCGTTCGGCGCAGGAATCACCGATGACACAATAATATCTTGAGCTCCGTGTAAACGTTATCATTCGATTGGGCATCGGACAGCGATGCATACAACCGACTGTCCGCGAAGGCTTTGTTATCTCCATTAGCGGTCACACTGTTTGGATCCCGATGTATATAACGTGGAAAATACATTGAAGTCGTTAATACGCGAAATCCGATGTATATAACGTGGAAAATACGTTGAAGTCGTTAATACGCGAAATCCGATGTATATAACGTGGAAAATACGTTGAAGTCGTTAATACGCGAAATCCGATGTATATAACGTGGAAAATACGTTGAAGTCGTTAATACGCGAAATCCGATGTATATAACGTGGAAAATACGTTGAAGTCGTTAATACACGAAATCCGATGTATATTTAACGTGGAAAATACGTTGAAGTCGTTAACACGCGAAATTTGGATAACCTGCAAGCTACGAATCTCGGAATAGTCGTTCTTCTCTTTTTTCTTTCTTTCTCTCTCTTTGTCTCCCTCTGCGTTTCCTGTTTCTACGATCTCCCGATAATCGCGCAGTGTTCGCGCAGTGTACGTGTTGAGGCATACCTCTTGCGTCTCGCGTCTTTCGAGAACAGCGTTATATCATTCTCCACTTCTTCGGCGAAAATGCCGTCTTGCAGACTCATCTATCGTCGAACTTTTGGGTCTTTCCGATGCGTTATTCCGACACACTCCGCACGACTATTCCGGCCAAAAACTCCACACTTATTCGTTGATAGCACGCACGAATTCTTGTGAAATATAATATTACATTTTTCTCCTGCCAATTGGCCGCACCACAGTCGCCACTCACGTCCACACAGCCACAACAGAGTCTCAACACAAGCGTTGGATTTACAGGACGTCCTCACCCTAAGCTATCCCCACCATTGCGCAGCTCACATACCGCGCGCGCGCGCACACAAAAGCGACTACGCTGGGGGAATGCTGCGCGTGCGCTACCGTTGTTTAGCGCACGCGGCGCACGTCCATTGCGCATCTGTCGCTCGTAAATTGAATTATCGTAGAATTAAAAAAAAAGAAAAAAATGCGACAAGGGAATTCTTCTTGGAGAATAATAAGACGCATGAACAGTGTTGGGGATTCGGTTTTATGTTATACTTTGTAGTAACTTTTAGTAACTTTGTTTAGCGTGCGCGCGGCGCACGTCCATTACGCATCTGTCGCTCGTAAATTGAATTATCGGAGAATAAAAAAAAAAGAAAAAAATGCGACAAGGGAATTTTTCTTGCAGAATAATAAGACGCCTGGGGATTTGGTTTTATGTTATACTTTGTAGTGACTCGAAATGTCAGCAAATATTTTTAACTATTTTAATAACTGCGATAGGAAATTTATAATTACAGAAGGGAGAAATAAATATAATTGATTGGAGCTCAATGGGGATTCGGTTCTATGTTATACTTTGTAGTAACTCGAAATGTCAGCAAATATTTTTAACTTTTTTAATTACTGCGATAGGAAATTTAATATTACAGAAGGGAGAAATAAATATAATTGTTTGGACCGCAATGGTTGCAATTGGGAATTAAAACACTCGAAACTCGACACTTCGCGATGAGGACCACTTCGCGTCAAAATATTCGTGCCAACGCCAAGAAAAAATAAATAAACATAAATAATGACGGGCAAATCAGCTGCTTCGAACGATTGCTTCGTTGCCGCTGATAAAAGTGAAAGGTACACAACATGGCAGTGTTTCATTTCCCCCGCCATTGCGTCAGATGTATAGGTAACGCAAAGCTTCGACTAGCGGATGTGACACCGAACGTGCAACATGGAAAAGATAAACGTGAGTCTCGCGGACGTCGGCGTTCCTGAAAAAACTGCAAAACTGGGATACTGTACAAAACATATTTATTTAATAATTTAGAATGACACACATTAAGTATACAACGTACAAGCCTTAACATTCCCGTATGTTGCTACGTTGTAAATTGGTTTCCCGTCATCTTGTTCATTCATTTTCTAAATATTATGTACAATCACACTCTTCGTTTTAACATTAGCTATACCGAATTCGCTCTGTATGATTCATTTTTTGTATCTTTTCTTCTCGCTGTCATTGCTGTTTTTTTTCTCTCTCGAAAAGCGACAAACGCGTGACGTTTTCGTCACACAGTGTAATTAACTAGATTCAGTAGTTTCTATGCGTATTTTTGGGGAAAATATTTTGAAAATATGGTCAATTTATCTAGTAGAAAAAGTCGGAGCCCCTCCAATGTGCATAACTGAACAGTGATTTTCGTCGGCGCGATCGCCGCGTTTACAGCGCCGCGCAAAGATACGAAGATGAGAAAGGCAAAGGCCGGTTCTCGGCATTTCACTGATCAGTCAAAAGCCGTGTTTAATGTTATTTTTTCCCAGCGAAAAAATATAAAGTATCGATCGCGTTGCGCAGGGCCTATAGCTACGTGGGTTCGCGAAGAATATCTTATCGAAAAACGTACGCGCGCTCGCGTTTGATGAACGCTGTGGCAACACTTTCCAGCCACTCGATTAGCTCTCACTGGTAGGAGTTTTTTTTTCATCTTTTTTACAAGCAGGGATTAGTCACTCGACTTCCCCCAAATAAATGCACTTTTTTGTTTTTTCGCCTGTTTCCTTCCCTCATCGCCTCTGTTACGTCAAAAACCAAAAGTGATTCTCGGCGGTGAATTCCTACACCAGCGACATTAACGTCTTGTATAAATTACTAATTTTACACGCTAATTTACACCACAACTTAAAACTAAGAACGTACGAAATTTCGAGGATAAAGCGGTAAATCCAAATTACAAAGATCCAATTGAGCTGTCACGCTGTTTGGTGGTTTTTCAATTGTACTGTTACAATCGCGCTAAAAGTAAGAAGCTATGACGATCGGGGGTGGGATTCTTGTAATCGTAAATCAGTAAATACTCATTCTGCGACGTTTTGTCGATGTCGCAATTGGCTGACAATTGACACCGTCATCAAGTTTCTCGGAATCGATGTAATGGAACGCATACTGTGTGTAATTTTTTCAAAGGAGAGTAAATGTTTGACAGTAACACACGTGTCGGAGACATTTTTCATGGAGGAAATGTGCAAGTGCCGTTCAAGCTTAAAATTTATCCCCTTTTGAAGAAAAAAATGAAAAGTGGTAAAGAGTTTCCTTAAATGTCTATACGTGGTCTGTATTGTAACCTCAAAGGTGGGTCCCGGAACCTCCATCGCGTCACATATACGAACTTCAACGTGTGATCCTTACCGAGTAGTTCATCATTGCAGAGAATATCGATCTGCAACAAAAATCGGTTCTCTATATAATTTTCCACTTACTTATTGTCGTCTACTGTCCGTTCCAAGCATTTTCCGTTGTACAAACAGCGGAAGCCCGGAAAGACGAAATATAATACAATTTAGAATGTAGCAAAGTTATGCCACAGATGTTGTATCCTGATCGCTGGAAAGTACTCACGTCCCGATATTTCTCCATTCCATTCAACACTTTTTTGGCAATAAACTTTTTCAGGTGCGTTATCGTGGCTTGGGCGGAACACCTTATGAATCTGCGCTTCAATGTTTTTAAGCTGGCATTTATACATTCCAAGCAAACATTGACCTGGATGGATGGAAATAAAAATTGAGTACACATGTAGCAGTAGTCTTTGGTTACAAAAATAATATTAGATGGTTTGCAATAAAAATGTTACCTGCTCGTCGGCTCTATGGTAGTCAGACTCTGCGTGTGCATCGGCTGAAGTTTTTTCTTCCTCTATCTCGCCGGCATTGGGTAATACATCTTTGGGACAGGGCAGACCTCTAGCCCTGTAGAATTCTCTTTCTCTTTTTATTTCATCTGCACAAAATAGTAACAATTAGTATCCATATCTTACAGAGTCGGCAATTGAAACTTTGGCGTATGGATAATATTTCTTGATCATTTTGACAATTGTACTTTGATAATTGCCCAAAATATTAGGTGACTCGAAGGAGAAGACTTACTCTCCTGGAGGTCGGGAACCAGTTTGTAAACAATATCCTGCATTGTTCTGTCGAAGCTGATGTACTGAAGAGGATGGGACTGATGTATAACTATTTGGCATGTCGGACAGGTATGTTTCTCCTCTAGATGTTTGACTAAGCAGCTCTTGCAGAAAGTATGTAGGCACTCGGTCACCGTTGTTGCGTCTATCAAGTAGCCCCGACATATCTTACATGTTATGTGGCTATTTAATGTTTTCAGTTTGATTCTTCTTTCCATGGCACCGGTGAGCACCATTAGCTTAGGTTAGGGTGGTATTTCACCTGCAATTACTGAAATGCCACACAAATGCTGGTTAAATACCAAACACGCCTGTCCTTCTCTCTCTCTCTCTCTCTCACTCTCATTGGTGTTTATTACTACTAAACCCAGACAGTGAGTGGTATATTCTCTCTACATAATTAACAGCATATTTTTAACCTTACAGCTGCGCCAAATAAATCGCAGTCAAAAGGATTGACCAATAAAGCCATTGACTAAGTAATGTGTGTTCTTTGTAACAGGATTATCAAATTCTAACCTCAACTTGATAGACAGTAAATAGCAGGTAGCTCTTCAATTTATTTCACTACATTCCACGAAGCGAGGAGAAACACTTTGTTGCCGTGAACATCATTTTCGCCACTTTATCCTGGAATATGCAGCAGGTTTTTAAGATTTTTACTAATAACTTACAGAAGAAGAAAAATTATATCTAAAAAACAACTTATTGTAAATGTGGCCAATGTGGCTGACGATGACAACAAAACGGACCGACTGTGGCGCCATTGGCGGTCGAATTTCAAACTTGAGGAACATGGTCGATGAATTGTTCGAGCTATCAGTTATCCTTATCAGTCGCCAAGAGCTACTATTGGATAAATGAGAATGCTTGTGTATTGAACGTCTTATGTTCTTTGCACACCGAATGGATATGCGAAAAATGATTTTTTCACGCATTAGAATAAACTTTGAAGTTGCAACCGACGCAGTCCATTATAGATTCAGGATTCAAATGTACTAGCTCGTCCTTGAAATGATATTCGGAGCATCTGTACAATAAGACTGATTCTAAAAAAAATTACGAAAGCCGTTTTTCTGAACAATATAAAAAAATTGTTGGGCTAATGCTACAGTTCGACGTATGGAAAAAAATTGAGGCAAACCCATAGCCGTAGAGTCGATTCTGCTGCTACCAACTGTCGGTAAGTGTACACTTATCACCCCGCAAGTAGCAATGATTTTTGAAAGACTTAATTTTATTATAATTCGCTTCTTTCCTTTAATACACAATCATTGTACACCGTCTTAACACTAATTATTTTTTCCTCTATTATTTCATGTAAATGCTTGGTTTCTATTCTGTATTATTGCGATTGTTACAACTATAGCGAAGGGTAGCTGTGGGGGATAGGGATATCAATATTTCGACGAAGTAACAATATAATCTGTAAATAAGAAACAATTTTTCGTTATGTACAATTCTTCCTGTTGCTACATGCTAAATATTTCGAGTTGCTGTATTAAATTGACAATTACGCTTTTTACAAGGTGCACACGTGTATGTACGTTTTAAATATATTTGTCGTAATATTGAAAAAACAAAAAAAAAGTTGGTGAATGCCGCGCGCCTCTTAAAGATTCAAGAATGTCGGTAAAAAAGTATTCGATACAAATATGTTTAAATGATTACGTGTCGAAGAATAAATATTAATCTAATGCTAACTGGATATCTTCATTTTCTCAACGCGCGTCGATACCCCTACACGTTTTTATTAATAACTAATGACCTGCTTGAGCGTTGCCGATCGTCTGTATTATTAGTATCATGTTATCATAATATATTATATAATATACATTTGATCGACGGGATCGCTTTGCTCGGACATATTTCGTCGAATACGTTGAGACTCTCGTTTACACGTTACAGTTAAAAAATACAATGCAATACCGACGCTATATAATACAAAAAGAAAATTGCAAAATGAGAAACGCACAACTGCATTAATTGACTAGTAACAAACACAACATCGTGCCCTCGTGCGCAAGTGAAATGTTACAGTTTGCCGAATATCAAAACGCGATTCATCAAAAAATGCTGCTCCAAAAATAGTTGGTATTGCTCTAATTCGTGTATCGTCAGAGTCGAGTGTTTGGTGTTATCAGTCGCACAAGTTTTTTTTTCGACTTGTTAATCGTTTCATCGCGTAGTCGTTTTATTGCGACAATATGTAGGCACTCGTTAATGGCACAACGTTGAGTAATTGGACGACATTGAGTATCAATTAGCGATTATTAACGCTCGTGGATAATAAACGAATTGATTCGTGCTATGCGTCTTTACATCGTTCTCTCTCTCTCTTTCTCTCTCTTTCTTTCTTTCTCCCTCAACGTCCTTAAACACTAAGGAATACGAGCTACGGGTTTCAATACTGTTTCACATTAGTTGTATGTATTTGGCGTGCTCGTCACATCAGTCGTATTGGCATAGTCGCAATAGGCCCCCGGCTTGACACTCGTAAGTGTTACGTGCATGCGTTTTACACAAACAAACAGACAAACAAATAAACAGACACACTCTCATTCTCTCGCACATTCGCACTCGCACGCATACAGCCACACATTGTTCAGAATTCCATTGGACGAATCACTTTGACCGAGTTAGCTCGATGAGCTTGGACATTTTTCGGTATTTCATTTTCGTTTCTTCGCCGTTTGGTTTTTCATCTCTTCGCAAAAAATTCAACTTCACAATAGATTTCGGAATTTCTCCTCGGCCTCGTCGTCATCGTCCTCGGCTTCGCTGGATTCCTGACTCGACGGTGGAGTGTCCAGCTGCGGAAGGCCCAGATCCAAGTACTCCTGAAACACGAAGATACATTTCCCTTTGTAGACAAACAGACAGCAGAGACGGCAACGGCGGCGTCGTAATAAAAAATCGACCGGTTATCTGGTGACTCACCTCGTTTGCCGTCATTGTCAGTATCCTGTCGAGATCTTGAACCAGCTCGACGAACATGGGTCTCTCGTTGGGCAGGTAACTCCAGCAGTCTCGCATCAGCAAATATCTGCAATAATTTGCGAAAAAAAAAATACTTGCTACAAATCTGCTTGCCCGGATAAACCTGTTATCTGTAGTGAAGTATAACGCAAAGTGCTTACATTTCGATTGAACAGCACGGCGGTTTTTCCATTCTGTGTCCAGTCCTGAGAAGTTGGAATAATTTCTCGACAGACGGAACGGACGGATAGGGAGTACCGCCGAGGGTCATGATTTCCCACAACAGAATTCCGTAGGACCATCTGAAAGCAGACAGCGACAGTTGGGTGAGATTAGTTGAACGTGTCTTTAATAAAACCCGCGGCAGTGCAGCAGCGGTCAGTCGCGGAAATTAGACTCACACGTCGGACTGCGTCGTGTAAACGCGGTGAAAGAGCGCCTCCGGCGCCATCCACTTGACTGGCAGTCTGCCATCGGTGGTCTTTCTGTAGTAGTCGTGACAGTGAATGTCTCGGGCGAGTCCAAAGTCGGCGATCTTGAGAACGTACTCGTCGCTGACCAGAACGTTTCTGGCGGCGAGATCCCTGTGAATGCACCGCCGGCTCGCCAAGTATTCCATTCCACGGGCGACCTGGTACGCGAACGACACGAGGTCCTTTTGCGTCAGCGTTTTTCGCTCCTTCTCCGTCTGACCGATCGTCGGCTCGTATCCCGAGGACGGTCTGTGATCGCGCAGAAAGTCGCGAAGATTGCCGTGCGGCGCAAACTCCACGACGACGTAGAGCGGACCACCTTGGGTGCAAGCGCCCAGCAGATTTATTATGTTCACGTGTTTCCCGATCATCTTCATCATCTCCATTTCCGACACGAGGTCCATCATTTCCGCGTCCGTGTGTCCCTCTGAAATCAAACATCACCGATCGTTTAGGTGCACGCTCCTACTTTTATCCGATAGCACGGCCGATTACACTGTTAAAAATCCGGTGTTAAAATCGGTGTCCATATAGGTCACCAATCACGGTGATAATGAGCGGTGTTAACTGAATCTGAAATACCGATTTTTACCTAAAAAAATCAGAAGTGCCGTTTATCGCGAATTAACAACGGATCGAAGCGAAAATTGAAATGCACACGCCAGTAATGTGAATCTAGTTAATGAATTAGTCAGATTCTTGATTTTCGAAAAAAAAATTACAGATCAATTACCCGGTAGAGGAATCTGTAATGAAAAAGTCAATTTTTTTTTCAATTTTTCGATAAAAACTGAGAAAAGCGACAAATTCATTAACGAGATAATAAAAAATCACACATGATACGTACATTCATGCCCTTAAAGCGAAAAGTATTACAGTATTTCGTCGGTAATATAGGAAAAAATTAACGAAACGGCTGGTGTTAATTTGACACCGTAAAAAGTGTTACTACTAACACTGCTATAAGTAACACCAGGAAAAAGTCCACACCAGCAGCGTTTGGAACCGTAGATTTTTAACAGTGTAATGGAATAGCGGCGGAATAGCAGCAGTACCTTTGAGCATCTTGACAGCGACGACGCAAGGAATTCCGGGCTTTCCGGTGGCGGTCTGAGCTCGCACGACCTTACCGAACGCGCCCTCGCCGAGGGTATTTCCCAGCGCCAAATGTTCCCTCGACAATTCCCAAGCGCTGTCCAAAGGAAGCTCGTACTCCGATATACAGCTACCGCCGCCGCCGTTGCTGTCCTCCGTCGTAACCGTAGATTTTTGCTTCTCGATCTTGACAATCGGCATCAGCAGCGGTTCCTGAACGTTTTGCGCGTTCACGAGATTCTGCTTTTCCACGATAACCTTCTTCGTCCACTGGGTCACCACCGCGGCGCGCGCCGTCTCAATTGCCAAAAGTTTCTTCATCTTCTCGCGCTTCAGACGATGGAATATGTAGATCACGACGATCACGCCGATGCCGAAGAAGCCGCACAGAAGCGCGGCCAAGATGTCGAGCATGAAGATCTGCGATTGCGCGGGCACCGGAATTCTCGGCGGATCTATGCCTGAATCAAACAATTTTCATAGCTATACACCACAACGAAATCGAATATTTTTTATTTTTAATAAATATATTTTCTTTCTATATATTTTTTAATATAGGGTAGATGTACCGTTAGTGGCCACTGTACCGATTGTGGCTATTTTTATTATTTTATTCTTCAAATCATTTTTTTCGTATAACTAAATGTTGATTTTTCGAAAAAATTCATATTAATACACTGAATGGTCGACTGGATGATTTATTATATGAGATTAAATATAATGTTTTATTCGTTTGAATGTATTGGCCACAATTGGCACTAAAGTGGCCAAAAACGGTCGTCTACCCTATATTTCAACATATTTTTTCTAGATATTTTTTAATATATTTTTCTGAGAAAAGCTACTCACTTTCGACAACGGCAAGATAAGCGCTGCTGAATGTCTCGCCCAGAGTGTTCTGAGCGATGCAAGTGTACCAGCCTTCGTCCTTCTCCGTGACGTTGTACAACGTCAGAACTTCGGGATTTTCCGCGACCCCGGCCTGATCGTCGGAAAAAGAAAACGAGACATTTTATTTCATCGTCAACGACGAGCAACGAGAACAATGACAACAACAAGAAGAACGATGATTAGAAACAACAGATAATTTATTGCTCCCGATAGAAACATAGGATAAGAGACACGTATGAGAAAAATAGAAGATACGAGCATGAGAGACGTTGATTTACATGGCTACGCACTATACAGAAAATTACATGCATGCACAGAGAGAGAGAGAGAGAGAACTGCATGCCCACCTCAACCTCGACCCTCAAGCTATCGCTCGTTTTGTTGACGGTCTCAAAGGATGTGTGACGTCCGTGGTACCACTCGAGATGACGATGAGCGTCCGAAAGAACCTCGCACGTCATATTGGCGTTGCTGCCACTGAGAACGGTCGTGTTTTTCGGCGGAATCGTCAGGATCGGCCGATGCGGCATGCTCTCTAAATTCAGATAGACCCAACCACCGACATTACCAAACATGTTTCGATCGACAACCGCTAAAACGTGTACGTCCCACGTACGTATAGGTATATATAATAAAATGAGAAAATTAATCATTGAGGAAACATAGACAAAGACACAGTCGCCCAAAGGCCTGAAAAAATCTTGTGAGTTCGTTGCGTAGATCCAGAGAGCTGCCACCACAAATTAAGCCTGTAGAGAATTATTAGTACGTAGGTTTTACGTTGAGAGTGAATTAATAACGTTTTTCGTGTGCTTAAAGAATAATGTAACGTGACAGTGTGAAAACAGTACCGTAAGCGCAGAGGCCACCAGAATGAAAAAAAAAAGATTTGTCAGAGATCGCGTTTTGTACCCCGTACAAAGATCCGTCGTTACAAATACCAGCTTAACGATATCTTAATTGGCTATATTATTGAAGAGTAGGCGATGTGACAAAAAAGATTAGCGAATGGCGTAGGTCATTTTAGATGCTTCGCGGCGATACGTTCGATATGATGTTTTTACGACGTAAAAAAAAAACCCTCCACCACGAGAATATCACAGGAAGTGAGTGTGGATTGCGCGTTTGCGTCTACCTGAAGCAAAGTTCCATTGGGCGAACGGTCCTGATCGTCCGGATACTCTGCCACCCTCACCCACTGTATGTAGGGCTCGAGATCGGACACTATCGGGCACCTGAACTTCACTGTGCCGTTGACCAGTGCGGTCACGTTCTTCGGGAAGCCCTCGTTGATGTAAGGTTTGTGCGGGAATCGCTCTGAACGATTCATTTCTTAATTTTTATGTGTGTGTCCTTTCGTTTTTTTTTTTTTTTTTTTTTTTTTTTTTGTAACCTTTAAGATACTTTTTCTCTACGACTAAGCCTAAAACTAGTAGCCTCACCCCGAGCCCACCAATGACAATCCAACGCGAGATTAATATGCGTAGATATAGGTATAGGCCGGCCGGGTTTAAGGATAACCGATGCTACTATTGAAGTGGTAACTCACCGATAACGTCGACCTTGAACGTGTGATTAATGCAAGCGAACTTGTTGCACACGACGCAAGTGTAGTTTCCGCCGTCGTTCACAACGAGATCCTCGACCCGAAGGCTCCACTTGGTCATCATAATCGGGCCGACCGCTCGCTTCGGTTCCTCGTTGTTCTTGTACCACGTTATGTTCGGCCGCGGATTTCCAACGCTCGCGCAACGCAAACGCAGCATGTTACCCGCTGGCTTCACGATCGAACTGTGCATCTCGTCGGTTTTGTTGAACATCGGCGGACTCTCGGGTGCGGTTTTGTTGTGATCGCCCGCGTTACCGGTCTCGGCCTTTTCGCTCTCGAGATCGGCGTCGAGGTGGAGCGATCGCGTTTCTGGCAGTACTATGAGTTGGAATATGTTGAAAAATAAATGAGTTATCTTTGTTTTTGTGATAACGCTGCGCACTAAAAAAAAATTAGTAGTTGCGATTACCAATTGGTTAGATCTACCAAAATGATGGTTGGAGTTACTAAAATATTGGTAGCTCTGAGCAATATTTTAGTAACTTCAACCATTAATAATCCAAAAATTAATAGTTTTGATTGCCAATTGGTAATTACAAATATATTTTTTTTTTTCAGTGCGAGAGGGACCGAGTTGTGAATGCTTTTCTTACTTGGCGAAGCAGCAACGTCGAGCTCGTTGGTCTCCTCGTCCGGTCGCAGTGCCCCGAGCATTCCGCCCAATTCGCCGCTCTCCGTCTCGTATCCATCGTTCTGCGGATATTCCTCGACGTAGACGGTCACGTTTCGCCACTCGGCGGAGTCGTCGCTTGCCAAGCGACACGCGTAATTTCCACTGTCGCCGAGCTGGACGGACTTCAACTTGAGCGACTGCTTGAGCACTCGTACTCGCGGTGCCAGTTGACGTATCGTCTCACCCTCCTTGTACCACGTGGTCTCCGTGTCCTCGTGATCCGAGGAACAACGGAGTATGAGCTTTTCCCCGGCATCGATAATCACGTCCGGATTCGTCGAATCTAGAACAATAGATGCATTGATATTATTTATAATTATATAGACTTTTAACCTATACCATCGTTCTCAATGTTCCACCCTTGAAAACACTGGTTACAACCCTTTTTTACACTGAAAAAAATTAATAGTTGTGATTACCAATCGTTGGTCAGAGCTACTAATATTTCAGTAACTGCAACCAAAATTTGGTAGATCGAATCAATGATTAGTAATCGCAACTACTAATTTTTCTCAGTGTAGTTAATTTTTTATGGGGATGCAGCGCCCGCCGTCTTATGTCAAATTTGACACCAAGCTCAGTTTGGTACCACTAACTTCCCTGGAAAAATCACAGCACGAACAAAACGATGACAATAGTCCGTTACTCATGAACTTTTTAAAGAGGCTATTCAGTTAACTGAGTTTTGCTCAATTGAGTCGTTACCCAATCATGACTTCGTTGAGGAAAACGATATTCGATATGTGACACAGCTGCCTGAGTGAACGATCGTGCTTTTATGGTCCTCGTAGCATTGAATAATGAAACCGGCAACTAAATTAAGGCACCTGTGACTATTTATCCCCTATTTTGTTGTACCATTCATTTTTCTGAGTGTCGAAAGGTTATGCGCTACTAGTGTTGCATGTTTCAACGGCCTTTTCCGCCAGAGTGAAACCCATCACAGGGCAAAGAAGAAGAAGAAGGAGAAGAAGAAGACGACGCAGAAGAGGAAGAAGAAGCATAAGCAGAAGAAGCAGAAGAGGAGATACAGACTCCGCATTGTTCGGCTCT
This sequence comes from Itoplectis maculator, assembly GCA_964034905.1. NCBI lineage: Eukaryota > Metazoa > Arthropoda > Insecta > Hymenoptera > Ichneumonidae > Itoplectis > Itoplectis maculator. The sequence continues at coordinate 14,716,087 of OZ035852.1, read as the reverse complement.
TAAGAGCTGAGAGAGCGAAATCGATCGAGGTTTATTTGTCGCTATTGCGGAGTTGTACTACCGCGGGTGCGCTTTGCTTTGCTTTGCTTGCGCGCCGTTTGTCAGTTAGTCGGTTTCTCTGTTTGTCAGTTTCCTGTGGTTTGGTTGTTTGACGGTGTCTACACTACTCGCGCGCTCGCCGATGTCTCTCCGTCTGATGTTTCGCGTAGCAGTGGCACATGGCTATGGCTATGGCTGCACGGCTATGGCTACGGCTATGTGGCTACCCCAAGCGCCCGCGCGCGCCACGTCTGGTCTCCACGTGACGCTCTGCTTCTATCGTCGCAGTCTTCGTCGCCGCCGCTGCCGTCGCCGGCTCGATATAGCGTACAAACACGACGCGAGCAGAAACCTTCGGGGTAACTTCTTTATTTGATCCTTTTTCTTCGTTTCCCTCCACTCGTCGCGCGTTTCGCGGAGATCGCTGTCGTTGGATTCTTCGGGCGACCGTAAAAAGTCATTTCCACACTGTTAAAAATCTACGATGTCAAACGCTGCTGGTGTAGAGTTTTTCCTGGTGTTACTTACAGCAATGTTAATAGTAACACTTTTTACGGTGTAAAATTGACACCAGCCGTTTCGTTAAATTTTTCCTGTATTACCGACGAAACACTGGAATACTTTTCGTTTTAAGGGCATGAATGCACGTATCATGTGTGATTTTTTATTACCTCGTGAATGAATTAGTCGCTTTTCTCAGTTTTTATCGAAAAATTGAAGAAAAAAGTTGACTTTTTCATTACACGTTCCTCTACCGGGTAATTGATCTATATTTTTTTTTCGAAAATCAAAATTCTGACTAATTTATTAACGAGATTCACATTACTGGCGTCAGTATTTCAATTTTCGCTTCGATCTGTTGATAATTCGCGATAAACGGCACATCTGATTTTTTTACGTGAAAATCGGTATTTCAGATTCAGTTAACACCGCTCATTATCACCGTGATTGGTGTGGACCTATATGGGCACCGATTTTAACCGGATTTTTAACAGTGTAACAAATTGCAGCGAAATCGTCCACGTCGCGCGATTTTTTCTTCCCTTTTTTTTTCCAACATTTTTCATCTCACGTCGATACGAATTTCGGCGATTGATCTCGAGACGTGCACGGGAAGGAAGCGGCGGAGAGGAAGAACGGCATCATTTTGCCGCGAGCGCGGCCGGTGACGTCACGGGCCATCTGGTCGACGCCGGGCGCCAGGAATAGCCGGGCGCGCGAGTATTTCGAAAGTACGTCGTCGTCGTCGTCGTCGGGCTCTGTGTCTCGAGCCGAACTGCTCGCTCTCGCTCTTTCTACACGATACTCGCTTGCTCGCTCGCTCGATGCGAGGGATTTGGAAGAGAAATAAAAATAATAAAATACCGACTGTTCTGCTCTCGATAAAGTAGTGGTAGCATCGCGTGTCGCTATATATCATTGTATAGAAAGGTGCGAGGCAAAATATCGGAGCGTCAACTGCTGCTGCCGCTGCGCAGTGGGTTTAGGTCTGTGCTCGTCGAGCGCCTACAGAAGCCACATTGGTGGCAGTTAAAAGTTTAGACTGCCGAGTGTAACCATTCCATTTCCGCGCGCTGAGAGTGAAGCTCGCGTCGTCGCCTGACAGCACCGTCGCCACTGCTGCCGCCGCAAGCAGCGCCGCCGCCGCCGCTACCCGGTATACCCGATGATGTTTGTTTCTTTGAGTCAGATCTCAGAGCCGAACGGCCACCCCCAGCGAACGGCGAGCCTGAGCACTGAACAAGAGCAGATCGGAAGCCGCCGCCGTCGCCATCGCTCGCGAGCGTTTTCCTCGAATTCCTCGGAGAACACGCGCGCCTATAATATGGCCCGAGTCGCACTCTCGGCCAAACATGATGCGTGAATCACCGCCGATTTCAGGTCTCCCGGAAATGTTAATTCTTATGATGCGCAAATTACCGAGCAGCGAGCGTGAAGACGTTTTCCATTTCGCAAAATCCTCTGACGCCGTTGTTGTTCGACAGACGCGAATCGACTCGAGTATATATAGGGGAGATGCAGGCGAAACCCGGGCTGGGCGGCAAAACGGAGGCAACCTCGACTAAAAATAGCAATCGGGGGCAAAACGAGCATCCGTCTTGGATTTTCTTGAAAACAACTTGTATTTTTTTTTTTTTTTTCGCGTTGCTTACATCAGGAACGTGCGGCAACGAATTCGAATTGTTTTAATGTTAAAAGTATTGTTCACTGACTTCATTGATTTCAATAATAAAATCGAAAAAACGATGAAATTGATAATAAAAAATATATATTTATTCGTTGAGCGAAAAACTTTTTTCAAGCTTTTTTTATCGAGTAATTTTTTTGATTAATTTTTTATACGAAAAATGAATTCAGATTTTTTTTTGTAATTTTGTGATCAAAGTCGCGTTTTCGAATAATTCAATCGCTACGAGATTAATATGTCAAATTATTTGCCTTGCCCCATCGAAGCCACCTTCGTATTTGTATCTTTCGTTTCACGGTCAAAGATCAACAGTGACAGCTTCGTTTTGGAGACAAGCAAAAGTACATATAGAATACGTATATACATACGTTGTACATAGAAATTTGCGACGCAATCATTTCGATGGATTCGCAATTTCGTGTCGGGCTGTATTCGAAATTGCGAATTGCTACTGTGATTGAAATCCTACGTCGATACTTACGCGTGTACACAAAACGTATAGGTAGATAGTAGGATAGAGTATACGCGTCGACCAATAACTAATAACAAGACGCCGAGAGGGGCAACGGGATACAACCGAGAGAACTGCCGCCGCTGCTGCCACTGCTGCCGCTGATGCTGCGAGGAGCATTCAATAACTGCGGCCAATTGGACAATTGAGCTCAATCATAATAATACTTACGAGTACCGAACGGTAGGATTACACGGAGTATGTAGATATTTCATTGCAACCCCCATCTAAAAAGTTGCTGCGTAAGACGGACTTGCGGACTTACCGAGCCAAACGATTCGTCCGTCGATCGTCGCGAGATTCATGAAGAGCACGACCAAAAGCCCGAGGGTAATGCCATTCGGCTTCGCTGCCGTCGTCGTAGTCGTCGTCGTCGTCGTCATTTTCCTGCTGTCTCGATACCAGTCGCGAGAGCAGCTCCGTTCAGTACAGGTGAAACATGGGAAAAAATCTGAAAAAAATTCGATAAGAAAAGAAATATTATAAATTGCATACGTGTGCATCGTATAAAACTATTTTGGTTGCAAGTGATTTGAAAAAAAAAAAAAAAAAAATTATTTCGCGATTCCCATGTTATCGTTCGTGTGGTAGATAAGGTAAGTAAGATAATGGGACCTAATAGGAAGAACATGGGGAAAAAACTGCAGTTTCATCGGTTTTATTCTCGTGATTATAATCGCAATGAGCATTGCACCTTGTTATCCGCTCGGTTGTTCCGTTTCGTTGGATCTTTCGACTGCGGGGAGGAAGAAGAAGGGAAAGAGGAAAAGAAGACGAAGAAGAAGAAGACGAGGAGGAGGAGGAGGCGGAGGAGAAAGAGGAAAAGGAGGAAGACGAAGAAGTCGAATAAAAAACTTTGGATGTACATTAGAGCCATTAGGATTGCCGAGTGCAGGATGTATTATGTAATCTACGAGCGGACGTACGTGGATCACGGGTGTGTGGAGCTTTCGCGCCGTCCATTGCCGCCAGCCGCCACCGTCGCCGACTGTCCATGTGTTACTACCTCCTACCTCGTGTGTATTATGATTGCGAGAGCCTGGCACGGATAGGAAGCGAAAGACGCCTGCTACTGTTTCCGGTTCGATACGCAATTACGCCGCGTACCATTCCACCGTATATACCGAAGTACATCGCTCGCGAATACATTATGCCGCGTGTGCTATTAGCGGGCGTCTTATGCCGTAGGGGAGCGCGTGAGGCAAGACGGGGTACCTGAGCAAAAAACGTGAGCTTAATCATGATACCCAAGATCTGGCTGCTACTTTTCGCTCAAAAACTCGATTTCTATTATTGATTTTGATCTTTGGCAAAAAAAAGTCTCGGCCTATACACTGTTAAAAATCTACGGTGTCAAACGCTGCTGGTGTGGACTTTTTCCTGGTGTTACTTATAGCAGTGTTAATAGTAACACTTTTTACGGTGTACAACCAGTCGTTTCGTTAAATTTTTCCTATATTACCGACGAAACACTGTAATACTTTTCGCTTTAAGGGCATGAATGCACGTATCATCTGTGATTTTTTTATTATCTCGTGAATGAATTAGTCGCTTTTCTCAGTTTTTATCGAAAAATTGAAGAAAAAAAATTGACTTTTTCATTACAGATTCCTCTACTGGGTAATTGATCTGTAATTTTTTTTTCGAAAATCAAAATTCTGACTAATTTATTAACGAGATTCACATTACTGGCATCTGTATTTCAATTATCGCTTCGATCCGATGATAATTCGCGATAAACGACACTTCTGATTTTTTTAGGTGAACATCGGTATTTCAGATTCAGTTAACACCGCTCATTATCACCGTGATTGGTGTGGACCTATATGGACACCGATTTTAACACCGGATTTTAACAGTGTACCGACTGTAACAAAATGCCTGTGTGCATGTTAGTAATTAAGATTTTAACGAACACGTCGACTCGCGTCCTCTGTCCCGTTGACTACCGATGAATTAGAAAAAAAAACGACTATTTATTACAACGAGTGCCACGACTATTTATTTCCCACAGACGAGAACAGGCCGGACGCGCTATAGCACTGGCCCTCGGAAATCCAGAGTACCAGCTACTCCGAAACTCGAGATTCCAGAATCCCGGCGCGGGCACATGGCCCCAGCACACGCTTTTCCATTCCAGCATATTATACTCTCGTTTTTTCTCCAACACCGCTCTACCCGCTCTACCCGTTCGTCGCTCTGTCTCCGCCTCGAGTGTTGCCATAATCGTGCTTAACAAAAACCATGCTTCCACACCTAAAGTAGCTGCCGACGCACGAATCGTCGGCGTCTTTTGCCTTTTAATTAACAACAGACAGAGGATCGAGACAGCAGGATCATTCTCGAAAAAGAGGCTTTGGTGGAAAAAAGGCGGTGGATGCGAGGTAGGTGTTTGCCTGTCAGACTGAAAATAATAAGTTAGCTCTCTCGAACCGCACTTAGTGGGCGATCCACGTCATGTCTTTCACGATTCTCGAATATCGAGAGAAAGACTGCGCCGTTCGGCTCTTGACCGTACAAACCTATATGGATAGGTAGGTACACACAGCGACTATGTCGCTGGGCGACAGCGATGAGGGGAGCGAGAATATGGTAACGGTAACCTCGGCCAGTGCCCACGAACAAAGAGGTCGTCTGTCACGAGCTGCACCACTCGAGGACGTCTCTCGAGAGAGATTCACTCGGTTCGCCCAAAATCTCGTTTTATCGTCAGTCGAATTTTTAAATTTAGTCTGCGCCGAAATAAAGCGGCGCGCGCAGCCTACAAGGTGGAGTGATATAGCGGCGCAAGTGCCGTCGCCGTCGAGATGAGAGGCTCGCGCGCGCGGTGCTGTCGCATAGGGGAGACACGTGCATCTCTGTGGCACAAGCGCAGCAGCAACGTCTGCTGCAGAGTCGTCGCCGCAGAAGCTGCGCGAGTGTGAGTCCGCGACGACGACGACGACGACGACGATCTTGAAATTGTTGTGGCTCGAGCCAAAGCCAGATGGCTCGATTCTCCTCCTCTCCGCACTCGACTCGGCGCTCTGCTACCGAAACAATCCGGGCACCGATGTTTCTGCGGCTTCCCATTTTACTATATTTTACACTCACTGAGGAAACGAACCCTTAATGGGCGTCTTGGGGCGAAATAAAAAAAAATAAAAAAAAACTTGATAATAAATTCGCTGCTACCGAAACAATCCGGCACCGATGTTTCTGTGGCTTCCCATTTTACTATATTTTAATGGGCGTCTTGGGGCGAAATTAAAAAAAAACGAAAAAAAAAAACTTGATAATAAATTCGCTGCTACCGAAAAAATCCGGCACCGATGTTTCTGCGGCTTCCCATTTTACTATATTTTACACTCACTGAGGAGACGAACCCTTAATGGGCGTCTTGGGGCGAAATAAAAAAATCGAAAAAAAAACTTGATAATAAATTGTTCCCAACGGGTTTCCCTCTGCCGATGCCGTCGGTTTCGACTTTTCTCCCGCAGTATCAGAGTTGCGTGTGGCTGATGGAGTGTGAGAGCCTGGCGAGGCGTGAAAATCTACCTCGATATGTGTCACTCCCTCACACAGCAGTATAGCGAGCGCAGTTGGGCTGTGTGACATACGCAGTGTGACAAAGCAGCCCTATGCACAGCAATGCAGCGCGCGCGGGGCCTGTAAAAACATTGTCGTCCGTTGTCTGTCGTCGTCAGTCGCGCGGGATCACCGCGCGAACGACGATGACTGTACGGGGAGAGAGAGAGAGAGAAAGAGAGCGAAGGAGCTCGCGTCAAAATTAGTTACCCTAGCAATCACGACGACTTTCAAAGTCACTATAAAAATAACGCTCAACAGAAGTTGTTTTTTTGCACAGAAGTAACTTTCGGAAATTGTAAAAATGACCTTCGAAATGACGAAACAAAAAAAAATGTGATAGTTACATTTTCGTTGCTAGAACCAATATCTTACAGTCAAAACAACGTTGCTGTCAAAAGGGTCATCATGACGGTAAGTTATTGGTTCTGCTGACGAAAAAGCAACTGTAAGATTTTTGGGTTTGTTTATTTCGACGGTCATTTTGATAATTTCGAAAGTTTCTTCTGTGCAAAAAACAACTTCTATTGAGCGTTATTTTTATGGACACTTTGACAGTTTTTTTTAGGTAAAAATGAAAGTTATCGTGATTGCTATAGGGTACCCCTCGAGAAATGGGAAAACTATAGGGTAAATCGATAGGGTAAAGGTGGTGAATATGGACCGATCTGATTAAACATAATCGACGGCGTTACACCCGGCGCTAGTCAGGCCCTGGTCAGGGCAGTGCCAGCCCCCTATCCGGCAGGTACATTTTTTTTCAGCACTCTTATAATATAGTGAAGAATTGCCACCGGTCCATATTCACCACCCTTGCACCCTACCTATACACTTGTATCGACGGATAATTAGGTATTACGAAGCATTTGCGATGCAGAGACGCCGCGGTAGCTGAAACGCCTGGCTCGCCATGTTGGGGCTTGTGTGCTACTTGAAACGTCGCGACGAAGGCGGAACGTGCGTTAACGGAGCAGCCATCAGGCATAGGCGGCCAGTCAGGCTGACTGCGTGTGACGCGCATGGCAAGCGCTTTCGGAAAACGTGCGTAGCCTAGCTCGACGCCTCGCGGCCGAAGCGTACGCTTCGAGGCGATCGCCTCGATCGCCACGAATTCCCAACGACGCCAATCGAACGAGATTCGAATACTTATCGCGTCGCCTCGCGCGCAACGTTGTACGTATATCCTCCGGATGGAAATCGAGCCGTCGAGAGCCGTCGAGCCGTCTCTTATTTACACACGCTATGAAATATAATCAAACGAACAAATGACGCGTGCGCATGTTAACTAACTTTACACAACGTAGTAACTCGATGTATCTCGTTTTAGTTTAAAAAAAAAGGTGTTTTTTTTTTCACGAGTTCATTACTTTTTTTCACTCGAATCAGCCTCTGTAACAATCTGTTATCAAAATGTATGCATTTTCTCATGTCATCTACAGTGGTAAAAATTCTAAAAAAATTTGGCGCTGGTCGGGCGCCGATCAGGCCCTGTCCAGGGCCTCGGCCTCGGCCCAACTTGAGCCAGAGGCAACGCTTCAGACTTTCGACGGCGCACTAAGAAAAAAAATTGCTCAACCCAACAAAATATGCGGTTGCGGGCGGCGAAATAAATATTTTGCAATTTAGACAAAATATTTAATTGATCGAAGCAACTGGTGATAGAATTAAAAAAATTTCGATTAGCATTGCCGAATATTTTGTCCAATCTGCAAAATATTTATTTCGCCGCCCTCAACCGCACATTTTGTTGGATTGAGCAATTTTTTTCTCAGTGTATCGACGCGCACATAAATTCAAGAATACCCGTAGGTCTCATCAAGGGCGCCATCGCGAGTGCATTCGAGATAACTGCGCCTCAGGTAAGTATAGGTATAGGTCGGGTCGCATTATCGCATCTGTCGCCGACTTTTATCGCCGCTCGCAAACATTCGAGATTCACAGGTATATATGGACTGCGTTACACAGGTCTAATGTTGTTTCACGTCGTCGAAAACACGGTGGGTCAGGCCCGTTTCCGTTTGCGCAGTCCCGCGAGATACCATAATCTTTATCTCGTTCTTGATTGTGGAAAAAATATTTCTCGCGCACGAGCGTCTCGACGCTCGTCCTTTGACTCGCCTGTGGCGGCCAAACTATACGGGTATATGTATATATACCACGAATCTCTCGCGAGTGTTGGTCGCGTGTGCCGCCTGCACCGCTGTCTCGAAGCTTCGCACTACACTGCTTTATAGTTGTTCTCCGCGCGCGCACGCGTGCGCACGAGACTGCGCGCATATGTATAACGAGTCGGAGGGAGCGAGAGAGGGAGAGCAAAAAAGCAGACGACAAGAGAAAGAGAGACAGAGGCGGAGAGAGAAAGCCAGAGAGAGAGAGAGACGGCGAGAGTGCACGGCTGAGTTTGCTACACCGGGCGCGGCGTCTGATCGACGTAATGGACCGTTTCCTGAGCAGACGCGGGTACAGACGTCGCGTTGACTCGGTGAATGCTTCGCCTGCGCGCGACCTACGTGTCAGTGTCAGTGACACACGCTACAGACGCGCTATAGACACGCCATGACCGCGCGCTATAGACGCATTCCCCAAAAAAAAAGCTTCTTTGTCGCCCGTAAAGACAATTGCGGCGAACCGGCATTGTTGCTCAATTTCGCGCTCGTGCTTTTGCACATAGCTCTGACCGCAGCGGAGTGTGTTTATACCAACAACGAGGCTGCCGCTGGCATTCTGCGCAAAAATAAAAAGGTATGAAAAGAGTATGATAATGGTATGAAAATGGAAAGTATGAGAAGTATGTCGTATTGGACGAAACCATACTCAAATTATAATCTACTAATTTGTTATCAGCGTATGAAGTATGAAAGTACTGTACAAAGAAACACTGAAATCTGGTATACGAACAAAAAATATTCATATATATATCGGAGTATGAAGTATGAAATACTACAAAATACTCTGAAGTATGAAATACTTCATACTCTGATTATTTTTCTAAAAAAAAAAATCGGTGTTTTTTTTTTTTTTTTTTTTTTTTTTTTTTTTTTTTTTTTCTAAAAAATTCGTAGAGTATAATTTGAGTATGGTTTCGTCCAATGCGACACACTTCTCATACTTTCTATTTTCATACCATTATCATACTCTTTTCATACTTTTTTTTTGCGCGGGATGCTGCGAATGTGTTGATGCAAGTCGAAGGAAACACGTGCACGGGCCTTTTTTTTTACTCTATCTTCTACTGCTGCCGTCGCCGCCGCCGCTGCTGCTGTTAGACCATAGACCGCGTCCAATGTGCAGGACACGAAGCTGCGAAAGCTGCGCGACTGTAACTTTCGACATCTGCAGCGCATTACACAGGCACCGTACAGCTTGGGTCCCGCACCGCCGCCGTATACCGTCCTTCCTTGGAGAAGGACGGTAGCTACTTCCTTTTCAACCATGGGGTGAGGGTGGGGGGTGACCGGGAGTCGCAAATGATTTTCCTACTATGCTCTCGCGCAGAGACGCACAAGACGAGAACCTAGCGAGCCAAGCCGAGCGTGTGACCCTCCTTCTTGGAATTTTATGGGGACCCGTTGCGCGGACCGTGTCAACGTGTATAGCGCGCGCGCGGTCAACGCACATAGTATTATCGAATTACTCTTGGGCTGACAAGCGATCAGTCTTGGGTGCGGGAAAAAAAAGGCAACCGCGTCGCGTCGCACTGGCTAGACGCGTGTTTGACTGTAGCCGCGTCAGTATAGGTTTTATAAGTACCTTCTGCGTATAGCCACTAAAAGTGCTAAGAAAAAAAAAGGGAAAGAAAAAAAAAGAGGAAACTTCGAAATCCGGTTCTCATTATCCGCGACACCATCTGACTTGATGAGGTTTAAGAAAATCGTCACGTGCGCAGTGCGGTATACCGAAGCCGACACTTGGCCCTATTGGCCCTCGCGCGCGCGGAGCTGTCGAACGACCGTCGCAGGAGTCGCACTTGCGTTTGGCCTGTCGCTTTTCTTTTTACACCGGAAGACGACGCCGTACGTGTCACCGCTAGCCTCTCGCTTTTGTGGGTATAGCTCATATCATTGAGGAATCAAAACTTCGTTGATTCGACAAACCCTTTGCTTTGCGGGCTCGAAAAAAAAATGTTTACAATTCGATCTTGCGTCTCGGTTCTACAATAATTTCGCCAGGAATCGAGAAAATAATGTTATAACGTAAAAATACTTTTCTTTTTAAACCGGAAGACGCCTCTCGCTTTTGTGGGTATAGCTCATATCATTGATGAACGAAACGTCGTTGATTCGATAAACCCTTTGCTTTGCGGGCTCGAAAAAAAAATGTTTACAATTCGATCTTGCGTCTCGGTTCTACAATAATTTCACCGGGAATCGAGAAAATAATGTTATAACGTAAAAATACTTGTATCCGGCAGTGGGGATAGCGAATCGGTTTCGAATAGATAACAGACAGTTTTTTTTCGTACCTAACAATTCCTGTGCTACCTATCATAGCTAAGGTACTTAAAAACATTTTTCTCCCAATAACCGACCACGCGACTAATTTGTCAAATTAATCTAGCCGATGATTTCCAAAAGCGGCGGCGGTTGGGTGAAACGATCGATGGCAATTCACGTGCGGCTGTCGAATTGACCTACCAGCAGCATTCGTATTTCTCTCTCGCTTTTGGACTATCCCGATCGACGCGACTGGTTGATTGACTTTGGCGAACGTGCATTCTTTCCGTCAAGTGTTTTTGTTAACAGTCGAGAATGGAGGTATAGAGCCACCGGGTCCAGCGCCGAGAATGAACCCACATGTAGCGGGCGCGGTCGAGAGGGGGAGAATAGAAAATGCAGCTCTTAGGTGCCGCCGACGTCGTCGTTGCCGCGTGCGACTTTCGTACTTACACTGAGAAAAAAAAATTGCTAAATCCAGCAAAACGTGCGGTTACTGGCGGCGAAATAAAAATTTTGCAGATTGGACTAAATATTCGGCAATGCTAATCGAAATTTTTTAAATTCTATCACCAGTTGCTTCGATCAATTAAATATTTTGTCCAATTTGCAAAATATTTATTTCGCTGCCCGCAATTGCACGTTTTGTTGGATTAAGCAATTTTTTTTTCTCAGTGTATAAGTAACAACCGCAATTTCCCGTTCGGTGCGCTACCAACGCGTTTTGTCGCTTTAAACCTGGGAAACCATTATTTATTTCTCACGCAACGATTACGGATCGTCGAGCAGCTGCAATCGTTAATATCAGAGCCGGCGCGGAGACAGCAATGGTGCACACGCGGCATTTGCACCCATTAACCGCTGATCATCACCGTGTCACACTATATATATGCGCGGCCACCAGTAGGCGCGCTGTAGGTAGCTAAGCGCTTCCCAGGCCATAAGTCGCCTCATTACGAAAGTAGGTTTCCACTCGTTCTCGCGAATGGGATAATTTGATCGAATCGTTTGGGCCCTACCGCAACTCACGCCGGAATTTCATATGCAAATGCGATACTCGGGCGCGCACAGAGGCGCGTAGTGTGGCTCATACGTTGCGCACACACGAACAGCTCCTCCACTCTCCCTCTCTCTCTTTCTCTCTCTCTCTTCCCATCTAGTAGAGTCATTGAGCAACTCAACTTGGCAGCATTGCCAGAGGCCGAAGCCCATCGCAGTGGTATACATACGAAGAAGCGAACCGCAGTCACTATCATCTTGCTCCCCCCTCCCCCCTAGACTCATTGATGGCTCTTATTGGATGTTGCCAATCGATTAATGAGAATCATTACTCGTCCTTTAATTTCTTCCCCCTTTCTCATCCATCTCTCTCTCTCTCTCTACTCTACTCTATCTGCTCTCCCGTCTCCATAGCCACGACCAACGCAAGCTCAAAGCACTCGATCCAGTTTATGTTACGACGAGAGCGACGAGCCCGGTTACATGGCGACTATATCCGCGGCTAATGCGAGACACGCGCGCTGAACCGCTAATCGATTTTTTTTATTCACTGCGTACAAAATAATTGGACGATGGGTCGAGAATTATGGGCATCGTCTCGCGATAAAGTGCACATTGCCTGGTATATTCTATTATTTTCTTTGTCAGACGCAGGATTGACGTACACCTCTGATATACGCGTGCGCATTATCGTCGCTCGAATCTCAAATGACTTTTGTATATCCAGACTCGATATAAGGTGCCGGTTATAATTTGCACAGAGAGACGCAGCAGGCGATCCGACGAGATGGATGCGCGCCGTATTAATCAACGACTATCAAGACGCACTCGTGGCTACGCGGATAATGCGAGATTTCTCTGTAAGCCAACTTCTCTGGAAGCACTTGACGCTGGTACTTGTACTAATATAGTATTGCGCTGGGCTTTGGACGCAGCAGCTCTCGCGCATAGCAGCTAAGGCGGCGCGAACGCGAAGCCGCGCTGCGTGCAACGCGTGAAGCGTCCCCATCGCCTTCGAACCCAGCGAACCTCGAGAATTGACGGCCGCTCGTCCGTCTCTCTCTTCTTCTCAGTCTCACTCTTTCTCTCTCCCTCCCCCTCTCTTTCTCTCTCGATGCCAAGGAGGCGGCTCGATTTGTTCTCGGAACCACTTCAATTCCGGCTCTTCTTTTGTTTTCTACTCTACGCCGTGCTCTCTCGTTAATTGACGCAATGAGCGCAACGAGGTCGACGAGTGATTGCCAAGTGAGTGCCTCTCTCTCTCTCTACTCCCTTTGCGATCGTTGCCTTCGTTCAAAACGCCTTTCAAGATCGCGATGTAAGATGCGCCGGCGAAAAAATAAAAATAAAGGAGGGACAACGCAACGATATTTCGACTCGTAGATTTCGTCGCGTCGGATTAACAGGTGTGTTGCCGCGCGGCGTTGACGCGCTGTCTATACTATACCGACCGGCTCGGAGCGGCGGTCGAAGCTGCGAGCGGAGCATCCGCGACGGCCTCCACCTGGCGCGTTCACCCGCCGACAGCCGACAGCCGACAGACTCTGCTTTCGCGCTGTAGGCTGACTCTCGCGGCGCGTCTTCTCCGTCTCGTTTCCAGTATTTACTCGGCTAACATCGAGAGCCGCGTAACAAGGGAGCGCGTAACCGCACCGAATAACCTGTTACCGCATAGGCTCTTAGCACAGCGATGCGCAGGGGAGTAGAGCAGCGCACGAGACTTGCGGCTGCTCGTTTGTGCCGCCTTCATCGTTATACGGATCGAAATATCCCGCTGAACGAAAGTTGGTGGTATAATGACCACCGAGTAAGGAGGGGCGGCAAAGTCCTTTCGTGGGAAATGGATACGGAGGACATGAACCTCTTGGATCGGACTTGAGGAATAAATCACTCCGCAGTGTCCGAGTGGACTGACGTCGTTCGATCGAGTGACCGCTCGGATCCATCATTTTTCATCAGTGGAAATATATAAGAACAGCTGCGGATAAACAGACGTCTAAGGTAGATACCCTCGCAGGCCGACTATGCAACGTTTTGCCGTGGCCCTCCCGGTGTTACCACGTGTCCACTTGTCGCTTTCCCTTCGCGGCCATGATTTTCCAAACATGTTTTCCGAACTGTCGAGCAGCCCGAATTTCATCGACGTTGAAAGTTGAAAGTTCCGGCAACGTTTGGGAATAAACTGACGACAACAACCACGTTGAATGGTATTGCGCGAGCCGCACATGTCGTTTCCGGCCGTTTCTGATCGACCGGTATCGGGTTTCGTTTGAGGAATCTTGTAGTTCAGTCTTTGCCGGGCTATTACGTCGTTGGTGGAATGCGATCGACATGGCTCGCGGCAAGCTGCTGCCGAGGACGAATTCGTAATTCGATAATCGTCAGGAAGTCGGTTTTCCGGGCGACGAAGGTGCGACGCTAATTTATTTTCATCAGTCGGAGGACGAATCGCATCAATACTGAAAAAAATTAGTAGTTGCGATTACCAATCATTGGTTCGATCAACCAAAATATTGGTTGCAGTTACTAAAATATTGGTAGCTCTGACCAACGGTAATCACAACTATTAATTTTTCTCAGTGAACAGAAGCAACACGCATGCGCCCACGTGACCCGTGATAGTACCAATGAGGGTCTACGAGATGTCAGCGACGTATGATGAACGTTTTCTCAAATCACTCGGAATTGCGCAGATGACAGTTGAGATCGGTGGGAGTTGCGCACTCGCCCGAGATAAGTCGATTGCGGGTTAAACGCGAAAAACCCACAACGCGAGTTGAACGTTTCCTGAGGTCGCTCTCGGCATATTTCACGACAGCGATTTTTCCGCTTGAAACGTCAGAATTGAGAATTAGCCATCCTCGTCCAATTGTTCAGCTAACGAACGTAATTATTCAAAGTCACGGCTGCACCGACATTCTTTCGCTTGGCCGTGTCCCGCTTCGCCCCGGTCTTCCCTATATGGCCACGATAACGTTACACATCGCGTTACGCCTCGCGAGCTCCCATATACCCATATGTATATACGCTCGCGGTACGGTTGGCGTTTACGCCACTTACACGTCGGATTTGGCTTCGCCGCGGCGGCTCAAGCCGGCCGGTCTCGAGCTATTATTACGCCCAACGAGCTGGAGTAATTAGCGAGGGAAAAGGCGCATCGAGATTTATCACGATGAATTAGCTCGTTCGTGGTGGCAATGGCGGTGATGGTTGGTGATGACGGTGACCGCAGCGCGTGCCCGACACCGCGAGCGTGTATCTACATTATTAGATTGCCACTATATATTCGCCGTACAACAGGAAAGACAAGCGAATAATTCGTACAATCGTATCGCGCGATTCCAATTTTCCCGGAGGGAAAAGGAGCGCGTGGAGATTTACCGCGATAAATTAGCTCCGTGACGGTGGTGACGGTGGCGATGACGGTGATACGGTGATACGCGTGACCGATCGACAGTATGTCTACATTATTAGATTGCCACTATATTCGCACACTCTATACACTGGAAAGACAACTAAACGATACCTGTATTCAAATCACGCGACTCTATTGTTTTCCCGTCTCGATACATTTGGACAGGGCCCCCCCTGTCCCCCTCCCCCCTGGTCGCGCGTTGGACAAGGCACGCGGCTGCGATAGACAAATTGCCGTGAGCGACCTATGCGTTACATTACGGAAGAACATTAGAGGGAGAGAGAGAGAGACAGAGATGCCGTGTGGGGTACGCGTTACGAGCTTTAAGGAGTGAGCGAGAACTAGGTACAATAATGTACCTATTTACATGTGTGCGCGTGTGCGTTGGTGTCTCCTGTACGTATGTGTGTACCCTGTACGAGGGCGTGCGTACGCCCATTATTCTATTCCGACAGAAGCAACGCGCAGCAGCAGCAGCAGCGGCTACGCGAGAGGGGCCGGTAATCTCGCCTTATAAAACGAAAGTACTTGGAGACTGCTATATTGGTTGTAGCCGAGACGGTCTCGTTGCGCTGTTGTCGTTGCGGCAGCGTCGGGGGACTCCTCGGCCGCTCTCTGCAATCTGTCAAATAAATCGCAGTCTCTGGCTTCTTGTACGAAAGTCACTGCTCCGGTTGCGTACATACTGAGGAGGAGGAGGAGGATGAGGAGACGAAGGCAACAACGCGAGAACGGAAAGAGACTCGATAAGAGCCTGCCTCGAGGTGCTCGAGAGTACGACTCCCGACCGAGGGTATTAATATAAAATAATAAAATGACTCACGAGCGGGCTAGTGACCGTGAAAAGGAATAACTCGAGAACTGAGAGGCCCCTAAGAGAGCCGAGCAGATAGAAAGATCCGGCAAACGGAACAAGAACAAACGTCTTTTAACAACGCCGTACACTGTCTTCGCTCTGGTCACTTGAAATTAAACAGGAGAAGAAGGCGAAGAAGACGCGAAGAAGACGATGAGGAAGATGAAGAATCTGTGAAGATTTAAGTATTCGAGCAATGGCAACGCAGCACGTTTATTCAATTGAATCACGACTCGAGAGCAGTGGAGTTACTTACGATAAACAGAAAATTAATTGAAGCACAGCGGTGATTTAATGCCGAGGATAGGCGCGGCTAGTCGATGATAGGTTTATCGTATTAATTTGTCAGCTAATGGTGTGAAATGAGATAAACGGAAACTTCACGTACAGAGGAAAGAGAGAGTGAGACGGATGAGGAGTGGCGAAGGCGCGCACGCGTCTTCTTATCTTGAACGGTGGGTAGAACTTTACACGTGTAGAGAGTCGCGCGAGTCAGAGCGCGTAAAACGAGCCACGACGCAGACATATCGCGAAACCTCGCCGAGGACGTTCGCTCGCGCGGGGAGGTCGTGAGTACACGCAACGCCGAGTTTATTAACTCGGTATCCGGTCGCGAGTACCAGAAGTCAATATAACGAATGAATCAAAATAAGAAATCAATATAACGAATGAATGGATCAAAATAACGAATGACCAAAAAGCGAATGGTCAAAATAGCGCATTTAAAACTAACGAACGTCCAAATCTAGAAAGATCATCATTACGAAATTCGCTATTTTAGCCATTCGTTATTTGATCATTCGGTATTTTGACCCCACATTTTATTAAAATGCAGTTAAAATAGCGAATGATCAAGATAGCGAATGACTAAAATAGCAAATTTTGTAATGATCGTTATTCTAGATTCAGACGTCCATCATTTTTAAATTCGTTATTTTGGCCATTCGCTTTTTGGTCATTCGTTATTTTGATCCCCACCCGCGAAACGCGCCGAGAACGTCCGGACACTCGCTGTTCACCTACTACCTATGTTTTTTTTTTTTTTTTTTTTTTTTTACAGCCGTCTCGGCAGCGCAGCAACTCCATAAATTCATTCATGGTTTACGGCGCAATTAATCCGCACGGCGAGTCAATCTCGCCGTTCGCATACTTCGGCAATGTCTCGTCCTGACGTTTATTATCCATCGGGAATTATTATCGCTGTCGTACGGAGAAGAGAAGTCGGCCGCTTCTTTGCCGCTCGGACAATTGATAGTCGTAGTGGTCTATCGCGTTCGACACGACGACGGTAATACGGATCGAACGACTGCAACATTGTCGCGGAGTAAAAAACTCGATCGTTTCTCTTCCTTCTCTGGATCTCGTCTTTCCGCGATCGCCAATAGTCGCACCGTCAACTCTCGGCCGTCGCAGAGCTGTGTGAGTGTCGTGTGCGGGCATTATACCCACGAGAGCTCTCGCCAATTAAATACACACGCAGCGCGCACGCATCATTGGTCATACTGGCATCGTGCATCGATACAAGTACAATCGGTCTAATTAATTTTTCTTCCTAGAATAATTGTGGCAATAGTGGCAATAATAATAATCATGCTCTTGTAATAAAATTAAATTATAGCAATAATTGGTAATATATAATAATAATAGTAATGTTTCTTGTATGAATAGTAAATAATGTGCTCGTTAGTCACTTGACGCATTAGGCTTCGTCGAAGCGATAATTGTTTCAGGACTATTTTTTGTACGAGTCACAGAAATCGTTGGTTGTCAATCGAAGGTATAAAGTTGAACTCAAGAGACTCACCAATCTCCGTTGCGATCCGGCAGGAAAGTCGATTTGGTCCGATTATCTGAGAGGTTTCCTTCGATGCCTCGAGCAATTCAAATTTTTGCGGTTATTCAATTTTTCAATATTCCTTCGCGACGATGATTACGGCGACTCCGCGAGTGTCATTCATTCTATACTCCTGAGGATCGTCGATCACTGGCGCTGGTTCGTTCCACGATCTACACCCGTCGCTTTTCCTCGTGTGGCGCGATTTTCAATTTTTTCGTCTGTCGGTTACTGAGAACCGCGCGGAGGCTGTGGTGCCTCTGTCTTTCTTCGCATTTTACATTCGCACCGAGAGTCGATTCGATGCACGTGTTGGACCTCCTCCAAAATCCTCGAAAATTCAAAGGATAAAATGTCCAAAAGAGAACGAACGACAACGGTGGTGATGCTGAGCACTGAGCACGGGAAACTGCACACTCGATCTGCGCCGTTCTTCCTCGCGAAGAAAAACACGACCGGTCAAATTGGAGTTCGTTAATAGCGCGTTGCGAATGACGCGCCAAGAATCGAGAGCAGAGTCGCTGCTGTCACCCAACTAAATTCGCAAGAACGATAATTCTCGCGAACCTCGAAGATCCACTGCACTGTGTCAAAAACGTCCCCGGAGCGAAGTCACTGAGATGTTTCGTTTCTCCGGAAAGAACGATCGTCGTTATTGTTATCGTTGCCGTCATCCACCGCGGTTCTTATCGCTTGTCGCGGATATAAGGGCGCGCGTGCGATTCGCGGTGAGGAAGCTCCTCCGTCGTGCCGTGATACGTGCGCTGCCGAGTCGTGGAGAGCGACACTGACCGACGTTATCCAAGGATGCTCTCAGGAAGCTCGGGGCCAAGTGCCAGACCGATGCTTGAAATAACCGCTCGCCCACATCCCCCTCCGCCAACCCCCGACGCTCTTGCCCCACCTCCGGCGACGACGCGGCTCGCTCCTCGGCACCACCGTCCTCGACTCTATGCTGACTCTCTCGGCACCCGGCAAAATGTTATCCCCTCCCTTGAGCCTCTTGCTGTTGTTGCTGCTGCTGCTGCTGCTGCTGCTGCTGCTGCCTATGCCGAAGCCGAAGCCGTCGAGGCTGTTGCTGCTGCTGCTGCTGTGGCTGCTGTGGCTGTGGCTGTCGCTGCTGCCGCCGTATCCACCGTATCGCCCACGTATCTACATACACACGTGCGTAGAGTTGCGCGTCGGGAAATGTTGCAAACGGTCTTCGACACATTCGGTGTCCGCGCGCGCCAAAGGACTCGACGACGACTCCCACAAGCGGACTCGTTGGAAGCATCCGAGTAGCGTTATCTCGTGTAACTGTAAAAGTTACATATCTCGCGAGCCATTGCAGTAGAAAAAAAAAAGAATAGAGCCACGGTTTTCTGTATTCTGGAAGTAGCTTAGGAGTCTGAGATTCGAGTCTCGACTTAAGCGAGCGGACGACGACGACGACATTGCTCGGTCCGTGCGCGGAACGCGCCAAGCCTGAGTCTTGGGACTGGGAAACATACTGTTAACACGTGTCGCACTGTACGCTCCGAGCTACTTCGGAACTGCTGCACCATCACCACCATCGGGGCGGTGATGGTGGCACCCCCAACCACCTCCGACCCTGCTCAGTCGTTGCACCGTCGTTTCCTTCAAACAAGACGGAAAATCTATTTCCACGTTTTTTGCCTTTTCCGCGCCACGAGCGATGAGACGCCGAAGGAACCGGCGGAGGAAAAAGCGCGCGTTGCGTGTAAGGAGGTCGGCGCGGATCCTATGGGAAGACGCAGTATCCAAGTATAACGCTTTGCGAAATTCTCGCGGACCGTTGGTCGTCAGCCGCGCGTCAGATCCGAGAATACTCGATGCTCGTCGCTATTAACTCGCGATTTTTCACCGAGATATAGGGTAGACTTACCGTTTTTGGCCACTTTAAGGCCGATTGTGGCCATCAAATTCAAAGGAATAAAACAACACATTTAATGGCATTAAAAAAGCATCAAGTAGGTCAATCGGTGAACTTATATGAATTTGTTCGAAACGTCAACACGTTTTTATGGGGAAAAAATAATTTCAAGAATAAATTAATAAAAATGGCCACAATAGGTACAGTGACCACTGACGGTGCATCTACCCTACACTGAAAAAAATGAACGGCTCCGGCAACAAAACAAAGTATTGCTACATCCGTATTTCTTACTGTAGCTATGAATATAGTTGCATGAGCAACGCGTATTTCTACAAGAGGAATATCGTATTGCTGCACATGTATCCGTTACTGTAACTATGCGAGGAATTAGATAGAACGATACGCGATGTAGTTCTTGGAGAATTTTCGGTATAGCTGTGGGAGCTATACGCGCCGATGCGAGCGCTATACGCGCCGATGCGAGAGCTATACGCGCCGATACAGGAGCTACGCGCGCCGACGCAGGAACTAATAAACGCTCGGTGGGGAGCGGCGTGCGCACTACGACCGGCATCGACTCGCGCGGCGTTGTTTCATAGGTTATAGCATAACTGCTAGAATGAGGTAGCCATCGTTCAGTTCCCACAGCTATACCGTTTCGCTCCTGCAAGCGAACGACATAAAGTGAAAAGATTCAGCTGTTGGAACTGAACAGTAACACTGTCGTGCGGACAGATTCCAAGAGAGCTCCGGCAGCCAGATTTTTGGTTGTCAGAGCCGCTGATTTTTTTCAGTGTATAGTAGTTTTTGACCGAGATATATAGTGAGTAGGGTAAACGTGGCACATATGCATCTGTATTTGTTTAATTGATTCATTCATTAAACACATATTAATCAGGATGGTCCATATTCGTGCGTTATTCTCACAATTTCGCAGAAAAAGCTTTGACTAAGCTATTTTGTTATTTGCTTTTCTTTCCCTTTATTTCGTCAAACGTGTCTAACGCCTCTGCAGCGGCGGCAGGTCGGAAGAATAACTCCGTCATCCCGTAGTCATCGTCGAGCCGGGGAAAGACGTTTTCTTGAAACTTGTTGCCGCGGTGAGCGGCTGCCTGCTGCTACTGCTGCTGCTGCTGCTGGTGCTGCTGCTGCTGCTGGTTTTTTCACACCGCGGCTGCTGGAGACTCTCCTCGTAATTCTACGACCGGAAGGTGTCGCGCGGCCGAAAAATCTATTCCGACGAATTTTTTCTCCTCCCATTCCTCGTCTTGCGCCGAGTTCCGACACTTCTCCTTTCTCCCTTTCCGTCCCTTTTTCTCCCGCTCCGCCCACTAACTTGCTCCTAACAACGCCGCTCTACTCCTGTCGCTCGCGTCGTCACAATCATCGTTGTGGTTGGCGATTGTTCGTCTGGAAAAATTCAGAATAGAAACTCAATTGTTTTTCAACTCGAAACACTCGGCGATTCGATAGCCGCGAGGTTGGGCTGTGATCATTGATTTTCAACAGTTACACTGGTTCTTGTAAAATGAGTCGAATGAAAAATTCATTCATTCAATAACAATTCGCTGAATATTCATTCAATTCATTCAATAACAATTCGACTGAAAAAAAAATATTGCTAATATTTATACAAAATATTTAATTGATCGAAGCAACTGGTGATAGAATTTTTAAAAAATCTCCATTAGCATTGCCGAATATTTTGTCCAATCTGCAAAATATTTATTTCGCCGTCCGCAACCGCACGTTTTGTTGGATTGACCAATTTTTTTTCTCAGTGTGGTATTGGGGGCATTTAGTTATTATAGGGCGCTATAATCGTAATTCACTGAGTCGCGATTGACACACGTCGCAAAAAAAAACACGGAACGGATGATGATCCACTGACCTAGTGCAGTGATCATTACTCGAGGACGATGATCTCGCTTCGTAGGTAGGTTAGGTAGCCAGCCAGCTCTCGATCCATTCCGCGATGACGTGACACGCGAGATCAAAGAGAGAACAGGGCTTTGAGTGAATCAATGCCGTGTCTCGTCATAACAGCGCTGGAGTACTACTGGGATCGAGCCATTACAGTGACATTTTCTAAATAGTTTGATAGCTCGAACGAGCGCGTTCAAAGCTCAGCGATTGAATTTGATGATAGCGAGGGACTGGCTCAATTCAAGGAGAAGGAGGGGGGAGAAGGAGGAGGAGATGGATTACCGAGCCGTGAATTCGTGCGATCGAGTGCGATCGTCGTTACTCTTGACTCTCGCGTATCCCGTGTGACGAGAACGAGCTCGGTAAAATAATTCGTCGGTTCGTCGCAACCCCTAACCTTCAGTTTCATCCCACGCAGAAAAAGTTGCATGTCATTGCAGCGATATTTGATCGATAAATCGTAGACTCATTCGATGTAACTCGTGATCTCGACTTCCCAAAAAAAAAAAACCAGAGTCGGGACATTGGAATTGGTTGCAGATGAAATAAATGTCCGAAGAATTATTTCGGCCATTTGTAAAACAGACGTGAACGTATCATCGTTGTCAGCAGTCAGCGGGCAAGTGCAAACATTACGAGCCGAAATGCACAGAAAGAAAGCAGTAAGAAAAAAACAAAAAAATTATGGTGCCCATATATATTGGGGTAGGTGTGTTTATTTTTCCTCCAAGTAAACGAGGAACCACTGCGGAGCGCGGAAACGTCAGGAAAAACACTAAGTGTAAAAAAAAAAACGTAAAATGGGAAGTGATGATAGGTACATGAAAATAGGAAAACAAGGTTTTTCCGAGGTTCGACGTTGCCACTGAAATAAGAGGACCTTCCGCATATCCGAGGAAACGGGAGAAGCTGTTCCGGCCTGGTGCAACGCGCGAGAGACCTTCGGTTCTCGGTTCTCTCGCGCGCAACAGTTGGTTTAGTACACCGAGCGTGGAAACCCGGAAAAAAGGTCACGTGCGGTGTCGCAGGTCAGAGAGTCCCACGGGGGGACAACGGTCTGGACCATATGATTTTTCTGTGAACCGACGACAACGCCCGCGGGTGTTAAAACTAACACGTTGTGATGCGACTGGTGCAGTGGAAACATTTTTTTTAATTTAAGTTTATAATAAGGCAGCAGAAATCTGTAGTCGGGAAACTGGAAATCGAGGCAATATTCTGGATCATACGATTTTTCTGTGATTTTTCCGCCTACTTCACCTACAGCTGTTAAATTTCACTATGAGAGTGTTAAATTGGAAAAATTCAAAAAAAATTACAAAAAATTCCAGCAGGCGATCGAGGCAATGACCGATCATCGGTCTGGATCACAAGATGTTCCAGTAAAAAGTCGACACCGGCCCGAAGATGTTAAGGCTAACACGATGCGAGATAGCGAGACGCGAGTATCAAAGCAGAAGAATTACAAAAAAACGTCGTGAAAAATGTAGCAGAAATCCTTACTCGGAAAACCGTAGGTGAGTTTCGCAAGGTAGGTAATCGAGGCGATTGAGAGCGGCAATGGCCGATCGTCGGTCTGGATCATACGATTTTTCCGTGAACCGACAACGCCGCCCCGCGGGCGGTGTTAAAACTAACGCGCCGAGATGCGACTGTCGAGGTGGAAGAATTAAAAATAAAAAAAAAATCGGTGATAAAAAGACAGTAGAAATGTGTAGTTGGAAAACCGTATAGGTGAGTCCGGCGAGGTGGTCGAGGCGATCGAGGCGATCGTGGCAATGGCCGATCGTCGTAGAATCTCAGGGGATATAAGCAAGTGTACCGTGGCGATGGCGACGGCGGCGGACAGCGGACAGCATAGCTGTTTTACGCCGGAGAACCGGCTCGTGCATCACGAATACCATCGACGAGAACGCGCGCAAAGAAGCTTCTTACCCGGCGATTCTAACTGGCGATGGAACGGAGCGCAACGGGGGAGGCAAAGGCGAGGAAGCGAGAGGGGGAAAAAAACGAAGAGAGGAGAGTCGGAACCGTCACACTTGGTGCGTGGCTTCCGGTCAACGTTTCCTTCCATCCTTAATGATTATTCTCGAAGCCTCCGCGCGTTGGCTATGCACATATAGTTGTACAGTTGGCAGCTGGCTGTGGGTTTATAAAACCTCGAAGCGCCCGTCGTAGATACGCAACTCGAAGCACCGGATCGTTATCGTTCGAGCTTCTTGGCCGTATCCTTTTATTTCCCCCCTTTCCTCCCAGTTCGACTTTTCTACAAAACGGAAAACGTCGGCGCGCCGCCGCTTTGATATCCTCTAAGTCGACTGGGTTGCAACGATAAGTCGCACCCTCGACATTTTACGTCCAATGCTCAGTTCCGCTAGGTCAAATAATTTCTGATATGGTACCATATAGCATATAGTGCTATATCAGAAATGATTCAAATCATTTGAGTCAAATAATTTCTGAAAACGAGTCAAATCATTTTTGATATGGCACCATATAGCATATAGTGCCATATCAGAAATGATTTGTGAAATGAAATAGAAATGATATCTATTTACAATACTACTGTAGCTTATGTCGTGACTTTTTTTTCAAATACGTCAGAAGCTATATCACATTTCGATGGAAGAACAAACGCCCTTTTTTCTCGCGCTTCTCTTTTGCTTTCGTCGTCCCCATCATCTCTTACCTGGAATCGTCGCGTTCGGTCGCTTCTCTCGAGAGTCCTCTGCTGGGTCCTCTTCAAAGCCAAAGTACTTGAGTGCGAAAAGGCTTAATAATAGATCATCGCCCGGACTTGACATTGAGTCGGAGAAAAAAAATCGGAAAAAACTTAGCCGTTTTTTTCGTGTTTCGTTTTTTCTCTCCCCCCGCATGAAATAAACATTTATCGCGAGGTGAGCAACGCCGCCGTGGCGACGAGAGCGAGAGAAAGAACGAAAGAAATGACGCCGGTGAGTGATGCAAGTGGTGCGCGCGCGCGCGGCAGAGCTCGGCAAGGCTGTAGACCTCGCGGGAGAAGCGCGCGCGGGAAGCAGCTAGGGTGTTGGCAAGAGCTCGTGCGCGCAATTACCTTGTCACGGATGGGTAGCCCTCTCGGGAGTTTTGCGTGCGCGTGCCTTGCGACTCGCTCGCTCGCTCCGCTCGTCTATGCGTGCGTGTTGGGTGCACCTTAACCTCGCACACACCTGCGCCCGCTCGGCGGCGGCGCAGCGTCGCGAAGCGTGGTAAAATGGGCACATTGAGCACTAAATAATCCACTATTACAACGGCGACACGAAACACCGACGATTTTACAGTGCGAGTCGATGTTCCGTTGTCGGGCGCGGGAAGATTGCTGCACTGAGAAAAATTAATAGTTGCGATTACCAATCATTGGTTTGATCTACCACATTTTTGGTTGCAGTTACTAAATATTCGTAGCTCTGACCTACGATTGTTAATCACAACTATATTAATTTTTCTCAGTGTGGTGGAAATGTCGCACACGCTGGCGATGGGATTTTTAGCTTTTCGAACTGCGCGACCCTGATGAAAAGATAGCAACCGGAGCATATCCCATCCCGGTCCTCGGGGACTGTAGATATTTCTTTGGTATTAATTTGGGTGGAGTTAGCAGGATCCATCGGGTGTGCTCTCTCTTTCTTTCTTTCTCTTTCTTTCTCTGTTTCTCGCTCTCTGTCTGTCATTCTTTGCCACTGAATTGAATAGACGCTGCTCCATGGCCAACCCTGCGTCGGGACAGACGACGCGACCTATTCGAATCGGAATACAGAAGGCAGATGTTTCTCCGTCGAGAGGATCTCCACGACACTCGAATTCAATGCCGAACGGGCAACACTCTCGAATGACTCTCCCTCTCTCCCTTTCTCTCCCTCGCTCTCTCCCTGTCTCTCTGTGTCTCCCTTTTTCTCCATCTCTTGCACTTGTAAAGCCGCCAATGGATTGCGACTATACACTGCGACTACATGAATCGAAGGATCTAATTCCGCCGGTAATTCACGAAATCGATATAGGTTATGCGTAGGTGTAAACGCGAGAGCGCGAAGAGTGTGAGACCATATACGTGGGAAAGAGAAGATATTTCTAACCCGCAGAACCCGTGAATCGCGCGACTGCGACGATCGATGTACGTTTAATCGCACAATTCACGATTCAGCGATGATGTCTGCGCGCGACTCTCGGCGAACGTTAAAAAAAACGTCAATTAATTCGGTAGCTACTTTACGTGTCGTTCGTGTACTTTACGAAGGATTTGGTAGAAACGGCGCGCAAGGATGTTCGGAGCGTGCGCGGTTTTGTCAATTG
Organism: Itoplectis maculator; assembly: GCA_964034905.1. Classification (NCBI taxonomy): domain Eukaryota; kingdom Metazoa; phylum Arthropoda; class Insecta; order Hymenoptera; family Ichneumonidae; genus Itoplectis; species Itoplectis maculator. Next base: position 14,690,132 of record OZ035852.1, on the reverse strand, counting down.
CAGCGACGAGATGGAACTTCGGGGAATTCGGGGAGAAAGGGAAAGGGCCAGCATCGCAGTGTCGAACCCGTTGTCGGATCGTGTAAAATCTCTAGAGACTAAATAGGCAGAGGTATCTACCGCCTACCTTGTGTTGTATAAGCGAAAAACGACGAAGAAGGAGGAGGAAAAAAGAAGAAGCTGAAGAAGAAGCAGAAGAAGAAGAAGAAGAAGAAGAAGGAGAAGAAGCTCGAGCTTCTCCGACGACCTCTCTTTGAGCTGCTGAGCAAGTGCAGCTACTACTTTAGATTCCGAATAAGCAGCCTCGCGCGACAACGGATGTTCCCTCGTCGGCCGCTTCCTCTCTCTTTTCCATTCCCTCGGGCTCCTCGATATGCCCCCTGTATACGCTGTGTAGATATATAGCAGGCATTTCGCCTTTCGTCCTCGAATAATACGTATATACCGCGTGGGCTCCCACGAAAAATTGACTATTCGTTCGTCGTCCATAGTCCGCGACGGACCATTCGGAATTTTAAAGGACCGCTCGTTTTTCACGCGCAGTCTTTCGGTCTCTCTCACTTTTTCTCTTTCTCTGTGACTTTCGCTACCTGCGACAATATCTACGTCCAATTGTGTTATTTGTACTAATGTTATTTTAATAAAAAAAAATATGTCGATTTATTGCCACCCACCGTAGGTATCAAAACCGTATTCAAGCTTGCAAAAAAAAAAAGAGCCGAGTGATCCGAGAGACGGACGCGTTATCTGCAAGCCGTTTAACGCACTTGACATGCGTAAAACGTACGCGCGTGCGGAGATAAGCGAACGGCAGTCCGCGCGGCCGGATACGACAAGTCGCCGCCGCCGCCGCCGCCACCGCTGCTACCGCCACCGTCGCATCTCTTCGTGTTTTATTTTTATATCCTTTTTCTTTCTTTTTTGCCGCATTCGATTGCCGAATCGAATGCCGCTAATCTGTTATTCGCGTCGCCCGCTGCGATCGTGAGTATCCTCGCGCTTCTGCGGCGGGCTTTCGTTCCGCCGAGGCGACGCGCAGGAGGCGATTGCGCGCACTGCGCTTTGGATGCAGCGACAACTAAGTGACGAGCTAGTCGACAATTAAGTGTAACGAGTTATCGGACCAAGTAGACAGGTTCAGCGTTGTCGGAACGATAGCAACTATTTTGAAGCTTGAACTCGAGCTCGCGTTTCGACACAGGTATTAATTTGGCCTCTGCGAATACTTGTCGTGTAATCCGTTACATAGCTATAGACAAAATAACGCTTTGACAGCGTCTTAGTGCATTAAGAAAAAAAAATTGCTAAATTCAACAATGCGTGCGGTTGCGGGCGGCGAAATAAATATTTTGCAGATTGGACAAAATATTCGGCAATGCTAATCGATATTTTTTAAATTCTATCACCAGTTGCTTCGATCAATCAAATATTTTGTCTAATTTGCAAAATATTTATTTCGCTGCCCGCAACCGCACGTTTTGGTGGGTTTACCATTTTTTTTCTCAGTGTACACGATGGCTACGAGAAATAATATTGCCTTTCGATTCGGACAATGCTCCCCGCAGTTTGTGCACGAATGATAAAAGGATATCGACTCGCGACGACGCTCATACGAATGGACAATCGCGATAGTTATTGCAGGAAGCTTTAACGGACACGTACTTATTCCTCTTCCTTCCCCCACTCGAAGGCCATAAAACTCGTGAGCTCGTTACGCCGTACGTCGTGTGTATATATATGTAGATATATATATACATATATATATACATATTGTCCGGCTAAATAGAAACATCCACGCTCTGTCCGCGCAGTTGCCTGGAACCCATGTAGAAAATGCTGGCCCTGGACCGATGGTAACTGGAATCGTGGTGGCGAGGTCACGTACCTCGCGATGCACTTAACGTGCACTATGTCGAGCCAGAGAGTCGTGAGTATTCGCTTCGTATAATCGACAGATCGCATCTATCGCGCACTGATAGTTATATTGTTGCGCGCTTCGGTGACTCGCGGCGTCTCGATCGGAATGTCGCGATGTTAACAGGCAACGCGAAAGGTCATCGCGAGTGCAGCGGTCCCTCGCGGTGATGTTGCTCGAGGTGTATAGCGAGCGGGCGCTCTCTCGCGATAAGTAGCAGCTACCTCTAACTGCCGCCGCGCCTCCCCCCGAGCAACGTATTTGTATTCACCCGGCTCTCGTGGTACCGCGCGATCGCAACGCGGTAGCTGGAATTTCGCCTCCGAGCGCAAACGGTGTATCGATCATTGCCAACTGCCGATCGCCGCTTCCGCGACCCTCTCTCTCTCTCCCTCTCGTTCTGTGGTTAAAAAAAAACATATTGCCAAAATGATGGCAATACTGCGGCAAGAAAAAATGTTACCACTCCCTGATTATTTTTCTTTTCCATCAGAGAAAAATTCGAGAAATATCCGTCGCGTAGGAAACATCCTGAGACCATCACTTCGATGGTCTCAGGATGGTCCAAAATGCCGAGAATAGTGGTTTGGAAAAAATTACCATGTAAAATTGCATGTGTGTGTGTGTCGCGTGAGTCGTCTGTGTGCGTGTGAACGTGCTTGCGGGCGCATTTGTGGCTTGTGTGTGGTAGCTGCCGTCGCGGGTAGAAAATGTCAACAACCGGAAATCCGAGTCCTGCGGAAAGCAACGTTCTATTCTCGTTCCTGCGTTTTTACATTCTCACACACTAGCGACAGCTGCCTCTAGATTAACCCAGTGATCGAAACACCCCGCGGCGCCCTCTGGTCACAAGATACTCCCGACGCTGATGCCGATGCCGCGCTTCTTCTACCGTACATGTGCTTCCTTTCCGGAATGTCCTGGCACCCGTCGGCGTTTTTTTCTTTTTCGTTTTTTACGTTTTTAAAATAATACATTTTCTCTTCTCGCACTGTAATCAGCTACTCGCTCTCTGTTTCTCTCTTCTCAGCCGCGTTGCATATATCTATACTCGGGAAGGGTAAACGCTCGTCTCCCCTCAGTATAGATAGATGCTGTATCGGTAGCTACACGGATAGGAGGGGGGAGAGGGGGGGGGGGGGGGAGGAGGGAGGAGGCATCGAGTGCGAGATTGACGAGGAAAAAGCGAGCGTACGTCTGTCTCTCGACTAACCACACGGGAATTATGACACGCGCCTCTTTCCATCGGGTGTTCGTTACGGATCCGCCTCCTCGCGCGTGCACCACGTCTCACGCACCTCCGCGGCAACAGTCGGAAGGGTTATGGATACTCCACGGAGTCGAGTCCCAAAATAACATCGAGCATAGAGCGCGCGCCGCCAGTGGCGGAAGGCCGGTAAAAAAATCACCGCGTCGACGGTAGCCGCCACGCCGGCCGACTCGAGTTGCCGGCATAATTACCCTCGATAGGGTAGACGTTTTTGGCCATCTTAGGGCCAATTGTGGCCATCACATTCAAAGGAATAAATCAAAACATTTAATGGAATAAAAAAATCGTCGGGTAGGTCATTCAGTGAATTGAAATGCATTTGTTAAAAAAAAATCAACGTGCAATTGTGGGGAAAAATAATTTGGAGAAAAAAATAATAAAAATGGCCACAATACAGTGGCCACTAATGGCACATTTACCCTATTCCACGCGAAAGCCCGGATGCCCTTGTTTCTCTCTACGGAAAATGTCTATGGGAAAAACGATTCGCGAGTTTTTCACGTCCGACTTTTTTTTATCGCGAAATTCTCTTCGACATCTGCGATATATCTCTCGGTCGTTTTCCTTCGCGCAAACTAAAAATATTATCGAAAAGGTATTATTATTATTCGGAGAAAGAACGAATTTGGCATCCGAATGTGTTTGGCCAGATAATATTTGGTTCCCTGGTATCCGCAGAATTTCCCGGAGCAACGCCGCGGTTAATGTAGTACGCGTAGGTCAACAAAGTAGATTATTCTCGAAAATGGAAGCACAGTGAAAATGAAAAAAAAAATGCACGCATCGCTTCCTCCTCAATTTTGATACGCTCAAAAGGCGCTTTGATACGCCCTTGATTTCGATACGCTTATTATGAACGTCGGCACTACGCTTATTATGAGCGGTAGAACTATTTTTTTACGACGAAAACGAAGTATAAATAGAAAAAAGGAATCGAAAAAGCATGTCGCGTGCCGCCCAATCTAGTCTATTGTAGGTACCTATTTTTAGTGGGTCGTGACTATAATCCTCTCGTCATCGGTTTCAGACACGTGTTTTCGTTTCTTCCCTTCCGCGAGACGAGCCCCAACCGTCGAACTCGCTACTTTCGGCACGTGAAAACGATTTTACCTACACGAAGCATATCGGCCATCGTCGGCGGGTGGACACATTGCCGGAAATATGAACGGTGCTCACGTAAAAGCGATGTATTCACTCGATGCGGGTAAATGCGATTTTGAGATATTTGTCAAAAGTCAGTCGTGCGTTGAAATACGCCGAAAAAGCTTATATCGTCACATCAGTCGAAGGTAATCCGGGGTATCATCGTCGGCGGTCCAACCCTCGAAGGGCATTTCGCTGTCGTCGTAATTCATGTGTCGCGTACTTCGATACTCCATCCTCTCTCTGACGGCGTCGCTGCTGTTGGCGTCGCGAAGCAGCGATATTGCGTTGCTCTCGGGAACGAGTCTGACGACGAAATTGTTTCGCCAGAATCGATGCCACCGTCTGCCGTGCAGTCTGCAAAAATGGGCGTAAAATATCGTTATGCGAATATTACACTGAGAAAAATTAATAGTTGTGATTACCAATCGTTGGTCAGAGCTACCAATATTTTAATAACTGCAACCAATATTTTGGTAGATCGAACCAATGATTGGTAATCGCAACTACTGATTTTTTTCAGTGTACGAAACGAGCGAGGAGTCTCGAAGCGCGTGGATCCGTTGATACCTGGTAATATACCTGCCGAGAGTGATCAACCATCCCCAGTAGGCGACGAGAGTCAGCGAGCACGTCGGCAGCATCGCGACTATCATCCAGGGTATATCTTGAAATCCGCTCTCGAGGATCATCTTGAGAGCGAGCGCGCACACGTAACACGAAAATAATGCCAGAGGTGTCGTCGCTACTAGGTACAGAATATCCAGTAGCATCTAACGAAAGCGCGTAATAATAACAGCTGGTGTTTCTGTACTTATTGTTATTTGTCTTATTAATGTGCACGGAGAGAAATGAGTGTTCGCACTGGCCAACTTGCAAGTAGGCCCCAATCGTCCAAATGGAAGAAGCAATAATTGAACGTCACGAACAAGCGATTAGGTGTCATTGCAAATCGGTTCGGCGATGCAGCTAACGAAGCTGTTGGCTCGTCGACTGTAATTAGTTTCCCAAACCGATTTCGTCGCCTATTTCAGCCACACAATTTCGTTGCAACGTTGCTGTTTTTTCCTCCGTGCACTGAGAAAAAAAATTGCTCAATCCAACAAAACGTTTGGTTGCAGGCGGCGAAATAAATATTTTGCAGATTGGACAAAATATTCGGCAATGCTAATCGAGATTTTTTAAATTCTATCACCAGTTTGCTTCGATCAATTAAATATTTTGTCTAATTTGCAAAATATTTATTTCGTCGCCCGCAACCTTTTGTTGGATTGAGCAATTTTTTTTTCTCAGCGTACGTAACGATAACTCACTTGGCGCGTCGCGATAACGGTATTGAACCATATAACGATACTCCTGAAGATTCCGTGACGCGGTACGCGCTTTATGGAGTATCTGTGGCCGCAGAGCTCGCATCTCGTGTGTCCGGACTCGGTGAGCCATCGTTCGAGGCACTCGGTGTGCACGAGAGCCACTGTACCTCGGCATCTAATTGGAGAAAATAGGCGATAATTCACAAGTCATCGCCGCCGTCGACAATTTCATACGACTTTCATAACGAGAAGGGGCTTTCGGGGAAGGGGAGAGGGGTGGTTGGCTAACTTGCACGCGGATATCAATCGTCCCAGGTAGGCGTACGACGAGAATCTCGAAGTCTCGCTGCCGTCGTCGCTCCGCGCCCCTCGATCGGTCCCCCACTCCCACATAGGACGATAACCTATGATATCTGGAAATCCGCCCATGTGACATATTCTGCATATCTCGCCGCCCGACGAAATGCACGAGCCACCTAATGAAATTGATTTCAAAATGTCTCGTAACTCGTGATTCTTTACTGCATTGTCATTGTACGATCTATCATCGTCCGTTAATTGTTACCGTCGTCCAACGTCGGTGGCTTCGAGTCGTCGACATCGTCGCCGCCCAATTTCCGCGCAGATTCTACCATCGCCGCTTGACTCTTCCTCGACCCTTCATCCTCGGCAGACGACGAGGAGACGTTTTCCAGTCTCACCTCTCGCACCGCTGCTGTGTTATAGTCGCGCGACACCTTATTATTTATCTTTTCTTTCGGTATATCGATGATCTTACTCGCTAACCTATACTTGTCGTCACCCATTCGCAATGCTTGGAAAGCAACTTTCCTTCGTCGTCCCCCTCCTCCTCCTCCTCCTCCTCCTCAGGTTCGGCCTCCGCCGCCGCGGACATCAATAACGCCGGACGTTCTCTAGTCCATAGTCCCACGACTCGATGTTTTTTTTGTACTACTCCCTTAATTTTGCAGCTACGACAAATTTGGATGATGTACCGAATAAAAATAATTGATAGGAGTGAAGGAAGCTGAAAGTCGCGTCGAGTTCGATCTCAGCTGTACCTGCCTATAGCTTGGCGTGATATATAGGGCGGCTGGGGGGAGGGGGGGGGGGGAGGATTTGCGGAAAATTCGTCTAAAACAATTTGTCTAAAACAATCCGTCTAAAATACAATTCGTCTAAAGCACAATTCGTCTAATGTACAATTTGACTATAATAACAATTCGTCTATTAACGATTCGTCTTATAACAAATCGTCTAAAAGACAATTCACCTAATAATAATTCGTATTTCTCAACAATAGCGGAAATCATTAGTCGATGTTGTCTATTTTAGTAGAATATTTTCTTCGAATTTTGAATTGTTATTGGACGAATTGCTATTAGACGAATCATTTTAGATGAATTTTCCGCAGACGGGGGGGGGGGGGGGAGGGACATTCGGAAGCGGCGGTCGCGGATCCGTCTCAATTTTCAATATATTAATATATATAACCGATACGGATAAAGCAAGCCGACAGTCGTTTCTCGCTCGATCTCCGTATCTGCACCGCGAGAAACCAGGTAGCGATGCAGACGGCACAAACGGCGACATCCGGAAACCGCAGTCGCGGAACGTCGCGGAAACGTCGCGTCGAGTGCGGCGCGATCCTTCTCAAATTTGGCACGGGGCGCGTGCAGATCATTTGCTCGCTCGATGCCTCGCTCGAGTTCCCGGTGATTACACCGTGGGTGGAGAGTTTATACGCCGCGTCATTCGCCACCGGCCGAAACGCTCCCGCCCGACAAAATTTGCTAACTCCAGCATTTGCGATGCCCGCGCGCTGCGCAATCTCCCGCATCCCCGAATATTTCCGCAATCTCGTCGAGTGACTATTTCAGCGAATGGTTTCCGGTCCGCTTTCCTCTCGCTCGCGTATCCGCGTTTGCCGAATACATTTCATTCATAATATAGGTATATAGTCGAGCCGCCAAGCCGCGGTACCAGCCTCGGCAGAGTCGGCTTCGAAAAGGTACACGCACCAAAAATAGCGTCATGCACGTGCACGTGTGTTGTACAATTTATTATTAGAGAGAATCTCGTACAAGCCGCGAGTCACGAGAGACCTCGACGAATCCACCAGCCGCTCTCGAGGCTCCACATAAGAACTCTCATTCCTCTCTCTCTTCCAGCTCTCCTCAACGCCTCATTTTGCCAAACAAATAAATCGTTTCGAGCAATTAAGCCTCAAAAATATATAGGTGGATGGGGAAAAATTGTGGGGAATTGAAAATGAAATATTCGCGTGATGCGCGTTTCTCCGTATCCTTCGTCTCTGTCGTCGTCGTCGTCGTCGTCGTCGTGGTTCTCGTCGTGATTCTCGTCGTAGTATATCTAGCGTCACGAACCAGCGGCGAGAGGTTCTGCTAGAACGAGGCAGGTGCCAAGTGAGGTCGTTTTATTTCTCGCATCCCCGGAGAGAGAGAGTCCGGTGCAGGGTTCGCGCGATCGCACGCGCGAGTCGAGCTATTTATGCCAGGTGGTGGCTCTCGGCTAACGGACTTGCCATTTTCCACGACGCACTCGACCTTTTTGCATCAAGATTAATTAAATGCGGCTGGAAATAGTTGGGGGGACGGAGATGGGTCTCGGGGGGATACACGGCAACGGCGGTAGCGGGATGGGGGAGGGGGGGGGGGGGCAATCGGGGGTACGAGGCGGCACACGGGCCGCGAGGTAGAACACGAGATACCTCGGAAGCTCTCCTCCCTTTTCCTCGCTCGTTCACTCGAAACCGTGTCCGCCTCGCCGTCAACCGAGTCACGGATTTTCTACGCTCACTTGCGGCGACCGTCGGCCCCGCGGATACAGCACCGATTCACCGCGCGAGTCGAGAGTCGACAACCGCGACCCACGCGCATATACACGACGCTCACCTCGCCCATCTCGCCGCTCTCGGATCTCCGGGCCAGGAGATAGTCTGTCTCTTTTCGCCTGAAAAAGCTCGCCGCCGGGAGAACCTTCATTCATGATTTTGCATACCTACCGATTCATTCACAGCACCTGCACACCTCGTGGAATCGAGCTTTGAAAATATTTGTTCATTCATGTTTTAGCGGATTTCTTGAAATTGAGGACACGTGCCTCGTAAGGTGTAATTTATAATCTTTATAATCGATTGATAATCGTCACTCGCCGATATATTCGATTTATTGGCAATTGTAGACGTTTCTTTGAGATTATTTTTGCACTTTCATCCGCTGCTCATTTAGCATCGAAAATTTACGCGTAGTAGGGTAAAGTCACCAGTGAATGAACGGTTGAGCACAAAGATTTGTTTATCATGAGTCTTTATGAAATGCAATATTTAAAAATTGTTTGCGAAAATTTAAACCGTTGACCAGAATGTCAAAATATGTGAAACAGCTAAAAAAATCTCGTATTTTTATCGCAAAATGTATGAAAATAAATACTAAAAGCCAAAAATCCAAAAACACCAGTAAATGAACGAGAGCCAATCTAACCTGCAGTTTTGGTAGAAAATAAGCTGCAGCGACAAAATAATCGCAGTGGATAGCTAAAAAATTAAATTAGGAATCTAATGTTCAGCCAAGTCGTCATAATTGGTCATGAACTCTGAAAAAGCTGTTGTTCATTCACTGGTGACTATTCATATACTGGTGCATTCACCCATCTGATATGCCCTTTAAAATACACAGTGAACGCGACCGCCGACTGCCCGAAACTTCGCGGCTGCTGCCGCGTCGCGCGCGGCTCTCTTTCGCAGGGGCGACAATCTAAAGATAGAGTCGGTGCGCGCCACGCTGCATCCCGCGCACCCGCACCTTTTTGCCCTTCGACATTTTTTCCTTTCTCTTTTGCCTTCCAAAATCGCTCGCGCGCGATTTATGATACCACTCGGCACCTGTCACCCTCGGCCCTCGGTTACCCACACCGGGCCTCCTCTCGCTAATCTCAGACCTCGCATTCTGCTATTGCACGCACAACTACGACATTATTCACACGCGAGCGAGCGAGAAAGCAAGTAAGCAGCTATCCAAAACAGAACATCGAGCTGCACAAGCCACTTTACTTCGAAAATAGTTTCCCGCATACGCGCGTACAGATATTTTAATTTCGGTTTTTGCAAACAGCTGTGCTTACTATTACTCCTGTTGTTAAATTAATAAACGTTAAATCATTTAGCTCCACTCTGTACGATAAGAAACGCTTTATATATGCCGCTTCTCAAGCTTCGTGCACTGAGAAAAATTAGTAGTTGCGATTACTAATCATTGGTTCAATCTACGCAAATATTAGTTGCAGTCACTAAAATATTGGTAACTTTGACCAACGATTGGTAATCACAACTATTAATTTTTCTCAGTGCGGAACAGCCGCTTTGTCGATAGTATCACAATGTATTAATTAAAATCCCCTACAAACTACAATCCCCTTCCGTTCTCATCCGAAAAGTTGGTGGTTCGAAAATCTCGAAATATCGCAGTCATTGTCACCGCTTTATTCGTCTTGTGGTTGGCACAGACGACTGTATTTAATTCACGGATAATTGTTCTCGAATCACGTAAACATGCGCTGTGTGTAATCCGTGAGCGGTGTCGATGTCAAACACGGCAACCTCTGCATGTTTTATTCGTGCTAAACGTATATATACGCAGGTAACATCCGGTTGAAACGATTTTGATGTGCGACGCGACGTGACGTTTATGTCGATACGTCTTGTAGTGTGGTACCAATAGCTTCCCCTTTCTGCCCGCCATACACGCGTCGGCACTATCAACGCACTGCGCAACTAACACTCGCAACATTCGTGTCATATCCTCGGCTGCTAATACGCAGGCCCGTCGGTAGATGGCATTTTGTTAACCGGAAACACACTTCCACGTGACCTGCCATTCTTCCCATCGATCGATCGAACCTCGCTCGTGTCGAGCATTTTTAACGATACAAAATCACGAAAAACTCTCTCTCTCTCGTAGATTGTTTTCTTTTTGCACCAGCAAACGAAAAAAAACAGGTACAACAAAGACAACGACAAAAAACTTTGCCGATTGATATTCGATCGATCGTCGCTCGTGTCGAGCATTTTTAACGATACAAAATCACGAAAAACTCCCTCTCTCTCTCGTATATTGTTTTCTTTTTAGCAAACGAAAAAAAAAAAAAAAACAGGTACAGCAAAGACAACGACAAAAAACTTTGCCGATTGATGTTCGATCGATCGTCGCCCGTGTCGAGCATCTTTAACTTTGTCCTTCCATCTTGTGCTTCGTTTTTTTTTTTGTAACACCACGAAGCGAGTAAAAATCCACAACGCGAAATTCCAACGTAGCTGCATTGCGATGTACCGTAAGCGCAAACTATTCTCACCTAATGAGCGACGAAAATAACTTTGAGCGCGGAATCTTCATCGGCTCATCTCGGATGGAATGCATCGTGTCGAATTTCGTGACTTTCGCGATGACTCTCGCGCCTTGAGGATATTCTCTCGGTTGCTCGCGACACAATCCTATTTTTGCAAGAGCAGCAGACAGTTGGACGGCCGCTACGCCCCGTTTTCCCGTCTCTGCCGCGTCTCCGACGACAACGAGCAACACGACGACAACGATGCCGACGCGCTAAGGGCGACGAGCGACAGCCCCAAGACGATGCGATGCTATTCGCGAAACGCGCTGTCGGACGACGATACCTACCTCCCAAAAGTAAATGCACAATACCAGAGTGCATTTTCAAGGCTCACGTCCGCTGCACTGTCGGTGCAGTTGGAACAGTTTGCCTGTACGAACCAACAGTGCAGCGACCGAGCGTTAATTTTTTTTTCCTTTTTTTTTTTGTTGATTTATTTAATAACTATAATTAATTTTATACGACAGAAAAATAGGTTGGCTATACAGGTGGATATAAAGTTTAATTTTACGATTGGCGTAGCTCGCTGTCGACTGAGAGGACGAAAGAGCTTCGCGGCTCGTCGTTGGGGATCACGCAAGGAGAGATGCACCAATAACAGTGGCTGCACAGTGCGTGCGCGGCCGCAGACGATGACACAGCTCGCGCGCGGGGCTCAACGCTTTTAGACTCTATAGTAGCGTAGTAGGGACACCTATATTGCTCGTGTTGCACGCAACTCGAAACGCTCATCTTCGTCTATTTGAAATACCGAGGGCAACGCGCCCCGAATATTCACAACACTTCCGAGCGACAACACGCGACGCGCTGCAGCGGCAGCAGCATCATCAGCGGCAACGGCGGATATCTCGGTGCTCCTTAGATGTTTGCACCAGGCGTATTTTACAGAGTCGGACAACCCATTTGGACTGCAGATTAATAAATGCAAAAAATTGCCAAACCCATCGATTATAACGAATTTCTCACTATTTCGTTGCTCGTCTTTTGCATTTTTTTCGCGGACTCTACAGTGCTTGCCTTCGAACATTTTTAACGCGATGCGAACGACACACGCGCGTTCTTCGAATTTTCCGGGATGCACCCAGTTCCCAGTTTCACGGCTAATCACTCCGCACGAGTGTTTTATTTTATTTTTCATTTGTCTTCACGCTCTATGCCGTTTTTTTAGGCTCCAAAGAAAGAATTTTACAGCGTTGGACAACCCATTTGGACTGCAGATTAATAAATGAAAAAAATTGCCAAACCCATCGGTTATAACGAATTTTTTACATTATTTCGTTGCTCGTCTTTTGCATTTTTTTCACGGACTCTACAGTGGTTGCCTTCGAACATTTTTAGCGCGATGCGAACGACACACGCGCGTTCTTCGAATTTTCCGGGATGCACCCAGTTCCCAGTTTCACGGCTAATCACTCCGCACGAGTGTTTTATTCTATTCTTTATTTGTCTTCACGCTCTTAATGCCGTTTTTTTAGGCTCTAAAAGAAGAAAAGCTACAAGTATAACCTCGGGAAAGGAGAATAACCTCAAGAAAATAAGGAAAATATGCGTAGACTCGGACCGCTGGTTTAGTCGGCAGCGCAGAGAATAGACTGCATGTGTATAGGTAGGTATTCATGCGACTGGAGGTGACGGACGAGTGCCACTAATGAGACTATATTGTGGCCGCACAGCAACCAACAGGAGTCTCGCTTTCCCAACTAACGAACGGTCCAACTTGAGATCCGCAAGCTGCTAATATTAGCTCAATTAAATCGTGCACCATAGCAACAGTCAAACAATTGTACCTGATTTTTTATAATATCAGATTACGACAGCATCGATTGTGCTTAGAATTTAACGCTGGGTTAGATTGATTTTTTTGGTTGACGAAATTTGGTTTTGCTGGAATTTTGATTGACGGTTGGGTAGCAGTTTAAAATTTCAGTATTATCGGCGTTTCGCTTTGCTCTGAATGCGTCCAAAGGGGAATATCGCGTGTTCTGCGACAAATATTCCGAGAGACGCGATGGTGCATCCTTCCACGAATCATATTTTTTCCCCGGAAGTTTCTCCGTCTGTAAACCGCCGATGAACCTTCTGGTTCGTTTGATCTCTTTTAAAATAATGAGACTGCGGTGCTTGCTTCGTGCCATATGCTTTCTCTTTTGCTCTCTCATGTACCTCGTTCACTCTATGTTTTGCAGCTTTGCTCCGTTGGTTTCAAGCTCATTGGCCTCTCTCAGTTCCTTCTGTTCTCCCTTCGAAAATTGCACAATCACGATATGATCTATAGCAAAATTAGTTTCATTTTGCCAAGCAATCCTGCAAGTTTATTTATCTAAACTAAGTGGAATCGCAATGTTGACATCATTTTTCGAGCCTCCATAAAACACCCACCTCTAAATCCCGCAAACCACAAATTGTCTGTTCCATTGTTTGACAATTATTTAAATAAACAATATCTCGAAAATTGTACGATGCATAGGCATAAGAATCGTGAATTAGAAATATACGAGCTTAAAAATTCACGTGCGAGGTACCTAACTCACCTAGAAATAAAACGACGGACAGCCAATCGTTTCTTGCTCCGAATGTAACGTATTGATATACGCTGTGGATCCCGAAGGTTTGTTTATATTACTCGAATCGCGCGTGTACGATGCTTTTATGTCTTGAATTATCTCGCGCGATCGCGAGACCGTCGGGCTTCTGGAAAATCTCCGATGACATGTGTATTTCTGGAATGCTAGTTCTCTATACGTAGATATATTTATACATACACATACATATACCTTTTTCATGGAGATTTGTAGATGGGTGATTCCAGCTGAAATTTTTTTAATACAGCATTTTTTTTCAAAAAGTATTTAAAAAAAGAGAAGACACGTATTTTTTTGTTAGAGCCTCAGACCAATATTTGCGATTCTACGATTTTTTCCCATTTTTTGTAAAAGAATAAAGATTATCAAAAACTCATTTTTCCAAAAAAAATTGTAGAATCGCAAATATTGGTCTGAGGCTCTAACAAAAAAATACGTATCTTCTCTTTTTTAAAATACTTTTTGAAAAAAAATGCTGTATTTATTGAAGGGGTCACAGCATGAAAATTTCAGCTGGAATCACCAACATATACATATTTTTTTACGAATGCCCATCTCTTCTAACAAATATTTTGGAAAATTTTCTTAAAAAATAAACAGTCATCTCGATATTTTATGCGTACCTTATTTCCAAATGATTTCCGCTGAAAAACGTGAAGAGGAACCACTTAAAGAAGGAAACATGTACCAACAGTGTAAGCGTTCCGACCCCCGCTGCTTGAGCCAAGTTTCAAAAACTTCTGTAGTCGATACTTTCACGAGCCTCCGAACATAAACTACGAAATTTGGAGTAGTCTCAGAATTGCAAGATGTTGAGGAGAGTGGATATATGTTGTTGTTGCTGCTGCTGCTGCTGCTACTGCTGGAGCAGCTCTTGTGGCCCGAGTGTCTTCATCCGCAAGATGCCAAATCCGGAGGATGTCCGTCAAGAGTAGGCAATGCATGCTGGGCGAACGTAGCCAATTGCCAAGATCGAGAACTCGAAGAAAATCATAGGCAGCCGATTCGGAGAGGAGAACAAAAAGGTATCAACAATCGAGCTATTTTGAGAAGCGAATTGGACGGCTGTAGGAAGCGATTACAGCAACGGAAGAAGAAACGAAGAAGCGAGAAGAAACAGACGCGCACACAGTGGCAACTGGCAAGCAATGCTCAACGATGCGTTGTAATTTATCAACATACCACGAGTACACCGGCTCACGGTACTAGAATAATGCATGGAGAGAAGGAGCGGATTGTGAATGCAACGTTGGAATAGAAATCGCTTCGTCAAACTGGCGCCTTGGTCATCCGCGAGATGTCAGATGTATTCTGTAAGCGCGATGAATATCAATGGGAATAGACTGGTGCTATTGCTCGTGGCAGTTCCAGTGCCAGTACTCGTTGGGCGACGTTAATAAAAGGGGATGTTGGATGACGTTGAGCATTTGAGAAACTGGAATAGGGTAGCACATGCGACGCGTCTCGCGGACCTCGAATAAATCTTCCGAAGATTTTATCTTTCGTATTTTTTTTATAACAAATCCTATGCAATGAAGACATTATGAAAATTTTGTAAACGTTTGATAATTTAAAAGTCGTGCAGCCCATTCACACAACTTGAAACCGCAACTATTTGCATGTGAGGCAGGAGAAGCAAAGGATAGACGTACATGGAATCTCCTTAGCTACTATAATTTTTATCTGTGTGTTTGTGTGTATGTGTGTGGTGTTAAACAAGAAAAAGAAAACACAAGCTTTCGGCGTGGGAGACAGTAAAACAATCACGCATCTTGAAATTCTACAAGTATCATCGAATTCGACCGCTCGATCAGTGGCAAAAATTATTAATACTCCCCCTGGTAAAATGAACAACGAAACGGGGTCACGGGTTCACAGCACACTTATTCTCGTTGGGCGGTGGGAATTTCTTTATTTTCTACCGAAAGCCCGAATTGCTTGGCGCTATACTATCTTCGCGCACCGAGTCATTATACATACATATACAATATATAACTACAGCTCATCGTACAAAAATGCACCGTTTGTTGGATTTTCGAGTGATTTTCATATCGACAAATACGAAAACCCATTGGTTCAACGTTCATCGTTCGGAGCTCTTTGTCACTGCACGGCTCACAAGACGTTTCACGTTACGCGCTGACTCCCTACACTCCCATCTTTTATATAACGTTCTCAGTATTTTTTTTTTCTTCGCTGTCTTTGCGATCCTCGTATTCGTTACAGGATTTCGTTAATCCTTTGTTACATGTAACTCATTCTTATTAAACTCTATTACAATTATAAATCGTGTCATTGCGGCGCATAAATTGGGCCAACACGCACAACGGCCGTCACTCTCCTTCATTAGCGTTCACAGTAGTCTCGTTATCGCATTTATAGAGTCGAACGATGCGGAGCTACCAAAGAAACCAGTCGCTTCGATTGTTCGATTATTCGATTATCTATTTCACGATATGTCGCGCTTCTCGCCAACACACACTGGCCGCTAACGCAGACACGTAGACACACGCCGACACACGCACGCACAAGCACACAGGGCGTATATTCACAGCCCTTATTCAGCAGGATACTCGGGTACGGTTTTTCTTTTCTTTCTTCCTCTTTTATTCATCGTCATCATCTTCGTCTTCGTCGTCTTCGTCGTTCTAGTCATCGTCGTAGGTCGTCGTCGCCGTCTACTACTACTACTAAAACTTGTTCTTTTTCCTCTGCTTCTCCTCCTCCGCCTCTTGCTCATTTTCGTTCACTCGAATACATCCATCGTGTCAAGCTATCTCGTTCTTGCACCAAAGCTTGGCTCACTAACCGATCTTGGCAGTAAGTGGTATACGCGTACGCGGATAGTTAATTAAAATTAATTGGCGGCTATAGCCGCCCCAGCCGCCGATGAAGCTGAGGATTTCTTCTTCAGGACGATGTCCTTGATGTTGAGATTAACCTTTTCCTTTCGCGGGGGCGGCACCGACTGCAGGCAGAAACGCTTGAAGGCCTCCAGTTCGCGCTCAGCGTCGTCCATCTCGCCGTCCTCGAGGTCTATATCTTTTGGCGTGAATACGCTCTCTGCAAAAGACACGCTCTGAATACTACAGATTGTGATATATCGAATAATCAGAGAGAAAAAAGGTATATTAGAGAAGATACAGAGAAAAAAGAGATGGATAATTTTTTCTGCTTCTTTTGGTTTACTTTCACGCCCACGATATACAGGCAATAAACACGTACGGGACGACATTATGAAAAAAAAAAAATACAGAGTGCTAAAAACACACAAATGAAAAATGTATACCGGATATACTCGTGCTGTGCAAAAAAAAGCATTATCCGCATAGTTTAGAGAAAAGAGATGTAGAGAGAAGAGCCCAGGCAGAAATTGGGAGATAATGTCAATTCCATCGGGAAGAAAGAGAGCATAGCCTTGGAAAAAATAATTTCTTTTTTATTCAAATATTCTCCATCAGTTAAAAATATTGTTGTCCTATTGATAGTTAAATCGTAAGAATCTAATAACGGCTTAATATCACAATCGAGTCTGTTATAACTTGTTTTTGACAAAGTTGAGCGTCTCTACTAGTCTGTTGTAGAGTATCGGTAACTAAGAACAATATTTTCAGACGTGTCAACGACCCGACGTGCCTTTGTCTTTTTATCTCCCTTTTATTCGCTTTTTCTTTTCTCCGAACATCCAACGACCCAACCCCGATTCCGGGGAGCTCACGCTAATACTACGTATTTTCTATTGTTCGACGTATTACGCCTTCAGCGTAACTATCGTGCGAACGCGCATACGATATTTTAAATAAATTCTAAGACAAGAGAGAAAATAAATAAAGAAAACTCGCCGACAGACGATTACCGAGTTTATGCGAATTAATTTCATTAACGAGTATTCCGATTGATACCGCCGATTAATTTGGGACTATCGATTACATCCTGACGATGACCAAAACAGGCAATCAAATCATCGTATACCGATTGATGAACTTGGAAGCGATACTCGAGGTGAGACGGATGAAGACTCGATCTGAGTGCCTAACAAATAGAGAAAACATCCAGCTCGATATTACAAATGAAACAAATAAGCTGATATCGCAAAATGACAACAGCAACGTGTAAAAGAAAAAAAAAAAAAGAAAAAACAAAAACACATACAAAACAGAAAAATGTCATGAGAGAGGCTACCTACTTGTATAATTAAATATCATTTTATTATCAATATTATTATTATCTTTTTAATTGTTATTACTAATATTGTTATTTTTATTATTATTATGTTTGTTTCTCACCAACGAGGTTCCAGTCATCCCCGCCATTCCTACTGCCGTTTCCACGCTTTTTCTTCTTCTTGCTCTTGCCACTAGCAGCGGGAAGATGGTTGTTCAGTGTAGCCCCTATCGCTTCTCTCACTGCAGATTTGGCTTGTCGCATCTCCTCGAAGCTCGAGGTGTTGATTTTAGATGTCGAATTTGTCGTTGCTGCGGGATCGGGAGATCGTACTTTGGTAAGTGTGACACTTGTGCCTTTGAGATTGATGCCGCTTTCGGGAATTGGTTGACCGTTCGTCACTTTGCTGATGTGAATATTGGCGAGCCCGGGTAACGTGATGCAATCTGACGTCAGCCTACTTCGAAGTTCGGCAAGACTCGCAGCTGTCATTCCATTCACGTTTTTTCCATTTGTCGAATTCGTCTGTGTCAGCGTTGGCTTGTTTCCTATCGCTAACGTCGTAGCAGCAGCAGCAGCAGCGCCGGTGTTCTTAGCAATCGATGGATCACCCTTGACGATAAAATCGGGTTTTGACGGCGGCGTCAGACCGGCATTAATAGCCTGCTGTAGAGCCGGACTTCTAATAGTGACCATTCCATTTTCCGAAACCTTTATGATCGCTGCCTGAGGCGTTGGGTCCATCTTTGGCGGTGGTCCAAAAGCTGGATTCCGTATCGTTACCATGTTCGATCCTGGATTGTGGAGAATCCTCGCCGGTTCGTCAACATTCTCTTTGCCCGAGTCATTGCCTCCGCGATTCAATCCATTGCTACTCATGATCGAACCACTTGCAGAGTTCGTCTCGCTGCCATTTCCCTTCTTTTTCTTCTTTTTCTTTTTTTTCTTCCCCGTTAACCCGTTTTGGCTCGCCTGGGTCTCCTTAGGCATTTCTGTAAAAGATAAAAATAAAGATTAATACAACACAAGTTAATTTTTGAAATATGTGAGCCCATAGCTGCTCTTATACCAACTGCCGTATATATTTTTCCTTACCCTTGTCGCTATTCTTTGGAAGGAGCTCCTGCTTAAGCTTCCCCGTATCAACTACGATGACGTTTCCACCTGTTTGCGGACCCGGGTAGTTAGATTGAACGCCGCTCATCGGTGCCGCTATTATCGTCGTTTGCTTTGAGGCTGCCATCGGCTTTGGCACTTGAGCAGGTTTTATTGGTAAAGGCTTTGTCGGTGCGTCTACCTTTGTTATAGTAATACCGGGCGGTAATTTCAGATTCTCTATATTTATTTTCAAGCTGTAGGTGACGTCCTTCAATTGACTGCTCAGGGGGATCCCATTAGATTCTGTGCAACTGTTAGATATATCGCCACATAATCGCTGCTGCTGCTGTTGCTGCTGCTGCTGCTGCTGCTGTTGCTGCTTAGATGCTATTTCATTAATCCCGTTGACGCTTCGACTCTTCTCCATTTTTTCTATCTTATGCAATTGCTTATTACTGCACACCGCGTCATTATTTTTATTTTTTTTCGATGAGCTGTTTTGATTAGTCTTTTCCTGCTGTTGTTGTGCTTTAGACTTTTTCACACTTTGCTCGGCCATAATATTTTGGTTTTGCTGCTGCTTTTCAGGTCCTTGTGTTTTTTGCGATGTGTTTATTTTATTCTGCTTCTTGCCCGAACTCTTCTGCTGCTGCTGCTGCTGCTGCTGCTGCTGCTGTTGTTGTTGCTGCTGCTGCTGCTGCTGTTGTTGCTGTTGTTGCTGAGTATTTTTACTCTTGCCGTTACAATTTGTTTGCTGCAACGGCGTCGTCGTGGTATTTATGGCCTTCGTATCTTTTTTTGACTTTGTACTCTTGCTTGTGTTAATGCCCTGTTGCTGCTGCTGCTGTTGCTGCTGCTGCGGCTGCACTTGCAGTTGCTGCTGCTGCTGTTGCAGTTGTTGAGTCTTTTTATTCTCCACTTTCTTACTCTTACTTTTCTCACTACCAGTCTGTTGGTGTTTTTGTTGCTGTTGTTGTTGCTGTTGTTGTTGTTGCTGTTGTTGTTGTTGCTGTTGTTGTTGTTGTTGTTGTTGTTGCTGCTGCTTCCCGCTTTTAGTATCATTTGTTTTCTGGGACGTTCGAGACTTCGTGCTTGAAGTTTGTTGGAGTGGCCCCTTTGCCGTCTGCTGCTGCTGCTGCTGTTGAGCTTGACCGCCGTTATTCTGATTATTGTTGGCACCATTACCCTTTCCTTTCTTCTTTTTGCCACTGATAGGTTGACATTGGTGTTGCTCCGATTTGGCTGTACCGGGTTCTGTCGTTTGTCCGTTGACTAGTGTAAATAAAACCTTATCCTCGGCAGGCGTTTGACCCTTTAGAGTTATCGTTACTGTCGGCTCGGCATTAGTCGATTCCATAACTCGTTTTATTGTCACGATTTGTGGTTGATTCTCCGGCTGCTGCGTCACTCGCTGCTGTTGCTCGGGCTCCTTCAACTTTGCCTCTTCTAATTTTTTCATTTCACGTCTCAATTTCTTTCGCTCTTTTTTCGTCAACTTCACATCCGCAATATCGGGTTCGCTATGCGAATCGGTAGTTAACTTCGGCAAGTCTTTAGTGCTTTTAGAAAATGCTACCTTATCGCTCTTTCCATGGTCAGACCCGCATGAATTTTGTTTCGCTGCTATACTATCTCTGACGACAAAATCGAAAACATTGAGTTTGACGGGGGTGACCGAAATCATTGATGTCTTCGTTTTTGCGTTGCTAGCAGCCGTCGCGCCACCAAAATGCTCATCGCTCTGGTTTTGTCGTTGTTGTTTGCTGTCTTTCTTCTTACCGGTGATCGTTTTAACGACACCGAGCACAGGAACTTTTGGAGCCATTGCTGGCAATATCGAGACTTCCGGTAAATTACGATGCGGCATTAACCTTTGAGGAGCGGGCTTCTGCGGATCGACCACCGTAATCGTCACTTCTGGGGTTTTCTTTTGTAATTCTATAAGCTTTTGACTCTCCGCCTCCTCTTTTTCTTTCTTCAACATTTCTTCGAGCTGTCCCGAACGAATAAATAGAGATGAAAAAAAAACAGATTTGTAAATAACTTGGAAAAATCGGGATACGAACATAACTCGGAAAAGTGTGATAGATAAAAGCATTGTGTCTCACCTTACGCTGCTTCTGTCTTGCTTTTTTCTCAATCTTCTTATTGTCTCTTTTTGTACCTTGATTTCCCTCGATAAACTCAAGGAGCGCCTCCAAGTCACGTTGGTCGCGTTGATCGCGTGGTCCCGGCTGAGCCGAGGAAGCCACCGGGATTGGCGTATTTGAGCGTGGAGCCGTTTGACGTGTCGCGCAAGTCGCCGGTCTATGATCTTCGCTCGTGCTAGACGGTACCATCGACATTACGGGGCTTTTCGGTGAGCTACTCGGCGAAACTTTGCACTTTTTCGCCTTTTTCTTTGTGAGCAATTGTCGCAGCCGTTCGCGCATCTCGTTGTAATTTCTACTAACCGGTGCAACTGAGGGCTGTGAATTAAAAAAAAATCATAGTTCCATGTACCATTTCATTCTCAGCAAATAGTTGAATCGTTGAAAAATTACTCACGTTTCCAGGACCAAACACTTCGCAGTAGCAACAATCGCAATGTCGACTCGAATCCCGCGGTGTGGAGCTACTCGTTGAACACGAGTCTTCTCGACTGCTTCCCGAATCCGAGCAATCACCGTCACCGGGACTCACTGATAAACAATATATTGAAAATCTCCCCAAGATCGCACCTCTTGACAATGATATTAAGATACTCACAGTCGTTGCTTAAAACACGTTTGATGTGCTCGACTTTAGCCTGTTTGTGGCAAGCATGTGGAGCATGATTGTTATGCGTATGAGATCGTCTAGTAGCCCCTGCGGCTTTCGCGAGATCCGTTGAGGATCCTCGTAAGTGCGAATGTCCACGACCTAAACCCACCCAAAAAAGCTCTTACTTCTGAAACCATCTTTTCTCCCCAACAAATAACACTATAAGTGCGATGTTTCAACTTACACGTATCCTGATCCGACATCGCGTCATTGCAATTATGTCTCGTTGACGTTGATGTCGCCGGTTCCGTTTTTGTCTTTGTTTTCGTCGTTTTTGCTTTTTTCGACGGTGCTGACAGCGGTGGTGGTGGTGGAGGTGGCGGCGGAGGAGGAGGAAGGGGTGGTGGTGGTGGTGGGGGCGATGGTGGCGGTTGGCATTTAACAGTCGGCATTGTCATTGTCTCTAGGACGGATTCGGGATCAGATGTTTGCGTCATGGAATGCCGTGTTTGACTCTGGTTCGACTGACACGAGCTCATCGTCGAGACTTCCGGTGTTTTATTTGACGTCACATTTGACGGGGTTTCCCCTGTGGCCGATGTCGATGTCGGAGATTCTGTTCGCTCGTTTGTGATTGCCTTGAGGGCTGTAAATGAAGAAAGCAAAGTATAGAATAATATAAATGTTATGCATGTAAGCACAAATTTGTTAACTGAAGTCTCAGAAAACAGGGGAAACTCACGAGCACCGGAAGTAGCAGCGGCAGCTAAACAGGGACACGTCTTACTGACGTCACACAGCCATCTAAGATTGAGTACACAGAGACAAGGTGTATCCGACCACCAGGTTCTCCCAGTCTTGTCAATTTCTCTCATATGATCGTATATACATTGACACATTCGTTTCAGTGGTCTCTGATCAATACTTTTCGAGAGATCGTCTGCTATTTCTTGGACGATATCGGTCTTGTGTCGCAATACTACGTCGAGATCCTGCAGATGGTACTCGAACGGTTCTCCGGTATTCGTTCTATTCTTTAGCAGTTCCATTTGCGCCTTGTGAAAATTTAACTGCCCCAACATCTTGCCGAGTAGAAAAAACTCGTCAGCTTTATGTGGCGATAGATTGATTGCGTTCTCATGAGGTATCGTCGTCATGTCCCGCTCATGTCCGGATATCGTGGAATGATATGGCAATGAATCTTGACCGCTTATTTCCGTAGTCGCGTTACCGCTCGAACCGTTAACGAGTCCCAAATAACTCAAATTACTTCCGAACTCTGTGTTTTGGCAGACAGCCGAATTTTCATCTTCAGTATCTTGACACTTGTCATGTGTTCGCGAATAAATATCGGAACTGGATGAAACCTCTGTCGAGTCTACAGCATCCGGCGATTGATGACGTTCAACGATCTGCTTGTCACTGCAATCAATTGAGTCAACGATTATATCGATTAGCGAATCAATGAACGATAAAAATAGAGCAGCACGACGTGACTTACTTCCATTTGATTATAAGCCGTTCCGTTTCTGGCCACAGTTCAGCGACTCTCATCATCTCTTCGACGAACGCGACGTATCTTTCGAACAACGCTTGGTAACTGTGGCGCATTCGCGACTTAGTTAACTGTCAATTAATTTGTATATCAGCATATATCTTGGCTACTGAGATATTGAGCGTTAAGTGTATTCTATGAACACCTCCCTTTACTTACTTGCGTGGTAAATGAACCGGTAACGTTACGCATCGATGGCTCGGACATCCAGATATGATTTTCATAAAGTGCTTTGTTAAAAAATTCCCATGTAAGATTGAATTTCGAGAGATGTCTCTCTTCCACGGGCTTAACCAGATCTGTAACCTGTTTGGCCGTCCAAACAAACGCATCGTAGCCATCGAGAATTCCTGTAACAAGTTGAAGTCGGTGTAAAAGACCATTAAAAATGTTACACAAATGATATTTTCGATATAAAGATTAATATAAACTGATTCTGTCTACGTACTTGTAAGAAATACTTCAGCGACGTTGGTGAGTGTCTTGTCCTCGAGAGTTTCCTTAATACGATTTTTTAACTCAACCACAAATTCTTGAGCTTGCACTATGAGCATTAACAGTAACTGCTGTGAATTGCTTTTACACATCCTGCAAAGAGCAATATAAAATATATGTTATGCATATATCTCTCAAACTCTTCAGCCAATGTCGCAGCTGTGGCACGAAGACTCACTGAATAACGTTTTCCCGAAGTTGATTCAATCTGCACGGATCGCACTGATACGGCGTCACGTCAAATACAGCCGTTGCTTTCAGTGCACTGTCGAAAACTGTTCGGATGTAGTCCCTCAGCTCTGTCCATAAACCGTGCCATCTGATTTCCGTCGTCAACTCGTCATCCAGCGCTGCCCTGTATTGTGGGATGCACAAAAGATTTCAATTACCGTTGTACACATGCAGCAAGCTCTTTCAGTGATACAATCAAAACGCGAGACCCACCTTCTGAGTTTACACAGATTGTGTATGTCACAGGGCGACAAGTCCTGTTCTGCAGTCTGTTGACTCTCATTCAGATCGGCAGACGCACAACTGCCGCGATTTTCCACAGCCATTTCGCACGGAGGTTCGACGCATTTCAACAGCGAGTCAAGCGTGTCATTCTCCGTCCTCAGATTACTGTTCGCAGTGGCGCTATCCTCTCGGGAAATACAATCCTGCCAAAAATGCACACAACCAAAATTAGTGACAAATGTGATCAAACATAATCGTCAACAGGGCCGACGTCGCGTACCTCGTCCTCAGGTGAATTGTCTGGTCCAAAAATGCTTGCCGTCGAGGTGACATGCTCCTCGTCGGCGACCGCGGCAATGCTGTCCGCGGAACCTTCGCTCGTTCCGCTTGTATCAAACACACTCGGATCGTCCTGGTCACCGACACAGCACTCGACTCGCGAATTGTCTTGACTCGTATAACCCTTCGCCAGGACGTCTCCCATTGCGATATCACGAGCCTCGGTGGTGGTTCTCCTCTCGCACTCGCACTTGGTCTCGTCGATGCTGCTGCTGCTGCTGCTGCCGCCGCTCATCATCTTATTACCCGGAAAAAGCTCGACGTCGCAATGTTGAAAAAAAATATCAATGCCCGCGCGGTAGACGAAAGAACAATCCGTCGTACAATCGATAAGCTTGTGCACGGGGTGTTCAGCGTGCCGCGTAAACACCCATAAACACCTCTACATACTGCAAACTTGCTAGCAGCGCGATCCCCGAGCTGGGGAGGGGTGAAAGCTACCGTCGTCGTCGTTGCCGTCGACGACGCCGCCGCCGCCACCGACGAACCGCGATATATGCAGTCGATGCATCGACAATCGATATTGTCTCTTTTCTTCTTCTTCGTCGACGTTCTTCTTCTGTTTCTTCGTCGTAGATGTTCCTCGGCTCTATTGCTTTCTCCGTCTCACTCTCTCTTTCGCCCCATCGTCGTCGTCCTTCTACCACTGCCTTGGCCGCAGCTCTCATCGCCACCTCGTGGTAGCCATTATCAACGACGCTTATCGACTGAGTTGTATCGATATTTGCCGCAAGAATCGATTAATCTCAATCGATTTATTCATCCGTTCGATAATAATAATAATAATAATAATAATAATAAGTCATTAGGAAATAACACTGTTGTTCGATGTTTTGCTCATTTTCTTTTACGTTAGTCTCATTTTCTTTTACGATCGTTAGAATTTATGCTTTTTCTTTTCGGAATGCAAAATATATTCATTCTTGCCATATTGTTCGCGTTATGAAATCGGTAACCTCGAGAACTCTCAGTAAATATTCTTATTAATCAGTTTTGTGAGATTATTCCATTCTATTTTGTGATTTCTTTTCATGTCATTTATATGATTAGGTTAATGATGATGCCTGACCCACCTTTGTTCTGGTTTCGTTGTGTAATGCAGCCACTGAAAACTACCCCTAAAATTCACACGAATCTCGTATGTATGTAGATGTCTTCTCTTTCTGAAACTCAGTGATTCCAGATATGGTTGCACTGTTGGCTATGAGATCTGAGATCATTTGAAACTTTAAATAAATTATGGCCCAGGCCTCTTGTTTTTTTATTCTTATATGTGCAGATAAGTAAAAGTAATCTGATTAGAAATCAGGTGATGATAAAGGCGAAGGGGTTTCATAAAAAAAAACATGACTAATCGTAAAGTGCAAGAGCACAATAGATCAAGTACAGAGATTAAATAAATATCAAGTTTATTAATTCATTTGTTTATCCTAGAGAATCCCTACCAATCGTCCTGGTCGGTATTTACTTACGTAATACATCAGAATCTCGCATATCCAGTCTCGAGTTTCCGGTGTACATTATTATCGATTATATACATTTTTCATATAACAGATAAGTGTGTATGGTCATTTATAGTTTAATTGAGATCTCGCGATCTGCACATCTGGTGGGGTGGGGGGCTGTGGGGGGGGGGTGTAGGGTTTGGGTCGGGGGGAGGGGGGGCTTATCGCTACGTTTCCTCCTTGACTTTGACCTCGTTATTGGCCTTTTTGAGCTTGGAAAGGACCTCATCCTTAGCGTGGGCCAGTACGGTAAGGGAATCCTTGACTGCATGATAAATAATGTTTTTTATCTGAAGTTTGTCCTCGCGATTAATATGCGACTCGGACAATGCTCGGAACTCTTGCGTCATGTGGAAACAGTGGGAGACATTTTCTGGCGACACAAAGTCCTCGGCGACCTTGATGCAGTTGTGGAGATTGCGCACTTGATGAGGTGCTCCCGCGGGTACGAAAACAGCGTCGCCCAAGCATTGGACTATGGCATAGCTGAAAAAGCAAATAATTAATTAGAGTCGGTAAGAAAAAGAAAAGGGAAGCGAAAAAACGATTATGTAAAAGAGAAGGTAGAAGCAGACAGAGAAAGAGAAAGATAACCTACCCTTCAACGCCGTACTCGCGATAGAGCCGTTCTCGCAAAGGTCCGTCGAGGTAACAGCTCTGATCGTGAATGGGATCGTGATGCGGCTCGAGGCGTGCTCCACGTTCGAGGGCAACTGCATTCAAAAGGTCGCGTATCTTGTCAGCGTCACGGGCTGCGTAGATGTGCCACAGGGCACCGGGTGCTTCGCCACGTTCCCGTACTCGTCGACGCGTTAGAATATCACAGCCTGCTTCGTCTATCGCTCTAAGCGCTTCTGCAAAAACAATTTTTAGCCATTTTTAGCATGTCAAGGTATAGCGACGGCAGTAAAATTGTAGTGAAATGCAAAATGAAGGAAGAAAATACGCTACCTTTAACGTGTTCGTCGTTGTCACCATCCTTGGGAATGCTGACGTAAACCATGACGTTGACAGCATCGGAAATGTCCAAATGGAGATTCGTCGTTCCTTTCTTCGGATAGAGAGCCGAGCCATAGGCGGTGTACATCTTGGGCCCGAGATCGGGCCTGACGCAACGTTCGGGTAATCGACTGGCAAGGTTCAACCTGCCGTTTCTGTGTGTGTACTCCGATAGAGGAAGACTCTTCATAAGATCGGCGAATCGTGAGGGTAACAACTCGGAGAAATCATCACCCGGTGGCCAGTCCTTGAGCTTCAGGAGCATCGGATTGCCACGCTCGTCCTTCAGACGTTTCGAGAAGTGTTCGAAGCCTTCCCAAAATTTGCGCATCGGTTGGTTCGGCACGAGATTGCCGGTCATGCAATTGATAAAATCGTTCTTGTCATTGCCAAAGTCGCGCGCGAAAGAGTCCGGATGCCAGAGATCCATGTCGAGAGACTTCGACACGTCCGAGACTATGACCGGCTGACCTCTCTTCCACTGATCTTGGAATATTCTGTAGTTGTTCGGATTGTTCGGTTCGTTGAGTCGCAGGAGTTTACCGTCGCAGAGCCACGAGTGTGGCACGTCCGGATATAGACTCATGCTTTCCGTTAAAGTCATTATTCTTATAGGCAGAGGTTCCCGACCTCTTTGTGCCCATTTGTAACGACGCACAAAGTGCTTCAACTCCCTCGGCTTCTCGTCGTTCTCCATGCCGTCCATACCGTCCCTCTCTTTCTTTACACTGTGTTCTATTACGCTAGATATGACTTCGTCGAGCGTATCCATCTTCGATTTTTTTCCGAGTCGTACACTGTTGTTTTGCGTTGAATTACCGCTTGTGGCATTTGCGTTTGTTCCGCCACCGCTGCTATTATTGGTGCTGCTCGTATTGCTGCCGCTGCTGGTGGTGGTGGCAGTGGTGCTGGTGTTGCTGCTGCTGCTGGTGGTCATAGTGGTAATGTTGTTGCTGCTACTACTGCTACTGCTCGTAGTGTTGTTGGTGGTCGTCGTAGCCGCCGTCGTACTGGTATTGGTGGTGGAAGCAGTGCCGATGCTGGTAGTGGTCGGTGAATTCGATCGAGAACCAGTTCCGTTAGGCTTGTGAGATGGCCTTATCAACAATTCCCTCAGCGTCGAAAAATTGCCATCACGATCCTCATCGGAATCCGAACTCGAATTGCTCTCGTTTTTCTCTTGATTCTGAAGGGCAACATCGGCGAGCCAGTTAAGCGGCGAATTTTTATCTTCCCCGTTTGTCTTACTCTCGGATGAGCCATTCGACTCGTTGTTGCTCTTTTTCTCTTCTTTCCCCTCACTCGTCGAACTATTCTTCATCACCATCATCGAGTCACCTTTTATCAAACTTCGAAGAGTTTCATTGGCCGGCGACGACTTAGCGAGGGAACAGCCACAGTGTTGAGGTATTCCCCACTCGGCTCGACTCTCGTGGAGGCGATCTCCGATTCGTACTAGAGTGTCACCGGGAATTATTTGTGTCAGCATAAGCCTCTCGAGCTCGTGAGCTTGTCGATTTTTACACACAATCCACGAGAAATCGTCGCGGTCCTTTGCGCACTCGCCCCAAATCTTGATAGTGCCGTTTTTTCGTCCCTGTTTCCAACAAAATTTCACAAATTTTATCAGTAATGTTTACTAGCTATATATTTCCATCTCACAAATTAAATCCAATTGGTTTCAGTGTTAAAAAGCTCGATATTTCTTATAATATCACGGATTTTTTCAATCAAGAAAATTTACATCATCTAGTGGATTTAAAATTGTCAGTTGACAGTGAAAAATGTAAAAAAAAGGTTGAGTTCGTTTCGTATTTACCTGATAGCAGTCGATGCAAACGACAAAACCACATTTGCCGCAGGCCCAGTGAATGTTGAACAGCGTTGTCTCGCAAACGTCACAGAGCTCTCGAACCCCCTTGATCACTCGTTTCCAAGCCACCGTGCCCTCTACGATACCCGACATCGCTGTCAATATCATTGTAAAACCAGTGTTAAATAATACTGGCGCGCGCGCAATATTTATTTCGAAATATTGATTGAGCCTCGAGAAGCACATTGAATGACATCAACTACATACCTTCCGATATGTGTTCCGCGAGAGCGTCCATCTCTTGATTGAGAAGATCGCAAAATTGATCGCCAACCTGGCGCAAGAGTATGTGAGCCATTTCCAAATCCATATCAGCTTTGTCGGCGACGCTTTCTTTGTCATTTTTCTCCGCTTTTTCCGTTTTTTCTCCACTTTTCTGCTGGTGTTCCTTTCCAGGCAGCCAGAGCGACAGATCGGACTGCATCATCAGATCACACTATTGATTAATTTGATCTTTACATTTAGTAGCTAACGAATAGTCGAATTGGACATTGGTTCGTCGAGTACACACCTCTTTGATGTCTCGGTGGGGATCGCTGAATCCCGCGACAGTCACCAAGCCGTTTTTCGTATACCGAAGTCTGCGAAACTGATAAAATCTGCAGAAGGTGTTCCGTGGTATGCTTATAGTGCCCGTGATACATTCACGGCACTTGGCAAGCCTGGAAAATGATATGCAGGCATCGTCTTGTAACCAGCTAGCTCCGGATTTCTTCAATTGCGCGATCGTGGGTTTAGCGACGTTACCACCGCCGCCGCCGCTGCCATTGCCACCGGAAGCTGATCCATTTCCACCGCCACCAGACCCTCCGCCGCCGCCGCCAGCATCGCCACCGATTCCACCGCTTCCACCGCCCGAATTTGTACTCTCATCTCTGCGTTCTTTTTTTTGGCGTGGTTGTTGATCCTCCTCACCCGCCGCTTCGTTGCCTTTGCTGCTTTTCGGCCTTCGACCTCGTTTCCTTGGTTCCTTACTGTTACCTGCACCATTGAAATTCCAAATTATAAACTCTTTTTTGCGAAAGCTCACTGTCACCTAATACGAAAATCATTTTTTTGGCAATTGTACGTCAGTGTTAAAAAGCTCAAAAATAACATATCACAGTTATTCAATAATATTTATTTACATCATTGTACAGCGCCGCAATTTCTTATCCAATTGATTATGAAATCGAATGCAGCTAAATGTGGACTAACCGTTCCCCGACGAATTGTTGGAATTAGCACCAGTGTTGCGTCCTCGAGAGCCTGATTGGGTCGACAGGGTGGATTGTTCGCCGATGTCGCTTGCAGAGCCCGCTTCGCTTTCGTTGCTGGAATCGCTCGGAGCTCCGACAGCGCTACCTCCCACCTGTTTCTCCTCCTTTCTTCTCCTTTGGTCCTCCGCAGCTGCCTGCTGTCTCCGCACCGCTCCCTTCTTTCGTTTTACCTACCACATGGTATAGATTATTAAGTAGTCGGGAAGTTCATGCTCTTGTAGCGACTACCGACTAACACTTGTGCAATCAACTTCAGCAAATTATTTTGTCTTTCCCCTACAGAACTTGCAAAATATATAGAAAATTTGAGCCATTTCAACTAACGACAAACTCCTACCACGGACCAATCTTGGCCTGACTACAATAATTTAGATACAGTACAAGCCTACTTTGTTTATTCATGCTATCAAATTGTGTAATGCTCTTTAATTATCAATAAAAATGTTAAGCAGTTGAATGCAATAAGATTTAACCGAAAAAAATGTTTTCAAGTGTAGACAAAGGAATCAGCTTTTCAGAGCAAAAGGTGTAAAAAAAAAAGAATGGAAAATGAATGAAGAATGCGAATCCGATAGGGTCACATCGAGACATTATGGAGCAGCCATATACTGAATAGCAAAAAAGTAATGTTACACAAATACCGAGGATTGTGAGCAATTGAATAATTCCATTATATCGTGCTGCTCTATTTTCTCAAGCGGCAGCCAACAAGTCGCGAGGGCTCGAGTTTATCGCGCGCAACATTTCAACGCGCGATTGAGGTTAAGTGACGCAATGGGACGCTCCTTTGTGTTACATATATCTCTCAGACAATACTGTACCATTGTTAAGCCTTCGCACTATTAAACGCGATGAAAACTACAAACCGCCATCGACCGACGACTTAACATCGAAATTAACTACAATCCGAACGAAGTTGATTGATAAATAAGCGCGGTTACTCCGAAAGCGGCCGATTCGTTTGACCACGACCTCATGGATGGGGCGCGTCGCGCATTCGCATGCGGCGGCCGGCGCGGCGCTGCTGTTACGAGGAAGCGCGTGCGACGCCATTATGGCGCCTCACTCAAGTGGCGGGACATTCAAATCGCGTAAATCGGTAGGGTGAAGGCACCAGTAAATGAACAGTCACCAGTGAATGAACAACAGCGTTTTTCAGAGTTCATGACCAATTATGACGACTCGGCTGAACATTATATTCCTAATTTGTTAATCTTTTAGCTACCCACTGCTATTATTTTATCGCTGAAGCTTATTTTCGATCAAAACTGCAGGTTAGATTGGCTCGTTCATTTACTGGTGTTTTTCGATTTTTGGCTTTTAGTATTTATTTTTCTATATTTTGCGATAAAAATACGAGATTTTTTTAGCTGTTCCACATATTTTGACATTCTGATCAACGGTTTAAATTTTCGCAAACTATTTTTAAATATTGCATTTCATAAAAACTCATGATAAACAAATCTTTTTGCTTAACCGTTCATTCACTGGTGACTTTACCCTACGACGGATCAACAACACTTTTTGTCATACTACTCACAATGTGCAGTGTGCGGGATATTCATAATTCAAATTTAACGAGAAAATAAAAAAACGTGCTTTATGCATGCGATAATACTGAACGAATATAAGATATCCAAACGGGGCTGTATAGATACCTTGGGTGGTTTCCTTTTGGGTGGCGATTTCCGCTCTGGGTCGCTGCTCGACGAGTCCTCCTGGACGTTGCTCTTCACTTCGTTCGCGTGTCCATTCAGCGTGTCTTTGCTAGCGGCGGACTTTCGGCCAGTCTTGCCGGTTACTTTGCTCTTATTTATACTATTTACAGCCATGCTACCGATATTGTGAATCGAATTAACAGCACTCGGTACATTGTTCGTAACGGCGGTCGTTGTCGACGCAGTTGTCGTCGCGTTACTCGTTCCTCCTGCCGCCGTCGACGAAGGCGGCGACGTCGTCGTCGCCGTTGCCATCGACGTCGTCGTCGAGCCAGTGTTCGTACTCGAAGCGTTGTTATCGCTTCTTTCCTTGTTGTTCAACGGTTGAGAAGGTGCTTGGGCAATTTTCAAAGGCAACATTACGCAAGAACCACTGCCGACGACACCGGTCGTGTCCTCCGTGCCGTCCTCACCGGAGTGCCTCTGCAACCATGCCTTTTTGAGCTTGTGAACGGGATAGTTGCTTGTGCTCGGTGGCCTCGGTGCTGGACTATTCGACTTTTCGCTGTCGGTCGTTGTTGGATTGACTTTAGCCGGTGTACCCGGCGCACTTGGCGCCGGACTCGGAGCCGAAGCCGGCGGCGCTGGACTCGGCGTAGGAACGGGACTCGGGGCTGAACTTGACATTGAATTGCCCAATGGATTGTGTGAACCAACGCTTCCGGAACTCGCAGGTCTGACCGAACCATCGCCGCTGTCCGTTCTCGGCGCTGGGCTCAACGACGTAAACGTTCTCGAGTCCTGCTGATTCGGATTATTCGGATTAATCGGTTGCGCCAGTAAAGCGCTGTTGACGACGGTCGTGATGGAAGTCGCCGCGGAGGCAATCAGCGGACAGGGTTCGCTGACCCTCGAGAGAACAGGCGGTCCAACGCACTGCAGAGACAGAGGCTGAGGTTGCGATTGCGGTTCCTCGGTTCGACGTTTCTTCGACAGTTCCAACGAAACAGCTTGACCGGGATGATCAATCGGTGTCGGAGCTTTTCGTTTCGGCGAGCCCGATCTCTCGACGCCGAGGTCGAGAGGTTGCGTTTGAAAACTAGCGTTTATAGGACCAGCCTGCTGCTGATGCTGCATCGGTTGGACCGGTTGATGAGGCGCGACGTGATGCGAGGGATGAGCAACGAGTGGCCTCGAGAGCGGTGCCGATGCCGTCGTCGTCGGTGAACCGTGTAACGGCGGTGGCAGCGGTAACTTCGAGGTCGGTAACGAGCCCGCGAAGCCTCGAGAATCGTATACCGATCTGCTCGTGTGCGCGGGAGGTGGAGGATGTGCGGGCAATGGCGGCGGCGGCGCCCCGTGATGATGAGGCACTTGTTGATAAGGTGAGCCACTGCTGTTGCCGCTGGCTTTCGATGTCAGCGGCAATGGCGCCGCGACAACGGGTTCTGCTCGACATACCGGCGTTCCGGACATTATTCCGGAATTAGGCTTGCCATATATGTGCGGCGGTGCCGGACTACTGACTTTTGGCTTCGAACCCGGCGGAGGAGCGGAGTAATGGGAGGTCGGCGATGCCGTCGGTGGATGAGGATAAGAGTACGGGGATTTCGCGGTCGCGTAAGGCAGCCCCGGCTGCTCGGGCCTGCTCAGATAACGCGGCTCGGGTGGCGAAGGATGTGGCGCCTGATGAGGGTGAGGCGTCTGACCGTGTGGCGATTGTCGATTGTGCGAATGCGATGGATGTCCATGGGGACTCGGCGATAGTTGCACCGGCGTCGTGTTCCCTCTGCCGTGATGTCCAATTTGCGCGGACATTCCTTTCGTAGTCTGCAAATTGTCGAGATGATGCAGATGCGGACTCTGCGTTGGACTTCTATAGTCATACGCCACTGGTTTGTGTTGTTGCTGCTGTTGTTGCTGCTGCTGTTGCTGTTGCTGTTGCTGCTGTTGTGGCGGTTGCTGTTGTTGAGACGATGGCGATGGAACGACCGACTGAACGCTCAGATAGGACATCATTTTTGGACTGGATGAATGAGGCGGTGGCGGAAGTACTTTTTGCTGAAGATCCCTGCCATCGTTCTTCACGATAACCGAACTCTTGTGATCAGGCAACAACGGCGGTGGATTCGGCAACATATCCCTACCATGGTGATCGCGCTCCATACCGCTGCCAAGCACTTTTCCCACTATCGATTTGTGCTGAAGATCGTTCTTCATCTTTATGTCATGCATATAAGAGCTCTGCGGCTGATACGTCGAGTAACTGAAAAGACTGACGTTCGGCTCGGCCTTGGGAAGAGAACTGTGCGGCGGTCCCACCACCTGCGGCGACGGAGACGATTTTTCATGATGGCCCGTCACAGGCAACGAGGATTTTGACGTTCTCGAGTGCGCCGGTGGCGGCTGATACTCGACTTTACTCGATATTCCCGATGACCGCAAAACCTGAAACGAAAATACCAAAATTATGAATATTTTCATATATATACACGTGTAAGATAACAAGACTGTTATCACTTTGCCAAATCCAAACAAATAATTGTTCTTATAATATACAGTACCTGTTGAACAGTGGGTGGAGCAGCAGCGGCGGCAGCAGCGTAAGCGTAAGCTGCCCTCGCTGCATGATCCCGAGCTTCCGCCTGTCTGTGCAGCCTCTCCGTGGCTGCCAGATGTTCGCGTTCTCTTTCCCGTTCTCGTTCTCGTTGCTCCCGTTGCTCTCTGATTTGAGCTTCTCTCTCCCGATCTCGGGCATCTCGTTCCTCGCGTTCTCGTTGC
Source organism: Itoplectis maculator (assembly GCA_964034905.1). Lineage (NCBI taxonomy): Eukaryota > Metazoa > Arthropoda > Insecta > Hymenoptera > Ichneumonidae > Itoplectis > Itoplectis maculator. Next base: position 14,655,579 of record OZ035852.1, on the reverse strand, counting down.
TGCTGCTGTTGCTGTTGCTGCTGCTGCTGCTGCTGTTGCTGCTGCTGCTGCTGTTGGACCACAGTAACTGGATGCGTCACAGCACCTCCTGGACCAGCCGGATGGTGATGAGGCGCCCCGTGGGCCGTTAAGCCCGTGTGGGGTGGAGCTGTACCGTGACTTCGACTGCCCGGTGGCGGCAGTGGGATGAAGCTATTCCACGCCATTGAGGCCGACTGCATATTTCTCTGTGGAGCATAAGACACCTACTTCAATCAATACTGCCGATAATAAAGTACTCGATACACATTAGCAACACTCTTCGTAATATCTCCACGCAAAGTCGTATCGATAATTCCGAAGAATTATAAAATTAAAAGTCTATTGCCTTGAGAAGCCTTTGGGCAATGTTGAAGGAATATGAATGATACAACTAAACCGAATAAGTCGTTTATATACACTGAAAAAAATTAATATTTGTGATTACAAATCGTTGATCGGAGCTATCAATATTTTAGTAATTGCAACCAATATTTTGGTAGATCGAACCAATGATTGGTAATCGAAACTACTAATTTTTCTCAGTGTACGTAATATACGTTTGGTGAAAGTACAAAATAAATTGGTCCTTTTGTCCACTGTTCGTCGTCAACGTATAAAGGGGAGCAAATAGAGAAGCTGAGAAAGTGATTGAAAAATTAAAGCAGGAAGGTTTACGTTGCGCGGTGGTAGAAGCAGCAACAGCAGCAGCAGCAGTGTCATACGAAGACTACCGTATTGTTAGCTGGCCAACACCAACAGGAACCTATTCACATTTAGCTTGACCTACGCAAACGAAGCTGCTTGCTCACAGAGCTACGGACAGTGAGAGGCGGGACATAGACTCGCGCGGCGGAAGAGGAGCTGCTCGTTGCAGTAAGGCAGACACTCTAGTAGCCCACTTAGCAGCCCGTCAAGAGCGTGAATCTAATTATAGCCACCGCATGCGTACCAAAGATTACTATGCTAATCATGAGACACGAGTAGAGTTAATGTCAACCCACATTGTACTTGTCGACTCAGTTGCTACCGCCAACGTTCCGCGCGCTTCGTAAACGAAAAATGCCCCAATTTTATTGGGCGAACAAGATGTGCTAATATTGTTGGTGATAATTCGCGAAAAAACAATGTGAGACGAGAGTTCGAAAGCTCGGGCGAGTCTGAGCGATAGTGATTTAAGAAAGGTTGAGACATTTCGAAATAACCGACGAAATAACGGACACCAAAGATACAGAAGAGAATCGTGTATGAACGACCGAGTGGAGAGGATAATTGCTCGTCGACTTGTGCCGTTAAATCGCGCGCGCGATGTATCCGTGTATAACATTGCACGACACGTACGCTCGCTAAATAATATGTACTCTATCATAAATCTTATCTTATCGGCGCGAGTCGAAGCCCGATGGGCGCACACACGACACTAGAGAATATTAAAGTTGGAAACAAACAGAGATAAAGAGTGTACATTGGCGACAGCGACGGTCGAGAACGATAAAACGAAGGAGCAACGACGCTTCGAGCTTCGCATATTCGTCGAATGCTCAATTTCCCTCGCTCTCTGTATCGCGTTGTCGACCAATACGACACATCGTGCGATACATCACATACAACGGTCTGACAAATCGCTGTGTGTGAGTGGGTGCGTGCGCGTTTCTCTGATGGTGATATCCTTCTATATTATAAAAAGATCCCACCGCCGCCACCGCCGTGTAGAATAATCTGTTACCATGGCAATCATTGCCATAACAACCGTTAATATCGCGTAATTTGGCAGTTTGTCAGAAAAAAAAATCGTTTTTCGCGTTTTTCTTCTCGAATTTTCGATTTTTCGGGCAAACACCTATCGTTTTTGGAATGAGCGGGAAATTTGCCATCGGATAGGGTTTTTAAACTTCGTTAAATCGAAAATTTTTTTTTCCCCAAAAAACGCAAATTTTTGAAGGGGTACCCCTTCTAAAAATTTGCGATTTTTGAGGGTCAACTTAAAAAATCTGCAAAAAATCGAAAAATCGACATATCGCGTTCCGCCTGCCGTCATTTTCTTCGTTGAAGAGTCTTCTTTCGAATGCAAAAAGAAAATCCTGATTATATTAATCCGAAGAAACATTACACCGATTTCAGTAAAGTGCCAAAATTGGGAAAAAGTGAAAAATCGTTTTTCGCGTTTTTCTCCTACATTTTTTTATTTTTCGGACAAAAACCGGTCATATTTGAAATCAGCGAGAAATTTGCCATCGGATAGGCATTTAAAACTTCGTAAAATCGAACTTTTTTTTTTCGCCGAAAATCGCAAGGTTCTACGCTAGCTGAACTTCGACCGCGCGCGTAAGCGCGCGTCATTGTTCCTAGTAAATGTAAAAATAAGTAAGTATACCTATTTCTATCGGTCTCTTAAATACCGAAAAAAAATCGCGGTACCTCGGTGTCCATTGCAAATTGCGCAGTTAAAGGAAGTTAAAACGGGGCTATCGATTTTGTTAAACAAAGCTGACCGAGCTAAGTCCGACCGATCGCCTCCTATAAAGTTTGCTATAGGCGCGGTGTGTGTAGGCGCGGTATATTATTTTAAGTCAAGTCGTATACCGATGAATCGCTTGGCATCACCCCCCCCCCCCCCCCCCCCCCCCCGTCACCCGAGCAGTTCTCTTAACTTTTCGCGTCCGTCTAGCTACGCTAACTTTTCGCGAAGAATTCGCAGAGATGGCGGGCGACAGAAACCGTGTGTTAGTCAAGTTTCGCCGCGAGTCTCGAAGAACTTCCGTCGAGCTCTCTCTCTCGGTCGTCGAATGCAGAGCCGCTATACCAACTATGCGTATACCGCACGAATTCTCTCCACTCTACCACCCCTAACGTTGAATTCGCGTGAATGCTTCAATACCGCGAGTTGCGCCGCCCGAAATTATAATAAAAAAGATAAATATCTTTTTTATTATAATTTGTTTCGCATGTGCATTTTGAACAAGAGAGAAGAGAGATATCAAAGTAATCAGCAGGTTAGACTCACCTTTTGTTGCGCCAGCCTCAATGACTCTTCAAAGTGTTTGTGGACAGCCTGCTCGGCCACCCTCTGCTTCTCGAGCCTGTCCCGCTCCATCCTCGCCTCGAATTCCCGTTCCCGTTTCTCCTGTTCCCGCGCCTCCGCCTCGCGACGTTCCCTGCAACGATACAATGAAATAAACAGATTAGCTTGTGTGTCGTGCGTTGTGGCTGCTGTTCAACGTTTTGAACCCTTTTTCGAAGTCAACATCGGCTCGCAACGCTTGTTTTATTCATTCGTCATACAAACAGAATAAGTGTGAGATAAAATTATGCATCGTCTGTTTCGCGCAGTACTAGCCGCTATCTCCGTGACCTTGAACGAGCGATGCAAACGCGTTGCAATGAGGATCGCGCGCTTCGTGAGACCGAATCGACGATTTCTCATTAGTCACGCGGATCTCAACACGACAAACGGAGAGAATACGATGACAAGTGATTCGAGGAAAAGTTGCTGGACCTGGGAGACTACTGACGTTGCTATGTAGCAGCAGCAGCAGCAACAGTAACAGCAACATTATCGAACCAATAATAACATACAGCAGAGAAGACAAATGCGAACGCACACGTTTCTCACGTGATATCACACAGACACGTTTCCTTTTTTTTCCTCATCTTCTCTGTAACGCCAATCTCACGAGTATTTATAGTCTACGCCGGCGATATGGAAAATACCTACGTAAATACGCGGGTCTTTGATGCATAGGACCTTAACCTCGCGTTCTAGTCGAAGAAAAAACATGAATGTTACATCTTTCAGTTCTGCGAAGAACAGAGACAATGAAGTCTCGGCTCTAAGAACCGAGACGCGCGTCTCTAATTGGTGGGAATATGTACTTGCCCCATAGCTCTCTAGTCATACTATACGAATATGGCAGACGGATAGAGAGTGAGAGAGAGAGAGAGGGAGATAGATTTATTTTTCTTCTCATCTGACGCGTGAAAGATATATGAGAAAGCGATGCGCTCGATATAGACACCATATTGGGATTACTTGTTCTGTGGTTTCAGTCGGCGTGGCCGACAAGAAAATTCCTATATATCTCTACGAAGGCATTTTCCAGCTGGGCTTGCGATTAAAATAACAGTAATAAATATAATATACGTGGAACTAGGATTTGTATACCCTGATTTGTTCCCTGATGCAAACCCTCTTCGTCCTCTACTCACTTTGTTTACTCATCAATTTCTCGCGGTCTCGCAATTTATTTTTCGAATTCGTATCGTCTATTGCCCACAACAACTTGCCCACATCGACTCCTCTCGTGTGAATGTATGCAACATTCGTACAAGAGGGGGGCCGATGGCACGCGCGCGCATGGAGATTTTTTAATGGCCCCAGATGAGATAGGGATTCGTTTAAGTGCGCTTGCGCAAGCTATTTGTACTGTTACTCGGCATCCGTCATCGCAGCGACTCAACCAGGCATGTTTTTCGGTGACCGCTTTGTGGCGCTTACAAGTCGAATTTTATTTATTTAAAAAAAATGTTTTTAAATGGATTGCGGAACGGGGGGTTCTTCTTCGAAACCCTCTGAGCCCTCTAATAGATCCGGTAGACGAAGGAGTACCACTCCAATTGCACTCGTATCCGCCAAGAATAGCTTTATACCTGTTCTTGAGGTTAATTCACACTATGACTCAACGGAGCATTTTATACACCGACAGATTTGAATAAAGATGTGATTTTTGTTTATATATTAAGCGGTGCATGATTCGTGTGATATATGAATTAATAACCGAGCGCCGTTTCGTGACGCGCGAAAAAGATGGCGATACCGAAGGTCAACATCGCAGGGTGCGAGGCTCACGAGACGCTCGCCTGACTGCCGAGCACAACACTACAGAGCTACCAACAGCGTCCGCTCCATTCTTTTTAATCTTCGCCGTGTCTCGCTCTGCTTTATCCGGCAGATATAGACGCGTCTAGCAATGGTCGAAGCCGACGAAAGAAACCGAGTGTCCGCGAGGGACGGGGAACGAGAGGCGATGGTTGTGTTCTCCTACCAGCGAAGTATCGGCGCTCTCGGCCGACCATCATACCTGTCCCGTATAAACACGCTCCGCGCTCTGGTGGGAACAGAACGAGTTACCGGACGCGAGAGACGAGAGCAATCGCGTCGGTTGCTGAGAGCAGAGGGGCAGAGACAGACAGAGAGAGAGCAAGAGAAAGAACGCAGGCGGCTCTACGCAACCAGCCGTGCTCGGTGGATAAAAATGTCGTGGAACAGCTTTAAAAGAGGAAAAAAAAAAAAATGTCCGCAACATCCACTCCCCTTGGGATTTGTACAAAAGGAATAAGAACGAGACCAGACAAACGAGAACCTCGGCGTTCCCAACGCACGACGAACCCTGGATGCGATCACCAAAAAAGGACGCGTGCTCTCATCTTCTCCTATCCTCTATCTTCCTCTCTTTATTCCCATTCCTCGAGGCGAGCGCGTCACGCCGGTCGCGCCTGCTTTTATTTCCCCGCGTGTCGCGAACATAACCCATCACAGCGCCACTTCGCTTCGATTTATCTCTGTCGGTGCTCGATATATCTATTCTTGCCTCGACACTCCTTGCGAAGCTTCGATTTTACTAACAAAATATAACTGAAACATTAAAGTCTGGCGATATGCATTTGTGAACATTGACTAAAACGGAAATGAGTGCCTATGTAACCGAGCGCCACTTCGCTTCGATTTATCTCTGTCGGTGCTCGATATCTATTCGTGCCTCGACAATCTTGCTAAGCTTCGATTTTACTAACAAAATATTAACGAAACATTAAAGTCTGGCGATATACATTTTTGAACATTGACTAAACCGGAAATGAGTGCCTATGTAACCAATCGTCCGCCACGTGGCCGCGTGGCGCTACAGATCCTCCACACGTGGCCGCTCGATTCTCCTCAAAATTCGAGAACCAGCGAATTTCAATAACCCAAACCGAAGGGTAACAATAATGAAGTGCGATTAATATTCGATATATAAACGAGGTGTGTTAGTCGAAGTAACGGGAAAAAAATTTACCCAACTACTCACTAGAAAACGTGGATTCCAACATGGCCACCGTCGTCCGTGTCTCGTCTCCCTTGCGTTGTACGACTCGCGCGCGCTTTTCTCGACGAGAATATATCAATGAGACTCGATTCGCTGAGCTGCGTCTCGACGATACTCGCGTATCGTGTAATTATTTTAGAAAAAATTTATCGCACACGTTCGATACTCGTGTTACTCGTTGCGATAGTCTCACGTGGTGCGGCGGCAGCGCGCAAATGTCCGCGTCGAAGGAGCGCGGCAAACGGAATACGCCGAATGGATGGCATAGGCGCTGCTCTCCCGCGCGGTTCACGGAAGCGACGTTGCGTCTCGAGGCGGGTGTCACGAGTCGCTCGGTTATCAAGGGGCTCTTTTCGGAGAAGTGGCAACGTGGCGGGAGACTCGTAGCCAATCGGGCTACACCGGCTGCTACACGTTGGATGTGCGTGCTACGCGTTGTCCTGCTGCTGGTGTTGCGGCTGTCGCTGCTGCTGCCGTGGCGCCACTCGAGCCACTACTCAGTATTCCTTGTCTGCTCGGCGCGGTTGGCCTTCGCTCTCTTTCTCCAACCAACCGAAGACGAACGCCGACCAACCGACCGACCAACGCGAACGTTCGCGCGCCTGCGTCGTTAAATCACACGAAACTCAACGAAAATCATCGCCCTGAGTCAGTACCCAATCAAATGAACTGAACTGAACGAAAATCATAGTATTGTTTTGACGAAATCACGTTTTAACGCATTACCGATTAATCTACCTACTCTTCTTGCCCTATCGTATTTCCCTTCCCCTCCTCTTCTTTTTCTAGCCTATTTTTTCCCTTTTCTCTTTCTCTCTTTTTGCTCGCTCGAAACCCGACTGCTTTACGCTGTATTACGTCGCAAGTGTATATAATGCAGGTAACTGGATTCGTACGCTTTCTGCACTCGAGTCTAGCGTTGTGTGCACCTTGCTCGCTGTGATTTCTAATAATGCCCGGGGATGCCGTAATTGACCCTGTGCGGCACAATTGCGGGGCTCTAAATGCTCAGTCGCGTAACAACGTAACAGCTGGCAGCAGCGACGAAAACGAGATTTCTAGCGAAACAGAAATCACGAGTGTCGTTTGATCTTGCGGCGTTGGACGTTAAAAAAACATTAAAGGGAAATTGTAGCAAAAAGGATTGATAAAGGCGACAGAAGGCGCGGCGGGGGAGGGGAGGCACAGTTATGTATGAACAGCAGGGTTTGAGAGGTTGAATGCCACAGCAAACAGAAAAAGAAACGTTCGAGCGTACGAATGGTAGTAGGAACGGAAAAAAAAAAAATACTTCGTTGATTGACGAGCGTACCCGAGCTCGAATGTGTTAGCTCGACACTCAAGACACCTGAATGAAAATGAAAACTACCGACAAGCATCTCATTCTTTATCTCTTTCTCTGCTTTCCCTTTCCTTCGCTCATCGAAAAACGTTATTCCTCCTTCTTCCTATCAATAAAGATGAACGTGACGAAAAACGACAATTACTGTGTATATAAGTGTGTATATATGCTTTCTCCTTTCTTTCACTCTATCGATTGAACGTTCATTTTACGTTGCATAGTGGTCGGTCAGAGAGGCAGAGAGGTTGACAACCTCGACGAGTGTTATATAAACCACATCTTCAATGACCCATGGCCGACATTGGGGTTCGGTAGTAATATGAATCAATATGAATCAATTCACTCTATGGATCCTCGCAGAGTATAAAAATAGTAAAACCAACGATTTTCAACCTCGAACATCGGTCGCTCAAGTGGCTCGCGCGACGAAACGACAAAATGCGGAGCTGCTGGTCGACCGTTCTAAGTTTCCGGGTGCCGAGAGAAACCGACGAGACGGAGACGGACGACGAGCGACGAGAATACGAGATCTCGCTCTTGTCGTGGTCAAGAAAACGATGACGCGAGTCCAGGTCAGACGCCATTTATAAGAGCAATTGGCAAATGCGGCGACGAGACACACGCGAGCACGCACATTTGTGCATACACACACACGCGCGCTTTTCATGTAACACAATCTGTCTCGCCAAGATCAAGACAACGACGCGAGTTATGAGACAGTGATTCATTATCTATAATCGCGACGGAGGGAATTGTTTCGAATGAAAAAAAAAGTCGAGACAATAAGGCACAGAAGAAACTTGTAAACCCATTGCAGATGTTACTCTCGATATCGCACTGGCGAAGGGGGAAGGGGAGATCGTCGGATGGGGTGAGCTCTATTTCCGTAAACACGCAGTTGGCGCGCTTCCAGAGTGCGAAGCGTAAACGCACGACTTCTGCCCCTCCTCGCTTACCCAGCGCGAGACGCAAGTTGCCACCTCGTCTGGGCTCATCGAACTTGATCCTCTTCCGATTGCCAGATTTTAGTCCTTACTATTATAGCGCTATCAACACTGACACATATGACATGATGCTGAAGTTTGCATCGTTGGAATGCAACGAAAATAAAAATAAAAAATTATTCTAATGAACCCAAAAGAACGTGCTAAGTATAAAATGTTATTACAACGATTAATCCGTCATAATAACTTTTTAAAATCGTGAAAATAATTTTAGAATCGTTAGAATAATTATTTGTAAAAATTTTCGTTGCATTCCAACGATGCAAACTTCAACATCATCATATGACCGATAAACTGGCAAACGGCAAATATCGAATTCGAGTTACAAAGCGTTATATTGATTACAATGAACTGTTGTTCCACTTTTGTACTGTCGGCAATCGCAATGAGAATTATCAGGGACAGTGTGAATTTGTTCGCATAGTATTTGTAACGTACGTTTGCAGTACGAAAATACGTCGGAGTCGTCATCGTGAAGTCTAATTTTCTAATGACTTTTTCCTTTTGTGCACGCGACGCCCGAGCCGTGTTAATGGAGTTGGCGAGCCGAGTCGAGTCGAGAGGCTTGCAATGATTGTGCAAGTGTCGACGACTCTCGAGCGAACACCAGTCCGGCAGTTCGTGCCCAGCAGATCGTGGCTGTACGGTCTCGCGACTCGTTTATACGAAAAAAAAAAAAGATACGAGTTTCTGCACTAAACTTCGGGTTACTGATGAATAGAGGGGAAAAGCAGACACAGAGAGAGACGGATAGGAAGGGAGAGAGGCTGCTGGCATCTATTGACCCAGATCCCCGTAGACTCGTCGCTCGTCATCCGTAGCCGCAGCGTTACCCACGCTCTCGAGCATAGACTGCGAGCGAGTTGCGAATCAATTGCTGCAGTAGATAGTAGCATAGACACATTATACTGTCCGTCGATCGGAGACATTCCCCTCCCTGCTCGCCCCCTCCTCACCGCTTCGGTCGCTGCCCAAGCACCGAGAACTCGAAAACCGACTCCGACACGCACTGTGATTGCCTAGTCGAGAGTCAGTTACACGTTCCAGGGTATTTGCGGTTATGATTCACGCAGCGCACCTCCAATGAAACCGGGGAATGAGAAATAGAATAGTCCAAGATCGAACGTAAACACGAGACCCGTTGCCACGCAAATAGAAAAATAAAACGACACCGAACGTGTGATAAGAGTTGCTGTTATTTTGATTATTATTGCCATTTTTTTCGTTGTCATTGTGTATCCCAAAAGTACCACAAGGATTAATTTTTATTAGAATATGCGACTTGAGAACGATGGTATAGGTTAAAATTCGATATTTCGAAAAAATAAATTTCATGACCCCGATTTAGACGGTTTTCGGCCCGGCGGCCAGATCTACGATTTCTGACAAGCAAAACGACAAATTTCCTGGCAAATCAGCTCGTCAAAATCAATGACCTTGGACTTAAAAACGTATCGAGTAAATGTCTACTTCATATATTGTCAGGTAAATAACATTCGTTTGTAGCGTACGCGTCGAAATGTCACGAGTGTTACGATGACCTTGAAACGCTGAAACCTTCTGACGAAATTTCTCACACGACAAAGGGCACATTGTGCACGGCGAAGAAATGGGCAGGCTTGCGTGCATAATCGCTACAGCGGCTACAACGGCAGCAGCAGCAGCAGGTAGAATATACATATAGATATACACAGTGCAGTATACATCGATCCCTTTGAAAGGGACGGAGCAAAGGTTGGCCAGACTTGGTTGGGACAAAGTCTTGAATACACGGAATGTCGAGCCTCTCCACTCGGTGGAACCTTCGAGATTCCTCTACACGAGCTCCCCGCTGCGCTCTTCTCTATTCGTCGATCAAGCGCTGCCACTGCGAAATAACAAAGCAGAAGAAATCTCGACTCTGTAATTTATTCTTCTCGTGCTTTCGCACCCATCGCTGATATTTCTCGTTTTCCAACAACGCAGAAGCACTACGACTCGTTCCATGGTTGACACTCGAGGAACAAGTGTATTGTATGAGGAGAAAAATCTAACGACAGAAAAGTAAACTATTTAATAATAAGGATAAGGGACATATTTAAAGGGGTCTGTTGAACGGATATCTGACGAAAAAAAAAAACGAGCGAAGAGAAAACAACAATCCCGCGACAGTACCTACTTAGTTACGTCTGCCTGCGTCACTGGTGTGTTCGCACGCGGTTTCGCTCCGCTGGTCTTACGCACGAGACCACAACATTTAGTTCCACCTACGGAGCACTTATTTCTTGCTCCCAGATTTACATAACATTCCTGTCTATCGATCGCAACCGGAGCACTGTATTCGTGCTCGCGGGTTCTGACATTTCGAGAAGCCTATGCAAAGCATATAATAGACGGGTAAAGGAAGAGAAGCAGGAGCAGTAGTCGGAATGGCCTCTCTGTGACGAGCAATTGAAAATTAAATATAACGCGGCACACCGTTCACGGAAAAAAAGTTTGGTCGTGCCAACTAATCGTTCACGTTGCTGTATCTCAGTTTTTCGTGAATAGCTGCGATATCTATTGCATTAGTTGCCACGACCAATCGAAATGGTTGAGGCTACTATTCGCATCCTTGGAGAGTTTCCTCTCTTGCCGGCATAACCTCACTTTTTCTTTAACTTCGCAGTGTTGTGCCGTTCGAGGTGCGAATCAGGTTTGTACGTAACCTAAAAATCGTACGATTAAAACTGTAGTAACGCCATTTACGCTAATGTGTAATATTCATTGAACAAGTAGAGCAATTTATGTCGAAAATAAATGACGCGGTTTGAACAGTCAAGGAATCGGATACTTGAGCTGCTTACTCGAATAGTTGTGTCAACCATTCGTTTCGTTGCTGCGACTAACACGCCGCTTACCAACGGAACTTGGTTCGTGCGACCAATTCCTTTTGGTTGACACAAATAAGGCGAGATGTAGAAGAATCAGAATAATCGGTTGGTTGTGTCAACTCATTTCTTGGTTGTAGCAACTCATCATTTTTTTCCTCGACACTCGGAGACGTTACTTAGAAAGTACGCTGCAACTTACTCGGCGGTGAGGGTGGTCGGAGATTCCGTGAGCGCGTCCGGCTGCTGGCCATCGTGGGGATAGATATGATACCGATGCCTGTGCGTGTGCGTGTAAATACGCTGAGCTATCGTGGGGGGACTAGCGGTGCCTTGGGAAGGCGAGTCCGCGGGCATCAAATTGTAGGGCTGATAAAGAAGTTGCGGCTGATTCGTCTGGTTCGCGACGCCCGCCTGATTCGCGACACTGACACCGACACCGACGCCGACACCGACACCGACGATACTCGCAACCCCTCCGTTGCCGCCACCACCACCACCACCACCGCCGCCAGCACCGCCGCCGCCACTTCCACTGGCACCAGCTCCGTCGTTGCCCGCCAGCAGCGGTTGGCTCTGGCCCTGCTGGGAATGGGGATGCGGGTTACCCTGCGTGGCAGTCTGCGGACTCGCCGGAAGAACCGCCATTGCCGCCGCGCCTCCTAGCACCGGTGGCATCCTTGGTACGAGGCGCTCGAGTCACTTGTCACGAATCCCGATTTCATTATCACTATTACTCCGCTCGCCCGACGCATAATCCTCCGGACGTGGCTGCCTTCTTCCCCCTTCCCCTCTCTCTTTTCTCGCCAGTCGCTCTATCGTCGAGCGATCGGTCGGAAATTCACCGTCGCGACTCGCCGATAATCCTTCGCACGGCGCGTAATGTCGACAATCGCGATGCACTTGGATTGAGGAGCGAGTGAGATCCTCATGGGTACGATACGACGATACGGCGAGATCCGCAGGTATATATAATACGCCGGAGTACACCCACTGGCCGTTATCGTTCGTAATCGCCCGTGCAGCTCGTCGAGAGCACACGAATAGGGACGACGACACGGTACGCCGTGCCCGAGAATAGCCGAACTCGCACGAAGTGGCCGTGCGCGCGTTAGCTAGCTAGCTAGCTGGCTGGCTGGCTGGCTGGCTGCTTGGCTGGCTTGGCTGGCTGGCTTGCTGGCTAGCTAGCTTCGCTCGCTCGCTGGCAAGCGCCTCGCGATCGAGCAACAATGGTGGTGGATCTTTCTCTCTCTTTCGCCCACTGTCTTCTTCAGCGCAACGGCGCACTTTCTTCTTGCACGCTTCCCTTCTGCTTCTGCCTCCCCCTCTTCCCCCTCTCGTGCCACACACCGCGCGAGCCGTCGACGTCGTCGTTCGCTCACTCGCGCTTCACGTCTTAGTTCGAAAAGGTTAATGACCTCCCCGGAGCACTCGTGCTCGGATTGTGACTTCAATTGTTCTCGCACCTCTACGTTTCGAGACTTCGGAAAAACGACATTTTACGGTGGTCCGAGGAATTTATTTACTCGTTCACACTCGGAGACAGCAGTTCGACGCTTTTCGAAGGAGAACGAGATGGTGACGACGACGAAAGAGCTGTTTGACCCTGCACATTATCCACATACAACCGTTTGCGCGGCGATACACAATATCACTTTGGTCGGTTAATACACGCTCTCCCGCTCCCTCTGTCTTCGTCTCTCTGCCCCCCTACCGCCCCTCTCTCGCTCTCTCTCTCTCCCTCTCTTGCACCTCACTCGCGCACTCGGCAGCAGCAGCAGCAGCAGCTCTTTTTATCTCCTGCCCGGAGTAACGGACCTTGGTGCGTTCGCCAGACTGCGCAAAGAACGCTGCCCCTCGCGAAACAATAGAACGAACAATGCCGAACGGTGGGGAAGTGCGGAAGGGGAGAGTAGTCTTCTCTTTATTTCGCCACCCACGAAACAGCTCTAATTCACCTTTGAGCGACTGAGCTCTCTGCTGTTAGGTATGGAATGGGCAGCACCCCCTCTCCCCCTCTCGCCGTCTCTCTCCCGCTCGTTCCCGCGAGCGCTCTCTTCCTCTCTCTCTCTCTCTCTCTCTTGCTCTCTCCGTCGCTCAACGACAGAAGCCAAGGCAAGGGCGTCGCGGCGATCGATCGTTGGCTTTGCCGTTTACCACTTGCTCACTCAATACACTTGGGTCGCTTGGGAATCTAATCTCGAGGTCTCTTAATCCGCAATCAAAGAACGCACCTGGCAACGCCTCGCGCAAATTACACTTTTTTTTCTCGGCACTATTTCACTGCGGCGATAGCTTCGACAATATAACGAACAACAAAATATATAACAAGAACAAAATACGAATATAAACTGTATATAACTGCACAAGTAAAGCGCGAACGATAATCCTCGATTATTCGCTGGGGTTCGCGTATCCTTGGGTTAATCCTAGTATGCGTTAAGTAACGGGAGCGAGGTCACGGAATAGGACGACTGAGGACTATCTCTCCTCGACGAGCAGCACACAACAACGCTGGCAAGGAACAGACACACAGGATGCGCGCGTTGTGAAGTGGCACAACGACACTGCGAGGCACAGACACTTTGGGACTATACGCACTTGTTATAATCGTCGGTTCGCCGTAGAAAACGGCTCGTCATGGGTAAAATAGAGCGCGTTTAACACAACGAGCGGTCCAGCGGAAGGGCTGCCTCAGCACTCGTGGATTTTTGCACAGTATTGCACGGAAAAACCAAAAATATCGGTAGACGGTGGTGGTAGTAGCAGTAATAGTAGTGTGCACACTGTATGAATGATCACTTTTGAAAATCGGGTACACGAAGGCGAGCGGTCGGCGCAGCACAAGTCGTCCGACTGCGAGACAAAAGACCTTGGGGGTGTGGGCCGCGCGCTTTACACTCGCGAAACGAGCGACGAGAGAACTCGGCGATGTGATTCTCTTTCGCAGTATAATATTCACTCCTCGATTCTCGATACCTCTTTCTTTCTTTCTCTCTCTCTCTCTTTCTTCCCCTCTCTCGTCGAAGAACGTTCCTCACTCACCGATACGCCGATACACTTTGCACCATACTCCGTTCCAACTGGGATAATCCTCGAGGGGGGTGGGTGGGTGGGTTATAGGATTATCGTTGAATAATACTTGGTTGCCGAGTTTCCGTTTTTTTTTTACCTCTCGCCGAACTTCCTTTTGTTATAAATAGGTCGTGTTTTGAGTCGAGGCGGGATGGAAACGGCGCTTTCACGTATCGTCGCGCGTAACCAAGCCGCGTCGAAGGCCGCTACTCTACTGCCGCTACGAGGAGAACTCGACCCCCTCCACGCGGACGTTCGAGACTCGTCCGCCTGCACCCCTCGTGCCCCCTGCCCAGCGTCGCTGCCGCCGCCGCCGCCGCCGCCGCTGCTGCTGCCTGTGCCACTCGCGAGTTGCCCTCGCTCTTTGTCGGTGACGGCTGTTCTCCCTCTCGCGCGCGCGCGCGCGCCTCCACCGTCGCCGTCGACAGCCGCCGCACACACAGAGACACGCACACCAGGAATATCAGTGTAGCAGTGTATCAACATAGCAGCAGCAGCAGCGAGCGCAAAACCCCCTTGCCTCTTCCGCTAGCGCGTCCTGACGAAGCTAGCCGAGCCGAGGCGAGGCGAGACGAGGGCGAGCAGCAACACCAGCACCGGAGACCCGTAAACCGCAGCATCGGCGGCGTCGTAGTTGCCGTATGCGCGCCATGACCGGCTTCTCCACCGCTTCCCTGATCTCCCACCGTCACGCTCCTTCTCTCTCAGCGTTTCTGTCCTCCCTCTTCCTCTCTCTCACACTCGATCGCCGGATCTGCCCTCGCTCTGGGTATTTCTCTGCTGCTGCTGCTCGCGGCTCCCGCAGTTCTCGTCTCTCCCGTCTCGCTTCCTCCTACGCACGCCACTTGGAACTCTTTCTCTCGCTATCTTGGCCGTTGCCGAGACTCGTTCCGCTCCTCACTTCTCTCCTCTTCGCCTCCCTCCTCCCCCCCCCCCCCCCCTCTTCTCCTCGTCTCGTCCTCACACAGTTACGACTCCTACTCTTTCTCTCGATCTCCGTGACCGAACACGACCGACAGAGCTCGGCCAACTCAAACACGACTCGTGCAACCGCAAAAAAGTCTCGGCGTGCGTTCACGCACACTCCCCTCTTTCCTCCGCGCCCATCCTCATGCTCTCCCTCTCTCTTTCTCTCGTTCTCGTTCCATTGCTATCGTTGTCTCGCTCTCTTCCACTCTGTGTGTCTCCTATATTATAAGGCTCTCCTCTATCTGTCTTCCCTTCCCCGTTCCAAGTGCACTGCAGTCGCGGTCGCGAATGCTAACCGAGTCCATGTGCGGCCGCCATGTATTCATGTACCCTGGCTCTCGACACACAGTGTGTATGGTATAGCATTATCGTGGAGCGCGCAACGGAAGAACCCGAGAGATATACCCAACCAGGCAGCAGCTCTCGATCGACGATGCACGACGACGACGCACGGACTGTATTATACTTGTGTAAACTGTGCTACACACTGTATGAAGAAACGTACAGGAGAATGCACGAAAGCATGCGTGCGCGTTTGCGTTTTACGTTTTGCGCTCTTTGGCGAAAGGGAGAAAGCTCGATCGCAGAATTTTAACGACAGACAGAATGTACACCTCTGCGTTTGATATTCGCACGTGCAGCCCTTGGTGTTACTCTCGTAATCTCTTTCTCTCTTTGTCTTTTTTTTCTTTCTCTATTTCTCGCATAATACACCTATACCGCTGACTGCTGTGGTTGGTGAACATTTTGAGTATCGGCAGCTCGACGACAGTGACGTTGGATTTTTAATCAAAATATTCGCATGTTACAATAGAGGCAGCAAAAGATAGGTACATGTGAATAAGAATCAGAATGTACCGTCCGTTTCGCATCTATTTCACTGATCTCTCGCAACGCGATTCGAAGGTCACTGAGAGTCACACAAAGTGACGCGTAAGTTGTGCGTTATTTGCGAATATGAATACGCGATTCTGTAGACCCATAACGGATTGTGTAATGTATATTATCGGTATGTAAGACGATGGACATACCGACCGGAGGCAAGAGAAACGGAAATACCATCCTCACGATGTCGAGAAATTTCACAAACGAATGTAGGTACCCCATGCGATCCAAGGCCACGGCGAGGAGAATGTCGTAATATACATAACGGACACACAACGACAAGCCGCGCATAGCTCGCAGTTTTTTTTTCTCTCCTCTCCATCTCTTTTTTTCATTCGTGTGAGTGCGTTTTTTTTACATTTCTTTCTTACTTCTTTTTTACTCGCTCTTTCGCTCGTACTCTAGCGCCTATTTATGTAAGTATTCAGTATGTATTTATGCAAATTCCGTATAAGCAGTCAACGCATTGAGTTATGCGACTCGTGACTGCGACTTGTTACAATATAATAAAGATAAACCTTCGATATTCTTAGTGCTCACTGCCGCCACTATATTTCCAACTCAGACGCTACGGTAATTAAGCAAATCGAAAAGTACCGCGAGCCAATTCGATCGAATGTCGTGATCCTTTTTTATTCCGTCTGCGATATATACTTTCTCGGTATCAACGAGAATTTCGCGGAAAGGTGAAACGGCCTTGGACGCGAGGCTAGCGCACGCGATAAGTCTCTCATTCTCGACACTACTTCTCCGTGCGTAGTATTTCAGTGCTGATAGTTCCTGGCAATTTTCATCGATCGATCCGGGCGTTATCTGCAACATGAGCGCGGCGTGCTCGTTCGCAACTCCTCGCGTCAATTGCGTAGGTACTGTGCAAGTGTGACGATGACGAACCCCCCCCTCCCCCCCTCGAGTCCCTATCTCGGCCTTTGTATTGAGTCCACTCGTGTATAAAAGTAACAGTGATAACGATAAGAGAAAAGACAATATTACGCCGTTTTCCTGGTCTCTAACACGTTCAACTTTGCTTGTTTTATTACTTTGTCATTATTTTATCACTACGAAACTTGTTTCGTGTTGTACCCTCGCGAGTTGACGTTTGTGAGTGATAGTGTAGGACTCAAGTGGGAGAACGAAACCGCAAAATATTTCGTTTCCTCGAACTTGGCGCAATCCCCTCTCCGAGGTGGCCACCATTCGCGCCATCGTCGAGTCTCCGTGCCAACGGTTACAGAAGCAACGGCAGAGCATCGGCAGCGAGGTCGAGAAATAGAGGTACTCCAACACGAGTGGCTGTACTCTTGAGTCTGCGATCAGTGCAATCGGTGAGATCACGATGAACGCTGAAACGCGCGCGGTGAAAGAAGAAACGCCGCCCGGCGAATTGATACCCCAAGGTGACCCCGCGTCTTTCGAATCGAACGATGTCAAAGGCCCGAGTGTAGGTCCACAGACGACCATAACACTGCAAATCGTCTGCTACGATACACCTTCCGTCTTCGGCAATTTTCCGTCATTTCTTTGCCCCCCTTTTTCCAATTGACAAAGAGACTCACAAATATCTTTAAGCAACATTAAAAAATTATTAAAACATAAAAGTGCCTTGTCAACTATTATCACGACACTACATCGAGATTTCATTATCGATCTCATATACAGTTTAGTGTAGATGACAAATTTTTGAAATTTTGTTATACAGTAGGTACACAGACGACCATAACACTGCAAATCGTCTGCTATGATATACACCTTCCGTCTTCGGCAATTTTCCGTCATTTCTTTGCCCCCCTTTTTCCAATTGACAAAGAGACTCACAAATATCTTTAAGCAACATTAAAAATGTATTAAAACTTAAAAGTGCCTTGTCAACGATTATCACGACAACACATCGAGATGTCATTATCGATCTCATATACAGTTTAGTATAGATAACTGATGAAATTTCGTTATACATTTTTTTAATAATTGCGTATCATTCACTGTGTATAATCCGCACAGTAATGCATAAACCAGCAGCTGTAAACACGGCAAGTATATAAACGTAAATGGTGCCTATATGTTACACGCGCTATAGTAACTACTATCGTGAGTTCCGAGGAATGTAGCGCCGCGCGGTGGTGTGCGTGATTGAGACGATTCGTCACCAATGCGCGCGCACATAGCCGCACAAACAACGACGGACTGACTCAGATCCGTCTCGTATCCCCATCCCCGCTATACGATACCCACTCGCAGTCCCCCCCCTCCCCCGCCCCACGTTCGCCGGTGATTCGACTGGGCGTACGGCCGACGACGGCGGGTTAGGCGCGTCGTCGTGCACGACGACGAGTCTGCTGCGAGCCACGACCGCCACGAGCGTCGGTGGATGCACGGAGGTCACGTGGCAATGACGGCCATCTTGCAAATAACGATCCAAGCATCTGCCCGTTCGCTCGTAGCCGGTAACTCGGTGTGGCGCGATGCTGCTGCTGCTGCTGCTGCGGCTGCCGTCGCCGCTGCTGCTGTTGCTGCTGCTGCACCAAGTTACCTATCCACCCAGCCACCCAACCAGTAAGCCAGCCAGTTCGTAACACCAGTCTCTGTACGTAACTACGTCTACGTAGATCATTCGTCGGAATATCCTGGGCGCTGAACTCGCGCTCTCTCTCTCTCTCTCTCTGCCTCTCTCCCTCGAAGCAGCTTTAATTGAGCTAACTGAGAACATAGCTCGCTTCAATTGCGCGATACGCTCGGTTCAAGTTCATCAGACGTAAAATCCCGACGTCGAGTCTCGCGTACGTTCGGACCACTGCCTGAACCCATGTCTTCGGCTCTTTAGAAAACAATAACAATAACAATGATAACGATTATTATTATTACGATAACAATAATAAAATAAACATGATAAGGTTACTTCCGCTCGACGTAACAGAGAAGATTATAAAGAATTTCGTGAGTACCAAACGGGTACACCGCGCGACGATGCAGCTCGTTGAGACGTGACCTTTGGGCGATGCGAGAACGTGGGAGGTTATAATACACTTAGCGCGAGCAACCGCGCGGTTTCGTATATCGTTGACGTCGCTTGTCGCGTCGTCGTTGCCTGCTACACTATACCGTGCACTCTTTGTGTGTGTGTGTGTAACTTACGGACCGAATTCAGGTCGAAGCTGCGTCGGGCTGCCTGCTGCAACGTGCATAATACACATGCACGGTACCACCATTACTCCCTTCACCACCACCGAGTCACAGTGTGCTATCTCATATACCGCAACACACGTTTGAGTGTAGACGGTTTGTGTATACGTCGATTTTGCGTGTAGACTGAAAAGAGTTCAAGTTGGAGGGAGCGGAATGGTTGGAGAGAGAGAGAGAGAGAGAGAAGCGGCTACAGTAGCATGTGCGTCGTCATCGGCCACATTGCTGCTGCGTCGCGCTATAATAGCTCCTAGAGCGAGCGATCGGCTGCTCCTCCATGTGTGTGTGTGTGTATTTGTGTGTGCGTGTTTGTGTGTATATCCCTCTCTCCCTCTTTCTCTCCCTCTCGCATACCGCTCTGAACTCGAGCAATTCCGAGAGGGAGAGCGTGATACTGTAATGGCGGCTGCGGCTGCGGCAGCGGTGAGAGTGCGTCGTCGTCGCTGGCGGCCCTCGGGTGGAGAAAGACAGACGGCCAAGACAGAGAGGTGAGCGCACCGGGAGGTCAAAGGCCTCCGGCTCGTTCGCTCGTTCTCTCGTTCTCTCGTTCGCTCGTTCGCGCTCGCGCGATCCCTGCGGCACCACCACTACTATCGGCAACTATGCATGAGTAACCACCGGCTGAGCCACTTCACTACTACCACTACCAGCAGCAGCAGCAGGGGCAGCGGCAGCAGCACCACTACCACCTTCTCCTCCTCCTACTCGACGTCCTTCTGGCTTCTCTCCGTTCCCTTCGCTATTCGTCAATACATAATGCATTTCGCATACAGAAATGGGACGGCCGGGCAGAGCCGAGCCTAGTCCGGAACGACGCATCGCGAGCGAGCGAGCGCGCGAGAACAACAACGGAGGGACGAGAAAGAGGAGACGGAGAAACCCACACGTGCGTGTCCGTGCTGTCTGCACGTGCTCCTCCAATACGACCTCACTTTCGGGCTCTCCGGCTCGAATGCCAGCCGCGCGAACCACGATGCAGTGCTCTGCGCGCTATACATGCGCATACACACATAAACGCAGGGACTATCGACGCACATCGCTCCAGTGTTCGGCGCGCGCGCGCATTTGTAAACGACGATGCACGTTGCGCGGTGGCAGCAGCAGCAACGGCGTTCATTAAGTGTAGCCAGCCAACAGCCAAAGTTTCAGTCGCTGTGATGTCGAATGCTGTATACTTGCGACGACAAAGCAACTCTACAGACGGGCGAAAGAGAGGGGGGGGCAGAGTTTATGCGCGCGTTGAGAGGCGCGAAAAAAGTGAGCGTCGTAAAGAGTGAGCGGAAAAGAATCAGTGACGCGACGAATATGACAATTGACAACTTGGGTATAGCGAGCGTCGTGCCGAACGTAAATAGACGATCTGATTGTGCAGTACGTTCCCCGCGCGTATACTATGTCGGATGTATCGCATACAGGCGCCTTCTACACGTGGATTGTTGTATCACCCGTTTGAAGACGCATGCGCATGCGCTATTTTGTTCGAACGAAATTGCATTGATCCAAAAACACTAATTGTTGGCCGTTAAAAACGAATAAATTAATTCTTGTTCTTATTCTTACGAATTGACTTAAAATTGAAAGAATACAATATTTCTTTGCCCCACTTTATCGTTGCTGTTTTAATCTCGTGTGATATTGTAGGGATTTGAAGTAAAACGCGAATCGTCGACGCTTGTTTTTGGACAACCAGCGAGCGAAGAGTCTGCCCGAATCGACGAAATTTTCTTCCGTGATATCGATCAACACGCGATAACTGTAAAGGTCTACAGAGTGCGTGCATGTTCGCCGGTTGCATAAAAGTAGAGAGGTATCGATCAGACGGCGGCAACGGTTTAGACCGTCCGCGCGTCACCAGTCACGACCGAGTTCTCGCATTCGTGTTTCGTATCCGTTAACGCGCGGCCACCCACGGGTTTTCGGTCCGTTAAGAGCGAAAGATTCGACTGAAAACTCTGTTACTCGTTTCGCGAACTTTTGCCTAGTCGGAGAAATGACATTTGAATTTCCATGTATAAATTTCGCGATGTCGCGGATGAGACGACGCGTTTTTGCAAGATCGCACAATACGGGTCGAGTCGGGTTACGCGCGCGTGTATACTCTACATTATTCGATGACGCGGAGGGTCGATTACCGCGAGTCGGCAGATAGGACGAAAATATTATTGGTATCGGTCGGCGGTGTCGGTAGCAGCGGGTGATGGCGGTGGTTGGGGGAGGGGGGGAGGGAGACGTGCGCGGCATATTTAATCTCGACGAGCGGTGTGCAAGAGCGTCGAGTGACAAGCGGGGCATTCCAAAGTGTACGTCTGATAAGGACAGCTGCGCTTGGGATATGCCGGGCTTCCAACGTCCATGGGCAAAGAGTCGGGCGGGTGTCGACTTATCAGACGACGACGCGCGCGAGTCACTGAGAGAGGAGACTATGCGGGACGGACGTGTGTGAAGGACAACAGACGAGTTCCGATCAACCATACAACAATATTTTTTCACACCACAATTGTCTTTATCTCCGTTGTGTATTACGTACTCGATGCGATAGACGGAATGGGAGGCTATTGAGTCCAACGGTGTTGGAGACTCGGGTTTGTCAAAAGGCTATAGAAACGGACGAGTTTCTTACACGATCAACGCTAGAGGCTATACGTCTTTTGGCTTCCTACTCGCACGTGCCCATTCGCTGGGTTCACAGGTCTGAGCTCGCTCGGTCGATAAAACAATCTCGCCCGTACCGATCGGGTTAGGCTAGTGCCACGGCTGTCCGATCGCTGTTGCACCGGTTTCTAATTGTAAGCCGCAACGAAAGGCATTTCGCGCTGCGATGCCAGACGAGACTTTGCATTCCAGTTGTCGAGTCGTTGCTCTCGCTCTCGGTGCTTCTATATATGTACGGAGAAGTGTACAAAGGTGCGCGAGAGCCAGAGCAGCGTTTACACTGCGGTGTGTAGGTATCTACAGTCGAGGTCAGCCGTCTCGGCTAAAGTCGACTACTCGAGTGAATCGAGCGAGAAGCTCGTACACAGCGCAGAAGTGTGTCTAAACAATGGTGGAACGAGCAGAGGAGAAATAAAGAGAGCTGCGAGGGTCGAGGAGAATTGTAGCAGAGGGGAGAGGGGAGAGGGGGGACGTCATGGTAAACGCAGACCAAAAATCGCTGCTACGAACTCATTGACAGTGGCGCATTCCAGAATCGATTCTGCTGCTTGTGATGAATCAAATTCACGCACCGTCCATCCACCTTCTTTTATTCCGACTGGATGCGCCCGATCGATCGTCGAGCATTTTACGGCCAAAAGAGGCGATGAGTTTTCGAAGCTACGATGCACTTTCGCCGCTCTCTATCTCTGCCTCTCTCTCTCTGTTTCCGACACTGTCACGACCGGTCTTCACTTACCAGTTTACTACCTGCTGCCGTCGCCGCCGCCGCCGCCGCCGCGCGAGCAGATGTTGCGGGAGTCGCCCCAACTGCCGAACTGCCTGTCTTTTTTCCTTGTCTCTCACTTTCGCACGATACCTTCCTCAAATACCTACCGCTTACTCCCCCTCTCGCTTGTCGTCACGCCTTCTATACATTTCTATACGAGGACAGTCCAGCGCGGCATCGAGTCCCACGAATATCGAGCTTTAAGGAGTTAAAGGTTAGGCCGCGGCATACATAACCTCACACTTGTTTTCGACGGCGTCGTCGTCTCTCCTACGGACGACGACGACGAGACTCTCGATATTTTCGCACTTTTATTCTCTCGAACCGTACACACGAACAAGTTCAAGTTTTCGAGTGTTCAAGTGTGTTTATTAAAAACGCACATGTGTATAACTGGAAAGAAGGAGACGAGTAAACAAGTCGCTAAACGAGTTTAGCTGGATGAATAACAAAAAAAAAACAACACAGAGTCGAGGCGAATGACGCCGGAGACTCGGGAAGGTGCAAACAGGCTTGCAGAGGTGGACTGTAGCGCTTGAAAATAATCCTGTACGGTATTGCGAGGGGAAGCAGCAGCAGGAGCGAGCGACAGAGAGAGAACAAAAAAAAACAGAAAGAATGGGGCCAACCGAGAAGCGACTTGTGCAGCAGCAACGGCAGCAGCAGCAGCAGCAGCAGCAGCAGCGGGGCAGACTCAAGTGCGCCGCGGCGGTGTGTAGGCACGGACGAGGTAGGGAGAGTGGAGAAAAAGATGGTGCCATTGCGCAAGCGAGCAAACCTGCAGCGGCAGACTGGACTGACTGGCGTAGCGCGTGGCTCGCTGCTGCTGCTGCTGTTGCGAACAGCTCGAAAATCACCGATTACGCTTCTGTCGAGAATTAAGCATATTTTTACGAATGGTCGAAATGATTACACAGAATATTTATTGTTGGGGCGGATATTATTAATTACAAATGTTTTATATTAATCCCGATCGCGATCTTTAGCACGTCAGCGCGTTATCACTCACTAGCCAAGACTGTCGACTGTCAAAATCGCTGTGAAGTCGGTCATCTATTCGTTTGTCGTTTGATTACACAGAATATTTATTGTTGGGGCGGATATTATTAATTACAAATGTTTTTTATTAATCCCGATCGCGATCTTTAATACATCAGCGCGTTAAACGTTGTCACTCTCTAGCCAAGACTGTCGACTGTCAAAATCGCTGTGAAGTCGGTCATCTATTCGTTTGTCTATTGTCATATCCTGTGTCCTTGGAAATAGTCAGCTAAATTCGTTACAATATATATACATAAAAAGCCGCCGTCATTCTTCTATGCATCGACGTAACTGACTGTCTTCCGACAAACGACTTCCAGGCTTTTGACGCTTTTTTACTTTCTTACGAAATAGTATTCGTGAGACGCGACAGTCTAGTGGCCTATATCTACACCTATTATAGGTACTATTAACGCTACGCGTAGACACCTTGTTATTTACGTTGAGTGCTTCGGGTCACACTGCGGTTTCAAAAAGAAGAGAGTAGTTCGACAGAAACAAGCTCGTGCGAACGATTGCGTTCGAAAATCATGAAGGGACCAGATTGCGGCGTGCGCTACAGGTAGACAGGTATATACAGGTATACAGAGTCGCTCGGTGATCTTTCTTCGATATCGTCGGTGCGCTGCTGACGCACCGATCGAGTCTATGGGAAGGAGGTCGCGCGCGACCTTAAACGCGCGCACGTTTTCTCGTCGCTTGGCGCGCGCGTACACCAAGATCGATGGGACGTGCGGGGAATAGCGGGAAATCGATCATCCGGCCTTCCCGGAACCCGAGGATTCGACTCCACGAACTGGGCCAGAGTGAGGATAGACACATCGAAACAGAGAGGGGTCAAGAAAGAGGAAGAAAGATAAAGAAAGCGAGTGGGAAGAGCGACAACTCGATACCGAAAATCGCGAAAAATCGGATTGACTTACCGATCAAAAAATATAGGGTAGATGTACCATTAGTGGCCACTGTATCTATTGTGGCAATTTTTATTATTTTATTCTTCAAATTATTTGTTCCCCACAATTGCACGTTGATTTTTTTAACAAATGCATTTGAATGCACTGAATGACTTACCCGACGATTTTTTTTTATTACATGTTTAGAATTATTCCTTTGAATGTGATGGCCACAATTGGACCTAAGATGGCCAAAAACGTCTACCCTACGTCCACACTCGCAGAAGCGACGATGAAGAGGGTCGCGGGGGACGCGGAGAAAGTAAATTGGGAAGCGGCGGCGGAACGAGCAGCGACACGACGAATGGCATTTTCTGCAGAGACTCGTCACGACGATTAACGGGATATGCACACGCCGTAAGATTAATTGGGTAAAAGTGCCGTTGTCCAGAATTAGTCGAGACGTGGCCGCGCGCACTCTGGTATAGCGGCTGGAAAAACATGGATAGACGCGAGATGGTCGCGTGGCTGACCTAGATGGTCGCAACGGCTGTACGGCCGTTGCCGCGCCGCAAACTGGCGCTCCTGTTCCAGCTTCGCCCTGCCTCATTTCATCGTTTCTCTTGCCCGTCCGTCCGTCCAGACCGTCCAGACCGTCCGTCCGTCAGTCTGTCTCTCGCCGATGTCTCCTTCGCTGCTCGTTCGACGTACCTACGCCACACAAGCGGCCACTTGTATCTCGGAGAAAATCGCGCGCTCCGGCAGACTGACCCTCGGGGGCCCCCGACAGAGGCATCGACAACACAGCAGCGGCGGCAGCAGCAGCAGCGACGAGAGAAGCATCGAGGGACGAGAGAAGTGGCGGCGCGAGGATCAGGCGCTCACGGCAAAATCGACGGCAAGCCGACCGAGCGACCGTCGTTGGCCGCGACGCGATCTCTTCGCTCGAGGCTGTTGGGTCAGTTTCTTGCCGCGCTCGGGTCTCTCGGGCCTCGGAATGGCCCGAGGGAAGGGACCGCCCCCCTCCCCCCCCGTTCCTTCGAGACTGTTATACTAGGAGCGTCAGATTCTCTCGATCCGGAATCGGAGAGACGAAGCAGCAAGTAACGACTTCGCGGAAAGGTCAGGATCATCGGTGCTACGGCTAAACGTTCTCTTTTCCGGCGCGTTTGCGACTGAATAATCGCTACGGGAACCCAGTGGGTTATTCCAGATACTAAATCTACGAAGCCGGCGGGATCGAAGGATGCGCGCCGCGCGAACGAAACGTGTGTGGAAGAATCTTTCAAGGTCACGCGTCTTTACGCTACTGAGTACACAAAACCTGCTGTTTTACAACGAATCCCGACTCGATTCGTAAAATATACAGATTTATATATTTTATTTGTTTCGCAGCATCTGGGTTTGATTTTCTCGTATTTGATCAAAGACGTCCTCAGTGTTGATAAATACCTACGTTCACCCAAAGGGCCAAGGATGGGAAATAGCACATTCAGCGAATGTACACCACTAGCCAACCCGCAGTTGTTACCTATGAATTATTCAGAGCCCGGATAGCAAGTTTCTCGGGGATTTGTTGCGGCTGTAGCGTATAACCAACCACCGGTTGGCTGGTATATCACTACTGCCTGTATAGCCAAGCTACAGGCAGCATCTATAGGTAGGTACCTATGTACAACTGTTGTAAATCTTTAAGTGTGCGTTTTCATCGATTCACACGGCAACAAACGGAAGCACGCGCGCCGACCTGGGCAAACTTTATATTGTTCGGACGAAATTGCGCGGATGTGAAACACTTATTTCTCCGACGTTTGCCATCTCTTGAAGCAAACTTGAGCATATAAGTTGTCCCCGTTGATTATCGGGGAAAAAAAAATACGTAGGTACAACAGTGCGGTGAAAATAGAAAGTACCTACACAGAAGGTGCTCTTCCTTCTCCTTTTTTCTCTCTCCGTCTCTCTCTCCCTCTCTCTCCTTCTCTGTCCCTCTACGCCTTCTTCCACTTCTATTTCCGTGCCATTTCTAAGCTATAAGCGCCGAATACGAATGACGTCTGGTCGAGACTGCCTGAGCTTTCGGAGAACGCGAGCGCGAGAGAGAAAAGTTTGCAGCATCGCTGCGTCCCCACCTCCCCTCTTTTCTCGAGATTTACTGCTCTTTTACCGAGATCTCCGGCGCGGCCGCATGCGCCGCGCGCAGGCGAAGCCTGGACGAGGAAAGGGAGAATGCAGAGAGGGTATGAACGGCAAGTCCGTTGTAGTAGTGGAATAAACCGGTTCGACAGGTTCGGCTTCCAACATTTACCTGACCATGTAGCGCCTCTCCGTGCCCCTAAGCTTCTCCTGTTCACTGTGGTTATGTATTATGCAGTACCCCTGTGTGTGTCTCTCTCTCTCTCTCCCTCTCGTCGCCATCGTTGCCACCACCCTTCTCACCGTCTTCACAACGCCGACTTTCTATCCTTTCGCTCGTTCTTTCTTGGTTCGTCGCTTTGAACTATGTATGCATGCATGCACGCAGTCTTGTATGTATGTATATATATATAACGCATAACTACGCGCGACGTATCCGGCCCCGAGGCGAGCGGACACACGCAGTCCCAGTATCTCTCTCTCTCTCTCTTCCTCTGTCTCTGTCTCTCGTCCAGCAATCTTTCCCTCTTCCTCCTTACGCGCAAAGAAGCACTGGAGCAAAAGCAAGAAAGACTGGTTTGGACGCTATTCTTTTCCGCAGATGAAGACCGGAGTGGAAATAAATAAATAAATAAATAAATAAATAAATTAAGTGCGTAAGAATGATTCATCAGTCGGGCATTATTATTTTTAATGTTACTATTTTATTTTCCGCAGATGAAGACCGGAGTGTAAATAAATAAATAAATAAATAAATAAATAAATGAAGTGCGTAAGAATGATTCATCAGTCGGACATTATTATTTCTAATGTTATTATTTTGCATTTCTTCGCCAGAAGACAATAGTATTCAGTCTAAGCGCAGAATGAGTTGTGCAGTAAAGAAACGTGGTTACATTCTTATTTATAACCCACGAGTTGGTGGAAACAAGATTTGCCGCGCCTCTGTGGAGGTGAGGATGAGGAAGAGAGTGAGAGAGAAGAGAGACGGGGGGAGGGGGCTTAGTGGCTGCACTTGACTGAAGGAAGAGGCGAAGCGTGTCTAAGCGCGTAAGCGAAAAATAAAGCAGCGCCGGTTAGCGTTTGATCCGCGACGTCCCCTCGATAAGCGGTCCCGAAGCACCCGCCGGCAAGTCGCGGAGTTCGCGTGAAAGAGCAAGAGAGAATATCTATGCTGCTCGATCTATTTTTACACTAATTTACGAGCGCGCCAAGGCGCACTCGGATATAAATATAATGAGCGGATATATTCGTAACGGACGAGTTTCGCGTGCGGGACTTGCACCTGGCGTGGCATGTCACTCGAGTCGCTCTCTCTCTCTCTGTCCCTCTTCCTCTCTGCATTCGGCTCTCCTCAACTCCAAGAACGCGACAAGGGAGAGCGAGATGAAAAAAAAAAAAAAAAAAAAAGTACTATCTCTTGTCGCACGCAATCTACGTCGGTGCATCCTATACTCATAGCTGTCACAGCTTCTATCGTTATTCAGCATTACTCCACCGATATAGATACGTAAAGTATAAACCATATCATTTTTTCGTCCCTGTGAACGAAAATCGGTTTATCAATCGTAAACACGACGGAAAGCGAAAAATGCGCAAAGACGTAATCACTGTTGAAAAATGATTGGCACACACAACACGAGAGGGTCGCCTCGAATCACACGTGCAAACGGCAATTACGAACCGACGGCAGTGACTCATTGGGTCGAGGACCTTTATGGTCGGCGCTAATGACACTGTGCGCGCCTAGGCCTATACCGCGCGCGAGCAGCGCTCGGCAGTTGCTTCCTCGACTATGGCGCGAGACTTTTTCGGGCCACGTCTCGCGACGACGACACATGTATACGTATACTCACGACGACACGTAACACGCAACACAGTTGGGAGGGGAGGATTCGAGGCACGCACAAATGCACGCTTTATTAGCCTCGTGAAAAGCGTGCGAGCGTGTGATGCGTGCAACAAGAGCACAAGGGGTTCGAGCGCTCACGGATAGGCTGACGCACGAACACACACACGCACATAGACACTAAACTACCGGCATGTAATATATCGCATGCTCGCTTATCGAACCTCGACCTAGACAACTTTCCACTTGCCCGAGAATCGTGGCCTAGCCGCATTTTTAACCCCCCGCGCGATTTCCTCTCGTAATCCTACAACGATTCAATAGACATTTCTGTAACATTTTTTTTTTTTTTTTTTTTTCTGACCGAGAAGGGAATCCGAGTGCCCAAATGTAGGCCGAGAATAATTCGAGGCTTCGCGTTGAGAGAAAGAGAACTCTACCTGCTCCCGGTGTGCCGTCCACCTGGTACCGCGGAATGCAATCTCACCGGTTTTCAATGATTATTATCATTATTATTATTGTTATTAAGAATCAATCCAATCAAGTGAATGGAGTCGAAATGTATCAAGAGTCGACGGATGCAGCAGGTGCGCGCGCACGGTTGAAAAATCTAGTTGACAGGTCGATTGTGCATTGTGCAATCTACTCACCGAAGCATCCTCTTCTCGTGTCGATCTCTCTCGAGTATCTCTTCGGGGCTCGGGTGAGCCGGCGCCGCGACAAGTCCGTGGGGCAGAGGCGGATATCGCGGTGGTCTCCAGAGAATTTCCGTAGCACCGGTTGTAGGATTAGGATGATGATGTTGCTGCTGTTGTTGAAGATGATGATGATGGTGACGTCCGGACGGGGAGGACGTTGAACTCTGATATCCGAGGCTCGCCGAGGTGGATCCCGCGGATGCCGAGGAGGGCGCCGACGAGGGTGTCGCGGATGTCGCGGGGCTCGCGATCATCGCGGACGCCGGTAACTGAGCCGGGTGAGCCTGGGGATGGGCCATGAGTAGAGAGGTGTGCTGGACGCTTTGGACGTGCCAGATACGGGCCGGTGTGGCCGAGGCTGTTGCGATCGAGGGGTTATTGGCCGACGAGAAGGAAGACGAGGAGGACGACGATGAGTAGGAGGAACACGAGGACGATGAGGACGACGAGGCGGCCGCTGGTGCACCGCCGGATAAGGGCGCGGCGGGTACGCTCGTGATTTCCTCGGCGCTCAACGCCGAGCTTCGACTTCCGCTTCGCTCGTCGCCGGAGCTCGCGCTCCTGAGGGAGCTGTCGGAACCGCTGTCCCCGTAAATCGAGCACAGATTCGTTGCTGACGGGATTCCCACTGACCCCGTTGAGATCCGCGACTGCGCGACGCCGCTGCCAACGCCGCCGCTGCCGCTGGTGTCAATGAGACTCCCGATTCCGAGTGCAATGCCGCAGCTACTACTGCTACCGTTGCTGCTGCTGCTACTGCTGCTACTACTGCTGCTGCTACTGCTGCTGCTTCTGCTACTGCTACCGTTGCTACTGCCGATGCTGCTACCGATGCCACTGCTGCTGCTGCTGGCGCTTCCGAGCGGGCCAATGATACCAATTGGGCCCGAGGTTCCGCTTCCGGAGTATACCAACTTGTTGCTGTTGTTGCTGATGCTGCTGTTGCTGTCGGCGGATCCAACGTGGATACGGTGAATGCCTCCCGCGGCTGTGGGAACGGCTGTAGAGCCAGGTAACAAGGATACACCGACGGCCCTGGTCTCCACCTCCATGAGGTGGCCGGCCTCATCGCCACAGCTCGATTGATTTATCGAATGCGAGTCTCGCGGATCGTTGCCCGATGCGGTGAAGTTGCTCACATTCGCCGAATGCTTCGGATTCGTCGAGTAATGATGATGCTGCTGCTGGTGCAGTTGATGTCCACTGCCGCTTACTGCGATTCGCTGCTGCTGTTGTTGGTGCTGCTGTTGCTGCTGCTGTTGCTGTTGTTGATGATGATGAGAATGTTGAATGACCGGACTGGCGTTTGGCGAGTAACGCTCCTGGATTGTTGGCTCGTGTGTCTGCTGATGGTAATTGTGGAGATTTTGATGCTGCACCGGTTGAAGATGGTGATGTTGCTGTTGCTGCTGTTGCTGCTGCTGCTGCTGGTGGTAATGAAACTTGTGCTGTTGATACCTGTGCGGATGATGCTGCGACGCCGTTATCGTCGTCGATTGGTGCGACGCTGGCGGCGGTGGCGGTAGCGGCGGCGGCTTGTTCAGCCTTTCCGACAGTATAACCGGGCTCTCGTTGTGCCGGTTGCGCTCCTGCTCTTCGAGGAGCAGGTTCTGCCTCCCCGGGCCAACATTCAGCGGACTCAGTCTCTCCAGCACGGAGCCGTTGTCTGTCCGACAACCCGACTCAACGAATTCGACGAACTCGACGACCGATTCGACGCTCGGCGCTCGCTGCTCGCGAATTGTCTCGCTCGGCGAGACGGCGACGTCGAGACTTATTCTCGCACCGCGATCTTCTCTCGATATATCGACGGACGGAGCCGCAACGACGACGACGCTCACAGAGCTCTTCTCCGCGGAATCCTCAGCCGACACTCTTTTATCGCTCGTCTCTTCCGTAACAACCCGTTCGTCCTTTTTTTCCTCCTTCGCCTCTCGCTCGAGTCGAGTCGCCGCTTGCGCTCGGCGATTGGTAGCCTTTCTTCGGTCTTTCGCCGGGAGTCTCAACGTTTCGCCGGACGATCCAACGACGACGACTCGCTCGTGATTTGCATCATTTTCCCCGTCGACAACGACAGACTCGACTGTACTGACAACTCCATTCACGAGAGATTTGACTCTGTCGTTGGAACAATCCGCGAGAGTCTTCGACGATTTTTCTCGGTTGTACTCGGTCGATCGATCGATGACGACGCTGTCGATCAACGCTTTACCATTCGGTGGGCCGCACGAAGTGTCCGATTTGTCGGGAGGTGGAGGCTCCGGCTCGCGATCTCTCTCCCTCGACTCGCTCTCCTCCTCTTCCTCGAGCTCCGCCGATTCTTCGCGACTTCTTGGCAATTTTCTCGAAACGTTCGATGACGACGCTGCTGCTGCTGCTGCTGATGCTGTTGCTGCTGCTGCTTTCACAGCCGCCGTTTCCTCTTTATTCTCTTTGTCTGTATTTGCACCAGTTTCCTCTTCGTTACCGATATCACTTCTCGTTTTCCTATCCGATCTCAAACGCCTCGTCGAACTGCTGTTCGCTGTCTTGAGTCTCTTCACGAGAGGGTGATGCGCATTCCCGGCTTCCTCGTCCCGTTCCTCCGACGCCGTTGTCGCAGTCGCGTCCTTATCCTCCTCGTCCTCGGCGTCCGATCGACCGCCGTCCAATCGTTCGGAATCCTTTGACGACGATTTGCCGCCCCGACTTACACGACTCTCCTCTTCGTCGTTTTCCCCGTGACTCTGATCGTCCTTGATTCGCTCGCGAGATTTCGGGTCAACCTCGGACCTCGCGGATCTTCGGGGATTCGCGTTTCTCACTAGCCTCACGGGCGGTGACTCGTTCGCCTCGACGACAGTGGCGGCGCTTTTCACGTTAGCGCCGGCGTTTCGTCTGCGAAGCTTGGAGAGTCCGCTGCTGCTGCTGCTGCTGGCGCTGGCCGTAGCGGCGTTGTTCGCCTCCTCCAACACCGACCTTGAGACTACTCTATTGCCGGGTCGTCCCGACAGTAGTGGACCCTTGTTCTCACGGTCTTCCTGTTTCCCCGACAGCGGGCTGCTGCTGCTGCTCTCCTCGCCGTCAACCGCACCTTTGTTACTCTCACCGAGAGTTTCCTCGCTCACTCGTCTTCGTCGATTGTTTCTCGAACTCGCCTTTTCTGTAACAGCCAGACAACAGCAAACATTATTATCGGTTTATCGTCCTCGTACACCTACACTTTTAAAAATCTACGGTGTCAAACGCTGCTGGTGTGGATTTTTTCCTGCTGTCGCTTATAGCAGTGTTAATAGTAACACTTTTTACGGTGTAAAATGAACACCAGCCGTTTCGTTAAATTTTTCCTGTATTACCGACGAAACACTGTAATACTTTTCGCTTTAAGGGCATGAATGCACGTATCATGTATGATTTTTTATTATCTCGTGAATGAATTAGTCGCTTTTCTCAGTTTTTATTAAAAAATTGAAGAAAAAAAATTGACTTTTTAATTACAGATTCCTCTACCGGGTAATTGATCTGTAATTTTTTTTTTCGAAAATTAAAATTCTGACTAATTCATTAACAAGATTCACATTACTGGCGTCTGTATTTCAATTTTGGCTTCGATCCGTTGATAATTCGCGATAAACGTCACTTCTGATTTTTTTAGGTGAAAATCGGTATTTCAGATTCAGTTAACATCGCTCATTATCACCGTGATTGGTGTGGACCTATATGGACCCCGATTTTAACACCGGATTTTTAACAGTACCGAAACTCGAGGTCAGCAACGAGACGCGCGGACGACGTTCCGCAACCGCATTTGATCTTCCTCGTTTGGATGTCTGCGCGATGCGCGCACGTGATCGCACGAGTCAGTCGGCGCGGGATATGGTGTAAACGAACTGAAATCGCTACACACAGAGTGCACGCCGGGATTCAGGTGGAAGCAAAAAAAGCTCCGGTCGAGCGCGCGGCTCTTGGAGCAGCGCCAGACTATCTCGGCGGCCGCGGCTCTCGGGTGTCTCGAGAAACCCTGCACGTTGCTTCGTGCCAAGTGCCCCGCGTGCACATTCTTATCCCGTAGTAGCGCGTCTCTCGCGCGCTGCTCCCTCCCCTCCCCCTCTCGTCCTCACCGATATTGCATACCTATATTTACAGTATAATCAACTTGAAATAGATTTACGTCGAGCTATAGAATTCCGCGCTAAAATAGTGCGCGCGCTCGCGATACATTTTTTGTTTTTTTTTTTCAAAGGCGAGAAATAAACATGACGAAAAAAAAGTGCTGTCACTAAACTGTTTATCTTCGTCTGGAAGCGAGATAGTCGCGGATAGAGCGATATAGAGGCGCAGGCGCGAACGCTCGGATTCGGCTTTATCGGCCTTTAACACGCGCGTAATTATCGCTCCGTAGCATCGCCGGCAGCAGCAGTCACAGACGAGCGCGTCACATCCGGTCACTGACCATTCAATCGTTACGGATTCACCGCGACTTGCTAACGGCAAGTGACTTGGTCTGTGGACCTCGTCGACGACGATTCTTGTCTTGTTCGTCGTCGCCGTCGTCGTCGTCGTATTCATCGTTGTGCGGGTGCGCGTAATAAATAATTCAATCGAGCATTTCCAGGCTGATTGCAATGCCAAGAGTCTTTCTCTCAGTCTTTCCTTATCATTATCATATTTCCAACAGCCACCCATAGATATATTTATCCGCGGTAAATAACTTCGTCAAATATTGGTACACGAACTAATAGACTCGAGAATGGCAGCAATGTACAGAATCTTCGATTGGAGCAATATATAGAATCTTGTAATTCGAACTGCAATGTATCGAATGTAATTGGAGTTTGCACAATTCGATTACAAAGTCAACATTATGAAATATCGATGAAGAGAAGATGATGCACGCGGAATGAGGCTCTGCTGCAGCAAATGTAGAAAGAGTGAGGAAGAAAAAAAATGCATATACGAAGGGGCTTCGAGTAATAATGATCTCTGATATGTTACATGAGCCCTCCTCGCACAAGAGCCTCGTGCTCGGAGGATATGTGTAGTCTCAACACACAGACACAAACGATGTGTGCGCAAGCTCTCTGTATCTCTCCGTCTCCCTTTGCTGCCTCGACTCGTCGACGCTGGGGTTTCAAGATTTTGCGCGGAGTTAAGAGGCAGGCAGGAGAATCGCCGGGAGAAAGGAGTGAGTCATCGGATGTAACGGTACTCGTGTTCTACCTATTCCACTTCTCTACAAGGTGCATCGAGGGGGAGTCGCCCTGTTTATTATGGTCCTCTCTCGAGCTCTCGCTCTCTCTCTCTCTCCGAGCCAGAGGAAGTTGCACATGATTTTGCGATTCTCGTCTCGGAGAAAATTCTCCGTAAAACGAAGCATCGACGTTTCTCGGCGAATTTTCTCAATGCGCTTTGCTAGACGACGTCGCGCGGATTTCAACGGCGTTGTTGGCTGGTTGGTGTCTCGGTCTCGCTTGGCTTTAGCTGCTGGCAGTGGCAGAGCGCTAGAACCGGCGGCACACAAGCGACCGCGACCGCTGGAGAGAGAGAGAGAGAGAGAGAGAGAGAGAGAAAGAGTCGTTTATTACGTGCCCTGGGGCCAGGCCCCCTAAGAGCACCGTGCAAAATTATGTACATATACACCAATAATACAATACGCGCACTTCACATACTGCGCAGGCAATAGAGAAAGAGAGAAGAGAGAGGGAGAGAAAGAGAGAGGGAGAGAGAAAAGCCCGAGTATCGGCGCCGATATCGGTGAAGTAGACGATAAAGAAGAGGAGTAAAAAAAAAAAAGCACGTAACGCCCGCCCGCTCGCTGAACCACGCGCGCCCGAGGTGAAAGGAGAGGGAGGAGAGGCGAGACTGAAACGAGAACCGGAGAACCGAAGAACCGGTAGAACCAGTTTGATCGACTACACAGTCGACTGGTATCGCATTAACCCCCGTCTCGCTCTCTCTCCCTGTCTGTCTCTCTCTCTTCCTCTCTTCATCGCTCCCTCTCTTCCTCTCCCTCTTCTTCGATGCTGCTGCTGCTGCTGCTTCTCTCGTTTCGCGTATCGTGTCTCACGTCTCTCTGCTTAGTCCGGTGCTATTTCTCCTTTGAAAGAGTTTAGGGTGTGGCATTGAAACTTATCCACGGAAAACTTGCGCTTCCTCCATAACAACATCCGACAGCCGCGTCGCGCGAATTTCCGCGAAGCGACAAATCGTGCATCGATTAAAATCCGAACGCGCGGTAGATAACGATATCGTTGTGGCTGGAAATCGGGTTTTTTTATTGCACTGCGAGTGCATCCGCATTGGCGGTGACGCCTTTGGAAAATTTGTGAAATATCTAATCGCGAGGTGCCTATGATTGACGTATCGTCAGATAAATCGGAATTTTTCACCTCGGGTGGAATATTTATAAACGGTATCGAGCGATAAAAAGCGCTCGGTTGTAGGTTGATGACCAATCTGCCGATGTATCTTGTTGTGACCTAATAATCGCAGTCATCGAAGAATGCTACCTATCTCTATCTTCTCCTAAAAAGTTATTGGCGAGATTTATCGATTTTCGAGTTTTGCTATCGAATAGTCATCGGATAGCGTTTTCAGACTTTACTAAATCGAAACAAAAAAATCGCAACAATTAAATTCACGGAAGAGACGAGACTATTTTGATTTTATATTCAAGCAAGCTATGTGATGGGCAGTGAAGAATTTTCCGGAGAAATTAATGCGATACCGGCGCGCGTCACGAGCAACGTCACGTGGACATTGCGACGAAAGAGAGACGATAGCAACACGAACCGAGATTGAATTACTTAAATTTACGTAAGCGTAAAAGTAGATGCCCCTGCATCTACTTTTACGCTTACGCCGATGAATTTAACTTTACGTCGGTTTAAACCTGACGCTTCATTCGCGCGCCCGCGAATTCTATCTTCCGCTACCGTTGCAGCTTCTATCTTCGCGACGCGTTTTCGCTGTCGCCTCCCTTTCGTCGCGATAACCGAGCGAGTTATCAGTCGTACGACTTCCTGGACAACAGATACTCCACTGAAATCTCGGATCTTCCGCCTCGCCTATTTACCCGCCGAGATAATCTCCGACTGATCTCGCAATTGCGAATGACGCAAAAGTTCGCGCGTATTTCGACAAACTTTGGAATGGTGATTCAGTTGTGTCGGAAAATGAGTTCGTCTCGCTCTTAACGACAGACACACGTCTGATGCGACGCCATCGGCGCCGCGACGGCCGCAAGAGCGATCGCTCCGACGCCACGTTGAGTGCTCCGCTTTAATACTTGAAGGGGGCAGAGGCAAAGAGAAGGAGAAGGAGAGAGAGAAAGAGAGAAAGAGAAGCGAGGGACCGGTTGATCCAGTATAGACAGATATGCTAGCCGGATATAGCAGAACCAAAAGGATTCTCGTCCCAGCAGCAGCAGCAGCACCTTGAGACGATGTGTCGAGCGTCTCCGTCGTTGCCTTACGCTCCATCGCAATCGCCAATGACACTTATAGCAGCTCAGTCGCTATCGTCCCGACATCACTTCAACTCCCAACCCGTTGAGTGCGTCGTCCGCTTCTGATATTCGGTCTCAGTCACCTGATTTTTCCTCCTTCTCCTCCCTCCAAAACCCGCCCTCCTGTCCGGCGGCAGTTGTTACAGATGAATGCACATCCGCGCGGCCCGCATACCTTCAAACGAGCCCACGAAGCACGCGACGAAGAAGCAGCAAATGGAGGACGCGAAAGATAAAAAAAGCAACTCACGAAAAAAAAAAAAAGAAGAAAGTGAAGAAGAAAAACCGGAAAGGAATAATAAATAAAGAGGATAATCGAAGAGCTGACTAAACTCGCGTGGGGCCCCCTTTTGTGGTTCCAGGTATATCCCGGTAGGTCGCTCGAGGCGTGTATCACACCGACGGAGTTGTATATATATACGCACCAGCTATATCTGTGTATATATCAGTTGTACATAAGGTCGGTATATATACCTTCGAGTTACAGCGCAGGTAGCGGATACCGTATATTTAGCGCTAGTCACAGGTATACGACCCTGCAAAGCCCCCAACCCGTGGTCGAACCTCTCGTGCTCTTCCTCTTCTCTTGTACGAGTCTTGTGCTGCTGCTGCTGCTGCTGCTGCTGCTGCTCGTGTCTGTAGAACCAGATGGAAACCGGCCTCTGCGCTTATAGGAGCGCTGCCTTCGCTGCTCCAGCTTCGCGAGAGAATGAGAAGAACCGGTCGCGGCGGATGACTGTGTTTGTATTTATTTGTGTGTGTGTGTGAGTGCGTGCTGTTCGCTTGCGTCTCTGCGTGCGTGTCTACCCGGTCGGTTGGTTGGTTGGTCGGTTGCTTCCTAGCCTGCTGCTGCAGGCCACCACCCTCCTACCTCGCCCAACACGTTTCGGCGAAGCTCGCAGAGCCGCCTCTCGAGTATAGGCACCTTCAGCGCAGAGCAGAGCACAGACCACAGACCACCACCGCTACCACCATCACCACCACTACCACTGCTATCACCACCACCACCAGGCGCTCCAGCAGAGGCCATTAGCGGACCACCTCTCCCCCTCCCCACGCCCTCGACCGTCCGGCCACCCGAGCCTCCTTTCCTGCCTAATTAATCCAAACTATTCTCAGAACGCGTTCATCTCTATTAACAAAAAATAATTCGCCCAGTGTCGAGAACATTTCGGGAATGTCCGAGCCGACGTATTTCTTCTCTCTATCTCTTTCTCTTATGGACTCGCTTCTCTTCTTCCTTGGTTCAAAGTCACGGCGAGGTCACAGAGCGGGTAATAATCGCATCTGGCACAACCGGATAGATTTATTTTCAGGAAGGTCGACGTCGTAATCGACAAATGAATAACGCTCAAAGATTTGCCTTTTTTTTTCTTTTCTTAAAGCGGCTATTGGATTTTCTCCGGCTACGAGTGCTGTTTTCCAGGAATGCAATTATCCCGGATTGCTGAACACCGAGACGCCTCTGCCTCGTCGGCCGTTTCGTTGCGTAACAACGATCGTTATCACCGACCACGAATTACGTCGTTGTGTATAGCCAAAGGCGGTTTGGTGTTTCTTGGAGATAGCTGCGAGTATCGAGACACATTATTTTGTAGCAATCTATGTATTTCTGGCTTACACACTCACTAACATGCTCAGTCTCTCTCCCTCACTCACTCACACTCAAACACACATTCATTCTTGAGCTTCGATAGATAGGTTAATAGTAAGATTCCAGAGTCGTCGTTTCCCTCAGTTTTACATACCATCGAGCTACTGAATGATAGGAGGAAGCTGAAACCGTCATCTTTCACACGGAATGCGTACCTCGTTCGGTTAAGGCCTGAGAAGCAGCCGTAAATGTAAAGAGAGGCTGAAGAGACGGGGGTGGAGGGGAGGATGCGATTAGGCAATCGCGTTTCGAGGAAGTAGGAGCCGTAAAATCCGTTCGATCGACGCGGCACGAGAACAGGACGCATGATTGCCGCGCGGTTTACCACAGCGCTTAATAGGACTCCGGGATCGAGCACAAAATATTACAAATCAAAAAGAGAAAGGACTGAACTATATCGTGTAACGTCCTCACCTGCTTTTTGCAAAGCGTCTACTCTCGTCCAGTCATACTCGCACTTTAGCGTATCAGCATCGTCGGCCGTACCTAACTTTGATTATGGTCCCACACACTGAGAAAAATTAGTAGTTGTAATTACCAATCATTGGTTCTATCTACTAAAATATTGGTTGCAATTACTAAAATATTGGTAGCTCTGACCAACGATTGGTCATCACAGCTATTAATTTTTTTCAGTGCATAACGCTAGTTATTCCCGTCCCTGAAAAAAGGCTCAAAGTTTCGCGTGCAAAAATGCTAATTACGTGCATTCACGACTGAACATCCCTTGCCGGATCAACAGGAGGAAGCGATCGGCCAGCATTTTTGCTTTCGCACCTGCAAGCGGTGAAGCGGCCGTTCCACGACCCTAATCTCATTGCTTTTTCTCAGACCGACCGTGCAGGTAGATAGATTCCTTCATACCTATACCTATCACGAGAACTGGAAGGTTTTCGCCCTGTGCCTCGAGAAATGCAGGCCTCAGAAGAGGCTGACATATGCGATCCTTACCGAAGAGATGCATCAAACTATTTTTCCTGCAAGATGGATGGCCGTAATTTCCAATGAGTCTACACGAAACACGTGGGACGAAAACGACGACGACGACGACGACGACTGAGAATAAAATAAATGTGTTACAGTTGCATAGCCGAGAAAGCACGTAGAATTTGTCTTTTGAATTCAACGTGGGAAAATAGGATATTTTTCGCAATCCGCGTTGAAGATTTAGCAAAATATGCTGACAGTCTCATGGCGCGCGGGTCTCGTCGGAGCACAGAAGGAACGATAAATCTCTCTCGAGAAAAGCCAGATTGGTGGGGGGCAGAGGTGAGGGGCGCGCGGAGAAATACTCGGAGTGTGGGGTGAAAAGGGGTGAGAGAGGGAACTCGGTTTCTCGCAACGCAAACTTTGCGGAAAGTTGGCGAACGATAATTATCCGAGTTCTGGAAGTTAGGGCGATGGGTGTGGGCCGCGAGAAGCGTACAGACCAGCGGCGCTTCTTACTGCGCCGGGAGCATTGGAACGTTTGAACGACCAAGTTGTGCGCTTGAAACGGCGTTGAGAGACGAATACATGGAAACTCTCTCTCGACGCAACTCGCTCGCCAACAAAACCAACAGTCAGTCGACGGGGTAAGCGAACCCTTTCCTCCTTTCCTTCTGTCTTCTCGGCAACACGTGATAAAAAAAAAGTCAATAACCAAATTTGCTGCGCAACGGCGACGACGATCCGTCGAGCAACAAAAAGCAAAAATGTCGTCGGTGTCTCCCGTTTGCGTAGAGATCGACGCTGCAACTTGAGAACATAAATAACATAACCTCTACGAAGGTACGCACGAAGTTCTTATGTGCGAACCGAGTGCGTATATTTTTGGCTATGTGTCATCCAGACACAAGTTTGCTATTGGAGTCAGCGAGTTTGAGGAAAGCAGCTGAGAGTGGAGAATTCAAGACAGAGTCGGGACAGCCCGGAGTGAAATTACGCCGACAAGAGACACGCAAAAGGATGACTCGCGAGGCATCGCTTGATCTGCCCGCTCGACGACGGCCAACGAGGAGAACCAACCCAACTAACCGACACGACGACAGCTACCCTCCCTCGGCTCTTTATTTTAATATCCTGCTCCCGATCCTCCGCTCCTAACCTTCTTCAAGTATCATACCTCACAAGTGTCCCTTAGAATAGTTCGTACGTTTTTTTTTTCGCCTCATGGCAAAACTACGGATATGTCAAAAACACGCAGCGGAAACGGCGACAGTGTTTCGGACGACAAATATAATATTACCATTACGCCACTGTCACGTCCATCAAACAAGAGAACATGTGGCGGATAAAGAAAAAAGTAAATAGAATTCACACAACTTAAAGACACCGGATGTAGGTAGCTGCGTTTTTTTCCCTCCCTCTTTTCTCATCGCGGTTGTCCATCGCAGGTGAGATCCACCGAGAGCATATACGAAAAAATTAAAGGGACACTGCTGCTAGAGAGGAGAAGATGCATGCGAGGCACTCACTCTCACTGGCGACGACCTAACTCTCTTCTGGCTTTGAGCACTGTGGCCCCCTTTCCCTTCCTAGGTATTTCTTCTTTTTCCCCCCTTTGTTTTTCTTTCTTTCCTCTTTTCTTTCTTTCTTCGATACTCTTCTGCGATATATATTCCGTCTCTTTGTCGCCTTCTTTGCTACTCTTTTTACGTCCCTATCGGGCGTGGACCGGTAATACAAGAGCGCGTGCGAGCCATGCCAAAGACTGAATCTCTCGTTCTCTCTCTCTCTCCTTCTCTCTATCTTCCCCTGATTCTCTCTGCCTCTCTCTGAATCCTTTTGTTTGTAGGAGCAAGCGAGTCGACCGGTTCGCCGCCAGTTCCTCGAACCATTTATTCCGGCTGGCTCTCTCGCGAACCGCGCGTATCGTTTTCTCCCTTCATCTTCTGCTCTCTCGCTCCTTCTCCGCCTTGCTTCGCCCCCTGTGTTTCTCCGCTCGACTCCGACTCCGGCGTCGCTGGCGTTTGAGCCCAGTGCTGCTACACTGCCTGTCTGCCTCGAACGCCTCCTCCGCGCCAACCCCATTACTTTTTTTCTTCTTCCTTTTTTTCTCTTTTTTTAATTTTTCATCTTTTTCTTCTTCTTCTTCAGCTGCTTCTTCTTCCTCTTCTTCTGCGTCTTGTCTCTTTTTCTTGTTTTTTTTACTTCACCAACTCAGCTTTCCTCTCCTCTTATTATTTCTCTCTTTTCTTTTATTTTGTTGCAGTTAGGAACCTATAGTCTCGGTTCATTTCTGTTCCGCTTATATACCTACCCATCCGCTGTTGGGTAGTTTGGCCGCGTTCGTCTCGTCTCTCGGCGAAGGCACGTCAGCCGAAACGACGAGGCTCCCTCTCTGCTTGCCCCGCGCATACCTGTGCATTCTTTTCACTCTTTCTTCTTTTTCCTCATTTTTCCTTCTCTCTCTCTCTCTCTCTCCTCGTCGTCTTTTTGCTCTGCGTATACGTCGACTCCTTCGCTTCGTCTTGTATAACTCGCTCCAGAATGTCGATGCGCGCTCTTGATCTCCGCGCGACCGTTGCAGATCGCGCGGAGATGAGGCAGACGCGAGCGCTATCTCGGAAGTAGGTATGTCGAAGTGGGTATAATTGAATTGCAAATTGACGCTGTCGCCGTTGTCGTCGCCGCCGGCGATTCTTCAATGAAATCAAATAACAGCAGACGCATTGCTACATAAATGTTTGCAATCGCGCGGATACGAAAGAACGAAAAACAAGTTCTTCAGAACCCTCGCTTTAATAATATACCCAGTGAGAGTTTTCTTCAATCGAAAATTCACGACGAAAACGGTTAGTACACCTTTGCGCGATGCGAAATGATTAACGATAAAAATATAATTGCGACTAACCTTTTTCGAGCTGTTGAGAAATTGGAATCGGTCCGCCCGGTGAATATTGGTACTGGGAGTTGTTTCCCGGACGTCCCCGTGGCCTTCGACCAATGCGAGGCTGTAATTATAATGAAATTCAAAAAGATTAATGAAATTGCAGGTTTCGAACATATTAATAATTCGAAGATTAAAATATTTGTTATGACATAAGAAAAAAGTGCGTGTAAAAGTGTGCGGCGATCGACTACTCCGCGTCGAAGCAGTTGTTGACTCTGGTTATCAATTATCATCCAACTGAACGGTGTGGATTTGTTTGAATAGTGTTGGCGCGCTGATGAGCGCAAATAAATGCGAGACTCTCAATGAGCTTCGTAATTTTTAACGTTCAGACAGTGAAAGGCGATAGGAATTCAAAGATAATGAGTCACAGCGGAAACGTGTGCCGGTGATTTGATTATTCGGGGAGATTTATGGCAAATCGAGGTTAAAGTCGCCTTGGCACGGGGCCACAAAGCATCAATCCAATACGTAGTCGCGTTCCAACTGAGTCTGCACGTGCGGC
The DNA here is from genome assembly GCA_964034905.1 of Itoplectis maculator. Taxonomy (NCBI): domain Eukaryota; kingdom Metazoa; phylum Arthropoda; class Insecta; order Hymenoptera; family Ichneumonidae; genus Itoplectis; species Itoplectis maculator. Next base: position 14,612,623 of record OZ035852.1, on the reverse strand, counting down.
ATATGTCGCTATTCCCCCCTTCCTGCATTCTCGAATATATACGTCCAGATGCATAGACTATCCACAATAGATACTAGACGATAACTCAGAGCCATGAAACTATGTATCTGCAGCTATTCTACTCTATTGTGTTTACTAGAATCTTTATATTTTGGATCTATTTTACTGGCTATGCTTATAGAGATACATCTGCATCGTTGCTTCACAAGGATGACCCTTTGGGTACACTCGAAAATATAATGAAATCCCAGGGCCGAGCCCCGTGCGGGAAAACTCGTCATCCCGCACCTGTTCTGCCCACACGTGCTTTCAACTTATAACTGTGTCCACAAGGCCAACATGTTGACTCTTGATGTGAATTAAATATTAATGTTATTATATAAAAACAAGTTGCCTCGATGTACTTCACAAAAGCTGATATCTGTGATGCGAGATGCTTGGACTTATTTTTGTGAGCGGCTTTAATATTTTTTATTTTAATGCTTGTATTGTAGTCTGCGGTTGAACATGTTTCTTGTAACTGGGATTTTATTACAGGACCGTCTTATCGCAATACAGTCTATCTGTCTCTAATCTCTTGTTCTTATCGTTATTTATTTCTCGATCTTGGCATGGTTCATACGACTTATATTATTGCTACGATTAGCTACGATACACCCACACAACCGAGTATAAACGCGCGAAGCAATCTATTCGAGAATTTCGCCCAACCGAACAACCAGACATCCAGTCAGCTTCGTAGCTGAAACACATAGAGCGGCAAACAACGTGGCGGCAGATATACAACGGCAATCGATCGAACCGGGTTATCCGACTATACGCGCCGGCACGGGAATTCATTTTCTCTTCCGTTACCCCCACCCCCCCCTCCGATGGCCCTATCCGTGGCCGAGCTTCCAGAACACTCGTCGAACGAGGGTGGATGATGGGTGCCCGTTTCGCGTTCGCTATTCCATCTCGTCGTTCTCCATTCCACTTCCTCTCTTTCTCTCTCTCTCTCTCTCTCCCTACCCTCTCTCTCACTCTCACTCTCACTCGCGTCCTCGTGTCCGTGCACCGTCGATTCGCTTGGCTACACAGATAATGGATTCCAGAACCGTATCGCTCTTTACTCCTTCCGTCCCTCACTCTCGTTCTGTTCGTCGACGTCGTCGTCGTCGTCACCTCCGCCTACGCTCGATATAACATGTAGCGATAAATTCGATTTTTCTCCCTCATTCATGATTCATTTAATTCTTTTGCCAAATGTCTGTATCATGCACTGAGAAAAATTAGTAGTGATTACCAATCATTGATTCCATCTACTAAAATATTGGTAGCTCTGACCAACGATTGGTAATCACAACTATTAATTTTTTTTCAGTGTGTTATATTCCTTAAGACGCTACCAAAGACAGTAAAAAAGAGGGAGAGGGAAAAAGCGAGGGTAACGAAACAGGTAGAAAAAAGCCTCGGATTAATTGACGGTAGACCGGTGCATCGATCACGTGACGGCAAATCGTTGTAGCTCAATCGACCCATCATTGTCATTGCGATAACTTACTCAAGACGATTGTTGACGTCGTCAACGAGACCAGAGTCCTCAGTCTTTTGGCGCAACGCTGCTCGTGTTTATTAAAGAACCAACGAGCGGCAAGGGTGTGGGGGGGGGGGGGGGGGGGGGGCTTTAACACACTCCTCTATTATCGGTGGGGGTCAACGAGGGTCACAGCCCAGAGGCTTTCACTGACTCGGCATCACCGACATCACCGACACTTTTACTCGGTTAAGCACCGGGAATATCCGGCTGGCACGACACTTGCGCTTACCACCACCACCACCACCACCATCACCACCAGCACCGCCGCCGCCGACGCCGCCGCGGCCACCATCACCGCATACTACTCTATTTTATGGCGTACAACGGGCGCTATTGTTCCTTCTCTCCCGCTCGCTGTACCAGTACTCGCAGCGATTCCACAAAACACATTCGGCTATCACTTCAGTCCTCACGTACGACGATACAATTCTCACCTCACTCACCGCGCATCGTATTACGAATTACGACTTGTTGCCGTAATTTTTCCCCGTTTTATGCGCAACGTTGTTTCTCGTTTCGTTAACTCATTTATCTTCTCGTCGAGCGTCGCACCACCGTCGAGCAGAGGTTGGCAATAATGTCCGAGCCCCGGATTCGCGCTTGTGCGTAAAATCGTCGAGGGAGGAGAAAGGATTTTCCATACAGAGCCCGTTTTACTCGCCCCACACCCCTCTCCCTCCCTCCCTCAACCCCTTTTCTCTCTCTTTCTCTCTTTCCCTCGCTCTCTTTCTTTCACACACACAACACACATTCACGCACACACTCGTTGCTCGTCTCTCTTTCGCGTGGAAATTCCTTGCGGCAATGTCGACGCACCCGTGGGCTTCGCAAGTGGGATAGGATATAAAGCCCCGTGTGTATAGCGGGCGGGAGAGGCGAACTGCGATACGCGCGGGCTGCAGTGCTGCCGTCTACTGGCGGAATCGCGGAGGACGCGCGGAGGTTTCGCGTTCGCCGACAACCCCTGCCCCCTGCCTCTCGTCGGCGGTCGGTGATCGGCGGACGGAGAGGAAGAGGAGAGGAATAGAGTCGGTCGGCGGACGGGAGGCGCGCGCGCGCGGTGCGGAGGCTGCGGGGCGTCATCCCTCCACGTCGACCATTGCCAGCAGCAGCAGCGGCGGCAGCAGCAGCAGCAGCAGCCGCCGCCTCGTCGCTAACGTCGCGCCAGCAGCGCCGAGAGCGTTCGAGAGTCGCGCCGGTCGGTGGCCTCCCGCGCCTCCCGCACTTTCCCCGCCGCGCCAGGCACACACCGAGCCAACACCGACACACGAGCCCACAGCGAACGCAACACACACAGAGACGACCGATGCAGACGCTCCGCGCGTGTGACCCACAACACAGACGCCTGTATTTTTCTTTTGTTTCTTTTCTTTCATGCGTTGTTGTTCCTCGTTTCCTCCTCTCTGCGCGCGCGTTCTACGAACGACGCGACAATGCGTCGACTGCCGGGCTCTTCGAACTCGACGAAGCGAGAGATTACGGAGATGAGAAGAATACTCTCATGCGCGATGTGTGTGTGGGCTGTGTGTTTACGGGGCTTTCGCTCGAGACGACCTAAACGGATTAATCCTCAGACGTTTCGAGATTGTATCGTAAGGTTATTTGAGGCGCGGTCTGATATTAGGTGCATATCTATATATTTAACTGTGGGTTAGCCAACTCTGCGTCTCGTTTTTTTACTGATTCTTCTCGGATTGTCGCGCGCGCGTTACCTACGCACTATTTCCGGACGGTAGTTGAGGTCTCCGCCATGATATGCATCTAGAATCCATTCGTCGCTGCCTGTCGCAATTGTCTCGTTGACTTAGCCTGCGTCTCGCGCGAGAAACGAGTGGGACGCGAGTTCTTGGGCTGAAAACAAGCAATAACGTTCAACTTTGTTCGCCAAGTGAAACTCGCGAGGTGACACGTCGGAGACGGTTGGAAACTAGCGCACAAACAGGTGGCACTAGTGCGGAGAAGGACGAGGAGGTGGAAGTAGGAGGAGGAGGAGGAAGCTGGCAAACACAACTCGATGAGATCCAGCGAACGTGGCACCTTCACTGCTGTTGCTCCGTTTGCGCGTCACATTCGCGTGTGCGACTGCCATATAACTATTCGTTCGTGATGAACGCGCGTACCAAAGTCGCAGCGTGAGTTGTCCTCGAACCGACGGCATCATCAACAGCTACACCTTCGACGATATATTTGATTTCATTATCTCCCTATTATCCAATTAATCGACGAGATATCAGCGACGATAATAACAAACAAGCGTAGCTATATATTCAAGAATGCAATCTTTCGTATGTAAAGCTAACTGCAACTCAATGCCACATCCAGCGTTATACCTATAATACAACACCCACGGATATTGTAGGTATGCGCGCGTGTGCGTCGATGTTTTGCCAGCATCAGCATCAGCATCAGCAGCGAATTCCACGCGGCGGCAATGTCGAGGGTGGGCACGAGGGAGTCGCCGGGGCGAGGTGATTTAAAGCAGTGTAAGGGTGCGGAGACGCAGGAGAGGAGAGAGAAGAGGAGAAAGGAATTAACGAACGGAAGGGGGTCGACGCGGGACGCTTTTGTATGTAGCTATTAGTTGGCGGATGTAAACAGGAGGACACCCGAGGACGAGAGAAGCCCGAAAGAGAGGGGTCGTCGTCGTCGCTGGATGCCGGTGCAAAACCGGGCAGGAGGGTAGAACGAGGAGAAGGAAGGAAGGGATCGATCCGCACGAGGGAGGGTGTGCACCCCTCTTCGCTGTGGAGTGAACGGTGGAACGAGAGAGCGAGAGAAAGATAGAGAGAGAGAGACGGAGCGGGCGCGACTACGAGCGGGGTTCAGTCTGGCTTGGTCTGGTTGCTGCCGAACCCTGGCCACCCCGGCGGCGGTGTTTTCTCTCTACCCCTCTCCCTCACACTCGTCGACCCCTCGCGTATCCCACTCTCACCGGTTTGCCGCCCCTTGACTCTACCCACCGGCGGAGAATCAATACAGCTACGAACCCGCGCGGCGGCCCTTCCCTCTCCTCTTACGCACACATCTACATACCATCTACTCATGTATATATATATACATACACACATACAATGATTCACCTTCCACGTAGGAACGTGGAGCAACCGCAGAGAGGGTTCTTTCCACCCGCAAATCATGCCGCGCTCGCAGCCGGCTTCTCTTCGCTTCTCTCGGCTTCTGCAACTTCGTTCGATTATTTATATTGCGGGCGAAATCGCCCTCTCCGTCTTCCTTCTTCATCCCCACCGTGGACGATGAGTTACCCCTAAAATTCGAGTCTCCAAAGACTTTTTCTTTCTATATCCACCGGCATTGGGACCGTCACTGGCGCCGACCCCACCCACGTTCCATTCGCCTCGTGCAACTCGCAGCTATATAGTCTCCAGCCTGCCTCAACATACCCCACTCGTCCTTTTCTCACTATTCGTCAAAGCTTTGCTTTCACTTTCTCGCTTTTCCACGTTAGTCATTTTTTTTCTTCCAAAATACATATCGTGTTATATCGCGTGGAGATTCTTGGCAATATCGAAGCGGGTATTTTATGCAGGGAATAACTATAAGTAGGTATTGTCTGTATAAAATAAGCAGACGAATCGATATTCGAACGTTCGAACAAACTCTTTTGAAAAACTTTGTTTACGTGCTTTTGTTGATATTTAACACCTTAACTGTTATGATATTCTGCGGCGGGCTCGAAAAATATCCAACGATACGCGTTGTGGAAAAAAAGTAAATAAACGGATTTGAGAGACAGCGAGAAATGGTAGAAAGTAGATGTTTAGAGTGTTGGCGAGAAGAAACGTAAATATACCTAAGTTTCTTCCAGTTGAAAAAGCACACGGAACGCCGGAATATTCGCTGATGCGAGCACAACGCTATATACGCGACTCCGCCGGGGTGTAACCTACTCTATCGATTGCCGGGATTTAAAGGGGAAGCTCTCATCTGGATTGCCGTCCACCGTTTGTGATGTGTGAGGGGTACGAAAAACGGAATGAAAAAAAAAAAAAAAAAAAAAACACAATAGTTTGTACTCACCGCAGTGATAGCAGCGTGTGACGAAAGGCCTGTTGATGACCGCGATCTTCTCGGTGTCGTGCCGACGTCATCGCCTCTCATGATGCTCTCCACGACTGTCGACAAAAAAAGTCAGTACAAACGATTAGTCGATGAGTTAGATGCGCAACAGAAGTCGATTTCCTGGTTGACAATGATTGTGGATAATTGTATAAGATAAAGAGAAATAAAAAATGTAACATGACTTTTGAATATTTCATGAATTTTTTACGAAAAAAACTGACCTCCGTCACCGATCAGACGCATTTGCACCAGAGCAGGATCCTCGTTGTGGTCCTCGAGTACAGTGTCGTCGGTTACCGTCAGGTCCTATTTCCAAAAGCAACCAAGACACTCCTGTATAGTGCTTCCATTTGCGAATAACGATAATACCAATGCAACTCCTGATTGCTCACCTTAGCGGCCTCATTGTAACCGACTATCACCGCGGTGTACCACTGTGTTGTACCTTCAGCGCGATAAACTTCGACCCTGAAGCCCACGAGGATGCTCGGCGTCGTCAGGAGAATCCGTTGACCGTCCTGCATCTCCGCCCATCGTCGCACCGCACTTCCCCACGGCACCGAGTCCTTCGTCAGCTCCCAATCCTGTTGTTGAAATTTATTCCCATCATCGTCATAACAGCTACAGAAATAGATCTTCCTCTTTTCTTTACTTGGCCGTAAAAGTTGCATCAAGGACAAATTACGACATCTACTGATTACCATTCTATCGATGGACTCCACCATCGACTTGAATTGTTGTCGATTAGGAAAGATAGAATCGGACAATTCTACATTGTGACAGTCAAGATTGTACTCACGGCAAAGGGTTTGAGTTTCGAGTAGTCGACAAACTCGAGTCTACGATCCTGCATAAACTCGACCGGCATTTCGTCCTCGTTCAGCTCGGCGCGTGCCACCAGAGGATAATAACACTGAAAACAAAGCATCGATACAATGATTATTGACACACACCATTCTCAAATACCGACGTACGTTTGTTCAACGCTACAGAGCTAAAAAAAAATGCATGGTAACGAAAAATTCGTCTATAAGCTAATAAAATTGCCTTTTTCTGAATACGTCTTATCCGACTGTCCAACTTCCAGGCTACCAAAGAGACTTTTACCATTATTTAAGATTAGGTAGTACACTCAAGTAAAGTCTATTCGATGAGTCGGGCAACTCGCTTGGCGTCAAAACATATTGTTCGCCTGTCTTGAGAATATTTCTATTAATTTGAGCGATAAATCGTGGATTTTATGCCGTATAAGAGAGGCACATGTATCGGTTGCTGCTACATCGACGTGGTGTACCTACAGGCCTCCTATATACCTATACCAGTGGCTGACCCGCTCACGCTCGCAGTACACCGACTGTACGGTATACCAGAAGATAGATATACCGCTTCGCATTCAAACCGCAACGTTTCCTGTTACGGGCTACGGGCCCGCATCGCATAGCATCGCATCGCATCGCGTTTGATGCCTCGCAGCTCGTAACGAGCCAGCCAAGCCAGCCGAGCCAGCCGAGCCGAGCCAGCCAGTCGGTCGGTCGGTCCGCGTGCGCGCGCGCGAATACACGCTCGCCAGACTGGTAATTAATCGTGGCACGGTGGCCAGGCGACCGTAAGATAACCGGTTATCCGAGGCAAAAACAATTTACCTCCCTTGCTACATGCCACGCTATATAGATAATATTATGTCCCCGGGCTCTTAGTATCGTCGGATTGACGATCCGACCGACGTACTTTGATCCGCTCTCTCTCGTGTCGCATTTTCCCAATGCCGCGGCTAAAAACGCGAAAGATGCGACTTTTAAATCGGTCCTCGCGTCCAGTTAACTTTCCCGTTGTGTCCGCGACCAGGCGTAATCTAATCTATTGCGCGCCGCGTTTATTACGGACACTCATTTTCATTGACGCGACATTACCCGCGGTTTTTTTTACTGTCGGCAAAGCACTCGGCGCATGTATCGACAATTATTGTGTATACCTGGATAATTAATATGACCATCGGCACTGACGACAACGAATGAGAAATAAAAGCAAGTGTCATATTCGTAAAAGCAATTTTCGTACTATGGCGAAAAGAGGATACCGATAGATAAGTATATATTTATTGGATTACTCACGATTGCGGGCCAAGCGATCGCGTTGCCAGTGGCGGACGCACCTCTGGCCAGTTTTCCGTTTAGCCTATGCTGATTATTGTGGTGATTGTTATGATTATGATTATTATTGTGATGCTGATGATGATGGTTGTTGTAGTGGTGGAGCTGATTGTGGTTGTTGGGCTGGTGATGGTGGTTGTTGTGATTGTTCGCGTTATTGTAGTGTTGTTCGATGGGGTTCAGTCTGTTGTGGCGCGTGTCGGCAGCTCTCTCGGCCCAAACGAGGCCTTTCTCCACGAGGAAAAACGAGAACGCAGCATCCCTGTGCGGGAACAGCCACTCGCGTCTCTGCCACTCTACGTCGTCGTATTCAACGAGCACCTGCAACACAAGACATTTCAATCGAATTATTATCGGCGGTCTTTATAAAAAAAAAGCCACAACGAAAATAAAACATTCCGTCGCATCTAAGCTACGATTTCTGACAAACTGTTCGGCCAACATTTTTTTTTTTTTTCAAAATCAACTAAAAAAGGGCTGTAACCAGTGTTTTCAGGGGTAGAATATGCGACTTGAGAATGATGGTATAGGTTGAAAGTCGATATTTAAAAAAAATAAATTTCGTGACCCCGATTTGGGCGGTTTTCGGCCTGGCGGCCAGATCTACGATTTCTGACAAACTGTTCGGCCAAAATTTTTTTTTTTTTTTCAAAATCAACTAAAAAAGGGTTGTAACCAGTGTTTTCAGGGGTAGAATATGCGACTTGAGAATGATCGTATAGGTTAAAAGTCGATATTTTGAAAAAATAAATTTCGTGACCCTGATTTGGGCGGTTTTCGGCCCGGCGGTCAGATCCACGATTTCTGACAAGCAAAACGACAAATCTCTTTTTTTTAAATCAATTAAACAAGGGTTTTTTAGTTGCGATTTACCCTTTTAAAGCTTTTTAAGAGCGCAGCAGCGCAAAGGTATCTCGGGCACGCGCGCGAGCGCGTGTGATTAGCCTAGTAAAACAAAAAATAAAACATAAGAAAATAATTATGTCTTATCGAAGCAACAACAGAGCGAACGGGTGTCCACGACCTAGCTCGAAATAGTGCCGATTTCGACGACGTCGGCGTCTTCGCCGACGTCGTCAAAATTTTCGTCTTTCCCGATGCGTAAACGTAGCGGATTAAATCCATCCTCGAGTCTCGCTCATGAATAATTCATTGGGCATGGCGAACGATCGACGGTGGCTGCGGCGGCGGTGGCGGCTTTCTGCCAAGTCACGCACTTGCCTCTCATTTCTTCCCTTCTCCCGAGCCCACTCGACGCCCGCACGGCGTGTGTATATAAACGCCTTGCCTCTACATCTAGATATGCCCGCGAGTAGAGGCTAACCGATGAGGCGTCGCCGCGCGCTTCCGGCGTTAACACACATGCCCGATACTTTCCGGCCGGTAGTCACACGGCCTACCTTTTCTTCTACCCCCCCCCCCCCCCCCTCCTCCCTCTCCCGCGAAATAATTCGACGCACATTTATATATCGTACACATTTATGCGTTCGAGTGTTTACATCGGGCCTCGTATGAATAAGTAGGCACCGGCGGCCGTAATTGTATCGCAATGCGTTATTCATGAATGAGAGTAGAGCAGCAGACTGGGGGAGCCTAAACTCAGACAGCCGGTCACGCTCGGTTAGACTCTATTTTTCGTATAACGCAATGTGGAGGGCGATAACCGCGCGGGAGGGATTTTTTTTTTTCAAGCAATCGACCGAGTCAGATGAGAATCCGAAATTACAGATAGTGTGATTGTACAGTGCGTTGCGAGAGAAACAGAGTGGTGAGGAGAAGAAGAACGCCAAGACTATCGAGGGACGATGATAAAAATAAAAATAATGACAATGATGATAATAATAATAGTAGTAGTAGTGCGATGATGGTTAGGTAAGTATAGGATTGATTGCGAAGGAGCTATAGCGTAGTGAGTACGCGAGAGGGATCGGCACGCGGCGCGAGCGCAGACAGAGGGAGCAGTCGACTCGTCGTCGGCGATGCTGCTTGCGCGCGCGGGGAGCAACGACCCGCAGGGCCAAACGTCCCGTACGCGAATAGCCACCGCTCTTCACCGAAGAGGCTCTGACTACCCGCGGCGACTTCTGCGTTGCCGTCGTCGAGGAGCTTCCCCCCGACGATACGCGGAAAGAAAAGATTAGCTACCTGAAATAAAGAATTAGTTTGCACAACCGCACTCGATTATTCTGTTTCCCTCACATCTTAAATGATTGTGCCAATGATTGCCAATGACAGTCCCGACGAATCTGCTGGCAGTTCTGATTCAAATGGCTATCACAAATTTCGCGGGAACTGATCGTTAACGAATTTTCTGAATCTTCTGTACAGAAACTTGAAAATGTAGTCTTTACATTCAAACATTTTATTTCCATTTATTAGAATTGACGCCTTCGAGAAAATAATGAGAATCATAATAGACACGGAAGCAGCGATCCGTCGAAATTTACGACGAATATGGAAATTATCGTGTATAGTTGAGAAAGTTGTCAGAAGGTGCTCGGTCGCGTTGTGTGACGTACGACGTGTGACGTGTGACGTCCGCTCTCGCGCGCGCGCGAGTTTAGTACCTCGAAGGACTCGTCAGGCGGCGCTACCGATCGGACTGCGATATCCATGATGGCCGCTGATGCAAAGCCACGCCCCGGAGACACTTGCGTGGGTGGGATTTAACAGTTGCCAAGGCAACCGGACCGCCATGATGGATCGCGACCTGCCTCAAAACCCCCGTTCACCCCGCCGCGAGCGTCGTCCTCTTTACCAGGCTCCGATTCGCGCGGCGAGCACATTGCGCCAAACGGAGAGAAAGAGGCAGAGAGAAACAGAGAGAACAGATAGAGAGAGAGAGAGAGGGAGGGAGAGAGCGCGAAATAACTCAAAGTTGCCGCGACAAATGTGCCACTCACCGCTTGTGCCACTGTGAAACAACCCTAACCACGTATTAAATTATTTATTCGCCGAACCCAGGAAACTTGTCTCGCACACCGCGACGAGCTTTCTTTTTTTAATGACGAGGAACGCGATCGCCTCGGTTCATTCATTGCAGGAAACACGAAATGTCTATTATGCATTCTACCTATCTATGAGTAAGTAGTATACCTATATAATATATATACCTCAGCTGACAAGGGTGTTACTCATTCAGATACCCACTCGAATGCCGGCAATCTGCCTGTTATCGAACGAGCATTCGACCGACAATTATGTATCGTCGTACGTAACCCCAATTATACCTATTAAGTGCGGACGAAAAAACGTTGCGAATAAATCTTTCGCAGAGTCGAACGCGTTATGGTGTTCTCGGTGGTCGCGCGTTCGTTACTCCCACGAGTCCGTGTGCGTGAGTGCGTGCTCGTTCATAGAGCAGCAGTGGCGGCGGCAGCAGTGGCAGCAACACCGGAAGTTGGAGGCCATCGGCTGACCTTGCGTCGGTCGAACGCATCTCCCGACGCTCCCGACTATCCCGGTGTCGAGGCTACTGGCCGAGGCTCATGCGCCGAGCGCGCTTACGAATCCCTCCACTATATACACGCAAGTATACCAAAGTGCCTATATATATATGTATATACGTGTGTTGTACAAACAGGATGCCCGGTAATTATACAATGCGGAACAGTCCAATCCTTTTTCTCCCTCTTCGTTATATTGCAAGCCAATGACTCTACCCCAACTTTGTGTATAATTTTTATTCCTCATCAAACGAACATTTTATCTATTTTACCGCACGGCGGACAACGGACGGAAATTCGAACGTGCGTCTCGCGCGAAATGTTACATCACACAGCATTGAATAATTTATAGTTTCTTCCGCGAATTCCACAGGTCGAATCGCACGGTCATGGTCGTTTGCGCGATAGGCGACACACGAGCGATACGAATGACCATCGCCGATTATCGGTTACTTCGATTGATTATCGGGAGATGAAGAAAAAAAATATATACTGAAGAAACAACGTTTTTCGATTGAGTCGCGCGTCACCGGGTCGAACGTAGGCCGAACAAGCTGAACGGAGCCAATTCATTCGCTCGAGCGTCACATCGGATATGGACCCCTTTAAACAAACGCGAAGCGGCAATATAGGCCGCCGCATTCAAGCCGATAGTACGATATGCTCTCGTTCCCGCGCGATATACCTGCGTCTGCATTTTCTCTACGTTACAGCCCACGAGTGTCTCCACCGTCTGTATATTTGTGCACTGAGAAAAATTAGTAGTTGTGATTACCAATCATTGGTTCGATATACCAAAAAATTGGTTGCAGTTACTAAAATATTGGTAGCTCTGACCAACGATTGGTAATCACAACTATTATTTTTTTTCAGTGTGCTTACATCCAGTCATTGACAATTGTTACGCCGATGATTTGTCGACTCGATTGAGTCGCTTCGTTTGCTGCTCGCGTGAGCGACGTGTGCCCCGAAAATTTGTTTTTGAGAAATCCGTCGCGCGATGTGCGACGAGTTCGTTGGATTCATCGCAACTAGGACACTTTGCTCTACTGTCAATCTCACCGGCTCGACTTTTCAAACTTGCATCCGTTGTCGCTCGGTGTATGAAAATATCTCGACGCCCAAGTATATTTCCATCGCGCTCTTATCATTTATTTCTAGGCTCGCCTCTGCGATTTCAGGCAGACTGACGGACGCGCGTCCGATTGTGGAAAGTAGCGCAGTCGTATGGCTGCGCTTTCCTCGGCCGCCATCGCCAGCTTACCGATCGATACTATAGGACACAAGGATGTGTGGCACACGCGGAGAGGACGTGTGGTATGTCGGAAATGTATACGCGCAAATACATTCATAAAAAAATATATGGTTGCCCTGAGACGACAACAATGCTTTTATGGTTCCCGGAACTATAAATAATTAAACCGGCTGCCAAATGATGGTACCCGTGACTATTTATATAGTAGAATACACTATATTTGACATTATTATCCCCTCAATTTTTCTCAATTCGAATTTTCTCAATTCTTCAATTCAAGTTGTCAATTGACGTTGTGCCACGAGGACAGACGTTGGAATAGCGACGAACCAATGTTGCTTCGTTGTTTTTCAATGTTTTATCTGTAACTATCGATTTTTCTCGGTGAATTATCCTTTTGGCATTTGTGTCGTAAAAACAAAAACAGAAAATCACTTCCACATATGGTTGTCATTCTTACTTTCCTTTTCCAATTGTGTGGTTCACTCTCTCCCTTGAATATGGGCGTTGGCCTCATAAACCGCTGTGAGGTTGGCGGCTGCGCCAACGTCGTCGCAGAAGCAGCAGCAGCAGTTGCTACCCTCTATCGTCAAGGCTAACCGTAGGTACAAGTCACAGAGCGCAAGGGTAGTCGCGACGTGGCAAAACCGCCGAGACACGATGTATCATATTTCGCATTCCTTCGCGTGCCAATGAGTTTAGCAGCTTTTGCACATTCCATATCCGCGGCGCTTTGCGGTTGCTCACGCACGTGTCGCGTCCCAACGATGAACATTACACTATCACATCTATATTGTTTATATCATCTATAATGACGGATGCAGCGTTACATCAGCGTCGCGGAAGGCTGCCTGACGCCTGAGGGGGTCAAATGCGGCGGGATCCCCTTTAAAATAAGCTCGTCGGATGTCGGCAAACGGCAGGGTTCAGTGGGGGGGGGGGAAATCCCATACATCACGCAATAAGACTATTGTCGCGCGTACCGTCAATAGATGACGATAGCCAGGCGCTAAGAATAAAAAGAGTAAGAAAAAGATTTTTACTATTCTCGCATCTTAAAAGAGGACGTACTTAACCGTCCACAAAAATAAATATATTCAAAACAAATTGGGTATTGGACTGTGACGATCATTCCACAGAAAGCACATTTTGCGTAATCACAACTACAAAAAATTCAATAAAAATATATCCATCCGATTTAACCTGATCTTTTTTCTAGGTGCAGGCTTGGTTAGGCTGTGAAACGCGGTGGAGAGCCGGAATAGCAAAGAGCCACACGAAACGAGCGGTGTCCGATGCGAAAAAGCCAGAAGCGAGCGTTGCCATGGTGACGATTAAAGACGCCGCGCCAACGATGCCAACGCACGGAGACTCGAGCTGGAATTTTCTCGAAAACTACCAACGGGCTTTGACTTATCTTGGGAAAAAAATATATTGACGAAAAAAAAAAACAATACATTGACGACCGGATATAGTTGGTGAATATGGAGCGACCTAAATTAGCCAATGAAATATAAACCAGACCACATTCACCACTTTAAACCCTACATGTGTAAGAAATTGAAAAATTATTATTTTACACGAAACACAGGTAGGAAACTTGCTATTTATGTATTTTGTTGAAAATCCGCTGTAGTGTACGGATCGTTAGAAAAAAATGCGTAGCTCGCGGTGTGGAACATAGGGGCGTGGGTGCGCTGCTGCCGGTAGACCGAAAAAAATAGAGCAAGAACCTGCTCTACGTCCTATAGCGGCAGTTCGACTCGCGACACCAGCAGGAGCGGTTCGCACGCGGGTGTAGGGGATACGGGGGGGAATTATTGATCCGTGGTACAGCCCTTTTGCCCCACATACCAGACTCTCAACGACTCGAAGGCCCCTCTCCGCCCTCGCGCCCCTTGCACCCTAGCTCATCGCATCTGCACGTACCAACGCGCCTGCTTCGCCAGAGAGAGCTCCTGCTGCTGCTTCCATCTCGAAGCTACGTTTATTACCGCCCTATCTCCTATCTTTTTTCCCCTATTTCTCGAGGCCCCCCGCTCGGACGTAGCTTTTCTCGTGCTTTCAGTGGGTTCACGAGCCTTTCGCCTTGCGTCCTCCCATCGCCTTTTGTCGTGCACGACGTACACGCACGCATTCTGCCCTTTCGACGGTATTCACGGAAAACATAACAGCATCTCACCCAAAGAGCTCTCTGCGCCTCCATTTCATTCACGTACGAGAAGAGTCCGCTTCTACGCTAGAATATATATTTTTCTTCCTCTCTTCCTCGATTTTTCTCACAAAAACCTTTCAACGTATTCACGCTTTCCACGCATTAAAAAAAATACGTTTCGTACTGTCGAAAAAAAAAAAAGAAGTCCCGTTGGGTGCGGAATAAACGACGCGTTATTTCATTGTCATGCAAAACATAACCGCGTTCGTAGACGCATACCAAACGACACATGATACCGTGGGGTCGTTTGAAGGTCACGTACGGGAGGAGAATAAGGACACGAGATGAGACATTTACTTGTCGACGCTGCGATTTGGCGCGTTTCGAAGTTTAGTGGGAATAGCGGCGGATCGATTGAAGAAACGCCGTCTCGAATTATGCGTGTTACATAGGTTGGTTGGTTTCGTAGTGTGTGTGTACGCGGCGCACTCGTTTTCTCTCGCAGAGCAGTCGCGACACGCCGCACATGCAGCAGCCAAGTGTGATGCACGCGGTGAGCCGCCGCCGCCGCCGCCGCCACCAATGTGTGTAACGTTATAGAGCGTCTCGCGTCGGCACGCTCCGTGCACACGTCAGGGCCAATGAACCCCATGCGCAGCACCGCGCGTGTTACACACACTCTCGCGACTGTGTGCCATACCGCCCGGGCACCGTTTGGTGCGTGATGCCCGTGCAATGCTTTCTCCCGTGTAACGCGGCGCCGTTCGATCGCCAGCCGATAAAACTTTTAAGGATGTAGAAGCGCCAGGCTTAGTGTTAGATTAGGTTCTGGAAATTTGACATTTTGCTCTCGAGATACCATATTTTGTGTCTGTAAAATTTCATGGCCACTCATCGGGCATTTGAGCGAGAAATTGATTCTTAAAAATGAATCATTTTACATGGATTTCACAGCGGTCATATAGCAAAACCGGCATGATCGTACTTCAAGTCGAAAGTTCGTACGGGTGGAAGTTAGATGCCGCCGAAAAAAACTATTTAATACACGAATTGAATATTATAGATTCCAATTATATTTTGCTAAGGGCATGTCATCGGCTAATTTATTAAGAATTATTGAAATAAAGCGACGGACTGCCGTGAATCTCGACAATATGGCGGTGCCCTAACCTAGTCCGACTCCTAACCATGGAGTCAAATCAGCAATTCAGAAAAGGAATGTGCTTGTCAAAATGTCTAAATAACATTCTTCTCGAGTCAGAAATGATCTTTATAATTTTTAATAATATTAACTTATATACGAGTGCTGCCGGCGCTTTTGATTGAATTTTTTATTTGAGATGTATTGACTAGCACGCGGCGCTTCTACATCCTTAAGAATGCCGCGCGAAAAATATCTCAGATAAGAATATATCACAAGTGACTTGGAATAAGGAACACGTCGCATTGAAAGACGCGACGCGACTTGTCGCGCACGACTCACGTGCGCGGCGCTATCTTGACATTTGGGGTCGATGTGGAATAAGCTAATAATCTGGCAGCGCGATACCATGCGCGCGCGCTATTAGACCGGCGCCGCGCACGCTACACTCACTGGCCCGAGTAGTGTGCGTATTTCTCGTATACGCGGGAAATTGGCGGAGTATCGCCCCGCGCGCGCGTCAGTCGCGCCACTTGTAAACAACTCGCACGATATCAGCTGACTACTACTACACAGCGGCGCACAATACCGCGCGGCCCGAGTTGTTCCTCAAACGGACGTTTCGCGCGACGACTCGCCGCGTCTGCTCGACCGCCGCCGCCGCAGCCGCCTTCCACGACCTTGACGATCGTACACACAGCTCTCTCTCTCTTACGGCGGTAGAGTCATCTCGGTTGGTGCGCGACCGCCGCGATCGCGCGCACTGTGCGTGCGTCACGTAATAATGCAGAGGTGGCGCCTCGTCGCTCGCGCGAGCAAAGAGAGACGAATGGACGGAGGGAGAGAGAGAGACGACGCATCCGCGAGTGACGCCGACCGCGGAACGTTGACGACGACGACGACGTCGGTCGTTCGAACGAGTCCTGTGTTTAGCGCCGAGGCGCCTGGAGGTCACATTGCACCTTTGAGAGTGGCGGGAATATCTCGCGCTGAGTTGAAAGAAAAGTGCACAAGTGAGAGTTAAGGATGTAGGAGCGCGGCGTGCTAGTCAATACATCTCAAATAAAAAATTCAAAACAAAAGCGCCGGCAGCACTCGTATATAAGTTAATATTATTACAAATTATAAGGATAATTTCTGATTCGAGAAGAATATTATTTAAACATTTTGACAAGCACATTCCTTTTCTGAATTGCTGATTTGACTCCATGGATAGGTGTCGGACTAGGTTAGGGCACCACCATATTGTCGAGATTTGTGGCAGTCCGTCGCTTTATTTCAATAATTTTTAATAAATTGGCCGATGATGCTCTTAGCAAAATATAATTGGAATCTACGATATTCAATTCGTGTATTAAATAGTTTTTTTCGGCGGCATCTAACTTCCATGTGTACGAACTTTCGACTTGAAGTACGAGCATGCCGGTTTTGCTATATGACCGCTCTGAAATCCATGTAAAATGATTCATTTTTGAGAATTAATTTCTCGGCCAAATGCCCGATAAGTGGCCTTGAAATTTTACAGACACAAAATATGGTATCTTTAGAACAAAATGTAAAATTTCCAGAATCTAATCTAACACTAAGCCTGGCGCTCCTACATCCTTAATGGGCGGTTTCGGATTAGTGACTACGAGCTGTGCGCACTTGATATAGACGTAGCTAGGTATTTATTTGTAGGAATGTAACAATTGACGAGAGCAACTCGAGTATGGAGAAGCTGGGGTGACTCGAACCTGGCTCTCTCTCTCTGTCTCTCTCGCTTGGGTTAGCAACCTGTTCTCTCGTCGCCGAACTCTGGCCGTTCGTCCAAGGGGAGCATCCAGAATCGACGCTACTGACCGAGCGAAGCCTGGAAGTGTGTTACTTACAACCATATAGAACGTAGATCGTAGACCGTAGACCGTAGGCGAGGCGGCAGCAGTGGCGGCGGCCAGCAGCATTAGGCTTTGCGCCGCTCTGGACGCTCTACAGACGCTTTCACGGCAGCAGCGGCAGCAACAGCAACAGCAGCAGCAGCACCACCATTATCTCTCGTTCGCTCTTGGGGGGGGCGCATACGAGGCTATTCTCGGTGAGTATTCGTGGCTCGAGCGCAGCAGCGAGACTACGGCTCAGCTGTATAGCCGCTGCATTCACAGCCCAACAAACGAGCATTGAAAGCCAGCGAGAGGCAACTTCGCCGCGGTGGCCACGGTGCTCGCTCGGTGCCTCCGTGCCTCCGTGCACGAGCACCGTGAGCGAGAGAGATGCAGAAAGAAAGAGAAAGAGAGCGAGAGAGAGAGAGACGGAAAGAGAGATTCGTGCAGCGCGCCACCCCTGCAAACCGCAGGCTTGGCCATTCGAGCCAAACAACACACAGGTATCAGATGTAGTCGCAGAGCAGCGACAGCAACGTCTTCCGGACAATAAAAATATTGATAAATTTATGTAACCAGACTTGTCGCACGAGCCACCCGAGAGTCACCAACCCAACTTCTCGTGGACCGGAAGCAATTTTAGGACAATTCTTACGACCAAGTTGTCGCGCATCGGTCGACAAAAATAGCGTCAGCGTCAAAAACATGCCGTTGGCATCCTTTTTTCGGGTGTTCAGTACTATTCCAGTGTCTCAGTAAGAAACGACCGGAAATTTTTATTTTAAAGTTTCGAGTAGACAAAAAGGGTTCTATTACTTATTATCAGCATCATAACAAATTTTTGTATACATTTTTGTCTATATGATTTGTTTGCTACAGCAGCGAAATTTTCAGCTGCCGCAGCAAAACTGTTATCACTGCGTTAATATTTCTGTGTGGTCGAAAAATGTCTGGTTACTTGAAAAATGGGTGTTTCATGTACCGGGCACACACTTTTGGTGTCGTGAGCCCTGTTAAAACGTTATTTTTGCAATTAAAAAATACAAGAAATGTACGGTATTGACACCATCCTGGGGTCACTTTTTCCCGATGTGTTCCGTTATTGGCGATGCTCCCCTAATGGTAATACGTATACACGAGTATTATTATTAAAGGTCCATCGAGGTAACGGGTCGGAGTTCCGCCTGAGTGTTGTTATGCAAGGCATTCCCGCTTTCTACGTGCATAGTCACGTACGAACGTACGTATGTACCTACCTACCTACACCTACGGTAGGACTTGGAATCTGGGTCGGAGTCTTGAGAGAGCTCGACTCATTGTTTACTACTGCTGCGCGCTGCGACTCTCAACGCCGGTTTGATATTATATGCCGCTATTGCATGAAAAAGAACAAGAGTAAAAAAAAAATCCGGCGTGCGAGTTTGTAATTATAAAATAATGTGTGAAAACATCTTTTGCAGTTCAGTATTGGGATTCAATTTGAACAAAACCCACAGAAGTGTCAGGACTGGTTTGTGATAGCTAAAGTGAGACACGTAGATTCGTGATTTTCAATTCTGAAGATCTCGTTGGAATACGACGTCGATTATAGTTACACGCTGGGTCATCGATGTTGCGTGCTCGGTACTAAACATCCTTGTCAAGTTTATTAAATCGTTCCCCAAATGAATGTAAGGCTTTTTGAGAACGTTTGGTCAAAATTCACTTTTTTTTTTCGCAAGGCCCCAAACGCCTTTAAAGAATTTTTTGAAAAAATTCACTTTGTCCTCCTAAAGGGTCGTGCGCTTTTTTCGAAAATTCTTCCGAAAACCCCTGATAACGATGTAAACGAAAAACGTACAAAATCTACACAATTGGAAGTACGAAGCGAGAAAACATTTAAAAAATACATTATTCTATGTCCTCTCTCTTTTCTGTCAGTTCGTACCACCCACACATCCAATGCAGGTACTTGACGAGAGCTGTTTCTGTAGGAAAAGTCGTAACGCGCGTTGCGTGCAGCACACATAGCATCTGCTCGATGGCTCGGCTAATTGCCGCTATCCTCTTTTGGTCTTTGGGTTTTGGGTTTTGGGCTTTGGGCTTCGAACGCAACGAACTAAGTAGGGCTGACGAGGGGAGACCGCGTGGGTCGACGACCGTAGCGACCTGGTTCGGTCGCACGCGTTCGCCCGCGTTTGCCCGCGGTGTGTTTCGAGCGAAGCCCGAGGCGAGCCCCTCTACTCCGCTTCCCCGCTACTGCCAACCAACGACGAGGTCCGACGACGACGACAACGAAGACGACGACGACGCAGTCAGTGGAATGAAGCTGTGGCGGCCGCGGCGGCATAACTTGATGCCTGGGCCCAGGACGCTCGGGAATGTAGGGCTGCCTCTAGCACGTCGTCGTACCTTCATTCACGATCACGCATCGCGCTCCAACAAAATATGTACGGGGCAGCGCACTTGTTTTTCCACCGATTCGTCGATTAAATCGTCAATGCATTATCCTCGTACGCTCAGTGAAAAAACTTCAGGTCAAATTTAGGACACGGAAAAATGCCAAGCTGATGTCGAATTAATTTCATTGACTCGCTCGTCGTATCGCGCACTCAGATACATACCAACACTGAAAAAAATTAATAGTTGTGATTACCAATTGTTGGCCAATGCTACCGATATTTTAGTAACTGCAACCAATATTTTGGTAGATTGAACCAATGATTGGTAATGGCAACTATTAATTTTTCTCAGTGAAGAGATAGTTCAATAGATATACAGAGAAACAGGTGAAAAGTCAATGCGGGCAGGCGTCTGGACATCGGCGCCATTGTGCGCGAGCGCCTTCGTGTTTCTTTACCTAGAATTTCGTTTCATTGTATGAAAAATGTTACAATGTAACATTCGAGTATTCATGGAATGCTGCATTGGACTCTCTTCGCTTTTTGAAGACGCTGAGCAATAGAGAAGAAAAATATTGATGCTTTCAGGTATATATATAAACCAACAACGAAAAATGAAATGCAAAAGATTTTTGAACCCGCTGTTCTGACTCGGGAAGATCTGTGCGAGACGCAAACGTCGTATGAACAATAACACAGGTACGAAACACGCGGAGAAGCGAAAAGTTGCGCCATTGTCGTTCGCGACAAGGATGAGAAGCGCAGTACAGAAGCCGAGCTACAGTTGGAGAGAAGAGGGTTGACCTGCTCTATATTTCACTCATTCTTCGTATATTGTCGCGATAACTATATAGCGTTGTGTAGCTATGTCGGCGCTGTGAGAGTATATCGCTGGGAGTGAGATGGTGGTGGTTGGTTAGCATAGGACGAACCGAGCTTTGCTATGTTTATGTTTAACAAGGGCTGTGATGGTACAAAGCGCCGCGTGGTCTGGCCTATATTCGAGAATGTCGGTACCTACGTACTCGTGTCCTACCGTCCACGCTTGGCTGTCGGCTACGATACAGTCCCGAGTCACACACATACACAGCAGACAACATATTTATCCGTTTAACCATTTTAAACTCGACGTACAAATCTTCTCTGCAACTGCAACTCTTCGCGATAGTTAATATTTATTCTCTCCTTCGTCGTTCTATATGTATAATACATATGTCAGTGCGTCTTATTCACATTCAGTTTGAGATTGCTTCGACTTGTAATTAAAATTCGTCAAAATAAGTCAAGTTGTTATTATGATTAAAAAATTAATTTTTCCGAAGATTTGCAGCGTTTGCGACACAATGTTGAAGTTTGCATCGTTGGAATGCAACGACAATAAAAAAAAAATTGTTCCAATAAACTGAAAAGATTGTACTGGGTACAAAATGTTATTACAACGCTTAATCCGTCATAATAACTTTTTGGAATTGTTCAAATAATTCTAGAATCGTTAGAATAATTATTTTTAAAAAATTTCGTTGCATTCCAACGATGCAAACTTCAACATCATTTTGCGACGAGGTCGAGAAGAAGATCGTAATCGCTTGATAGAACAATTTCCCTGCCAAAAGCATATAAAAATCCCGGGTCACAGGGACAGGTACTCGATGATTCGCTTCGTAGCTGATCGAGAGTCTCGCTGAGACCCTTGAAACTCTCTCTTTCGTTCGATCGATGGTCAACCAGCGCTGCGGTTGCGATGTTGGTAGCCATAGGACGCGAGCGACGAGTGCGCAAGTGAACTCTCGTGTAACAAGCCAAGTCCGCGGGCTTCGTTAATTGACAAATATACCCTTAATTGTGTCTCTCGCGTAAGTGCAAGTTTCAAGGAGCATCCTCGTCATCTCGCGTTTCTCTCTTTTATTCTTGGTTGTCTTATAAGACAAGAGTGATGTACAATTTTTTTTTGGTTTTTAGTCAGTCATCCAGCCCGATCGAATATTACAATAGAATGAGACTATCGAAAATACACCGACGAGGAATATTTTGCCGCCGCTGCTGCTGGTAAAATTGTATCGAGTCACTGTGCAAAGTTCGCGACTACCAACGCGACATTCCTCGTGCCTCGTGAGGCCGATGTGGTGTCACGAGACAGTCCGGCTCTCTCTCGAGCAGCGCGCTCGCTATCTCTCTCCTTCTAAGTAAAGCGGCGGAATACCTGTGCGCTGTTTGAGAAGCATCGAATGTGTCCTAATCGACGATAACATTTTCAATAAAACAATCCCTGCGTCTTCCGCGCTGAATTATTCCACTTCGATGTACAATATTGTCGAGAATAATGCGACGAAAATACGGATAATCAATAATACGCGTTCTCGTGTGAAACATAATTATTATAAAATGAGAGTACAAATAAATTGAGAAGCATCGAATGTGTCCTAATCGACGATAAAATTTTCAACAAAACAATCCCTGCGTCTTCCTGAATTCCACTTCGATGTACAATATTGTCGAGAATAATGCGACGAAAATACGGATAATCAATAATACGCGTTCTCGTGTGAAACATAATTATTATAAAATGAGAGTTCAAATAAATTGAGAAGCATCGAATGTGTCCTAATCGACGATAAAATTTTCAATAAAACAATCCCTGCGTCTTCCTGAATTCCACTTCGATGTACAATATTGTCGAGAATAATGCGACGAAAATACGGATAATCAATATTCTCGTGTGAAACATAATTATTATAAAATGAGAGTAGAAATAAAGTAGATATAAAATAGAGATGCGCGTGGTAATAGTTACCTGTAAATCCTGACATCCGTTATCCCTGTGACTCGCGGCACGTATTACACCAGCACGCCACCCCCACTCACTGATCTTATTAACCTTAAGCTTGGCGAAACCACTCACTGAGAGAAACCTCTTTCCCACGATCTCCTCGCGAAACTTGTACGCCATAATACAGCGCCGCAATGTCGAATCCGCGGAGTTTCAGGGATCCACCGAGTCGGGGTGCCTCTTGGAAATCCGTCTTCCACCGAATCCCTTCGAAATCGCCCGGGCCAGCGCGGCTGCTTCGCGGCGGCGGCGGCGGCGGCTCGACCCTCCCTCCCTCCCTCCCTCCGCACCCGCTTCCCCCCCACCGCGCGTCTTCGTGGAGACGATGCTGACTGCTCACAAACGTAGAAATTGTGTACGCGTCCCACACGCCGTCAATTTTTCGTCATCTCGTGTATTATATTGCGTCACACGTGGCGGCTGCTGTGTATCCCACTGATCTGGCAATTGATCGTCGTGTGGCCCTCCCGATAACTGTACCGCCTGGCGTTGCCGCCTTCGCGCACCAACGAGATTCCCGTTGACCGCACGTTCAAGCCTCCGACCAACCAATGAGAGAGAGAGAGATAGAGGCAGATATAGCGATGAAAACAAACGTGTCAAATACAACTCAGTATGATTTTCGTGGCCGCACTATTCGAATAACATTTTTCATTCTCGAATATTTCCTCCAAGATGCAGTGTTCGAGATTCCCCAACTTCTCCTACTTCGAGACTAGCCATTCTCGATGTTTCTTTTCT
Organism: Itoplectis maculator; assembly: GCA_964034905.1. Taxonomy (NCBI): domain Eukaryota; kingdom Metazoa; phylum Arthropoda; class Insecta; order Hymenoptera; family Ichneumonidae; genus Itoplectis; species Itoplectis maculator. The sequence continues at coordinate 14,589,009 of OZ035852.1, read as the reverse complement.
TCTCAATATTTTATTTTTCCTCGTTTTCCACTGCCTCCACGATCATTGGGTATGGCTATTATCACGTGACCGTCTCAGTCGGTTTTCTCTCGGACCATAAGCGTGACTGACTTCACGTCTCAAGATTTTCCATGTTTTCCCGTTGGTAGACACACTCGCAACACCACCGCCACCACCGAAACAGTTATTATGATCAGACGTTTCGATTCACGTAACCAACACTTTTATTACGATTCTCCGTTTCACACTGAATACCTCCAATTCTTGTAGCGATTATGATTATTATTGTTATTATTATAATGATTATTACTACTATTATTATTGCGCAGATCTAAAAACGAACTACAGCTGTATCTCTAGCTCGTAGTAACGCACGAACGTCGAGTCGTAAAAATCCGTAAATAACAGAAGAACGAGGATCGATCGGATCGGCGAAAAACGAGACACACGAGTGTTGCAATGTCGCTTCGAATTTGTTTGTTTCCTTGTTTTTCTCTTCCTTCCAATCTTTCCTCTGTGTATTACTTTCTTTTCCGTCTCATTGCCACTGTTTTCAAAGCACCGTCAATAAACCGTCAAACACTACGTTTCTCGAAGCACGTTTACACCGTTTTGTTTTGACTTTTCGTTTGACTCCTTTTGTTTCGGGTGTAATTCGTGAATGATCTACAATTGGTCCTATGTCGCGCACTCGCGCGAGTACTGTGATGTAAGGAGTGAGAGAGAATAACAACAAAGCTCGCGTCGAGAAGTAACGAAAAACTGACTGAATGCGTGTACAGGTGATAGTAACACACACACGACCGGCCAGCGATATCGCGTAGCGCGCACTGCGGGCGGACGGCAGGGAGGCAAGACTCCGTCCCTCGGCCCGTGGCTCGACCTCCCGCCCGTTTCTACCATCAACGCCCCCTCCACTGCTCCTCCACCTTCTCTCCGACGAGTGTGGACCCCTTGCGATATCACCGCCGCCGCCGCCGCCGCTGCTGCTGCCACCGCCGCCGCCGCAGCCGCCGACGTCCTGCCGAAGTGGGCTAGAGAGCGCTGCTTGCGCCGTCGCCGCGAGCATACAGCCAATATCCAAGAGAGAGGCGTGCGCGCGAGAAACACGCAACACGCAACTCAACCAGCAGCCGCCTTTGGGTGCAACACGAGACCCGTAAACGACTTATCAATCATTCGCAGATTCGCGGCGCAGCGAAGATGGCAACTTGAAGTTTATAATTGAAAATCCGTAACCCCTCCGCGCAACTCGAGTTTCGAGAACCAGAAATTGATATTGATTCCGAGACTCGGACGAATGAAAATGCAACCTACGAATACAGCTTCGCTGCTTCGTGGTTTGAAATTCAGTGGACACAGGTGCAGCGACTTTTTTTGTGATTGCGGTTGCGTTTACATCGACGAATAATAAGAAGAGTGGGGGACGAAGACTGGCGAATTTTCGCGGGTTCTTGACTGAAGGGTCAGAGAGTGGGGGAAAAAATTGATAATCGGGACGGATCGGGAAAGTTCGTCGAGCGGGGGTGAAGAAGTGGTGGGTACGCTCCTGGGATCACGTGACGAAAACACCGCGTGACGTCAGAGGCGCAGCAGCAGCCAGCGAGCCAGCTGCCAGTCCAACATGGCTGACCTGTGAGAGCAGCGGTGCTACGTTCGGGCCTCCGCTCAATTCGCTAGCTTTAGCCGTAACGCGCGCGCACGTTAGTTTTGTGCTTCGAGCCGCTAATATGATATCTTCGATCGTGTCACGTCTGGTCATGTGAGTACTCGCAGTATTGTTATTTAAGAGGACGACGAGAAGGAAATTTCACGGGATAACCAGTAAACCAGTGTCAGTCGTTTCGAGGATTGAATCGAGGCGACAAAAACGAACCCCCGGACAATGGACTTTTGAAAATCCTTTTTTGGCAATAAATCGGCGCTGATTCGTTTTACCTCTCAGTTTCATCGACGAAGGGTTCTCGTCGTGCTGTGCAACTGTGAAAATTCCGAGTCAATAATATCGAGGCGAAATGGGGAAAACTACCCGACACGTCAACGGCGACAAAGCCGACCAAAGTGACCGACAGACTGTCGATGTATTTCAATCCGATTTGTTTCGTCGATACGCCGCAGATCTATTACTCATGATTATGTATTAGAAAATTCTCGGCTGTGATTTTTGCGTGCTGTGTGTTTTCTGTATTTGCATCGATTCGGACTTCGAGATACAGCGCCGACGTAACGACAATCGAGAATTCTGGCTCAAATTGTTCAAAGAAAAAGCAAAAAAAAATAAACCAAGTGCAAGATCGAGTGAAGATCGTTATCTAACGAGGGTTTCGCGCGCGCGACTCGTCGTCAAACATCGGAGACTCGACGGTTGGAAAATCTATCGATCGTGCGTTCGCCGTGTTCGCCGCAGAATGCACGAACGAACAAAGCTATTATTGCGGTGCGGTGGTAGCGTGACAGCATCGGTGGGACGTACGGAGGACGAAGAATCGTTTCTCGAATAATTTTTGCAATCGTCTCTGGAGTGACAAGTCGAGTTTTGCACCTTCGCTTCGGTGTCCGATCATTTTTACTTTCTCCCTCTATTACGTCAATTCCGATTTTCGACGGCAAAACATCGAATCGGGGGTTTGCGTTTTTCCTTTGCTTCGTCAGTCGTTGGCCGCAACTTTTTTTTTTCCCCGAGACTGACAAAGCGCCTCTTTGTCCGTTGAATCTCACGCGATCGTTCGAACGGTCAAATGCGCAGATGCGCATTATCGCAATTATTATTTTTCTACGTCGAACCTCGAGTGGACGTAGCTCGCCGCGGCGGCCGACGCAGTTCCGCGGTCGCAGTTGCATAGCTGTCTTTCACTGCGGCGAACAAAGACGCGTATCAAACGTGTCCGCGCGATTACGTGGATTCTCCTCTCGTGTTCGCCAGTGAAAGTACGTCTTGCGCTCGTAAGTCCTCGCGTCCTCGGTCGCATCGCGAGGAGTTCGCGTGTGGCAACTCTACGCGTGTCTGTATACGGCCATAACCATAATTTATAGCGCGGCTGCGCTATCTCGAAGGATACTGAGGATAGGCAAAATATACAGTACACCGTCTCTCGTTCTGTCTCTTTGTATTTTTGTCATTCGTTTGTAAATTTACGTGACTCGCGCGAATGCGATAGATTGTGTATACGGTCTGATCTCATTTTATTATGTAAAATGAATCTTCGTAAAATGCAAATGAAAATGTTTTTGTTCAACACTTAATCTTGTACTTCGTCCTCTGAATGATGTTGAAGTTTGCATCGTTGCAATACAACGAAAATAAAGTAAAAAAATTATTCCAACGGTTCTAAAATGATTCAAACGATTCTAAAAAGTTATTTTAATGATTAATCGTTATAATAACTTTTTATACCCAGTATGATCGTTTGGGTTCATTAGAATAATTTAAAAAAAATATTTTCGTTGCTGTCCAACGATGTAAACTTCAACATAGTTCCTCTGAGATATCTTTTTTTTGTCCCTCACTATTGAGGAAACAGAGACATCTTTTGTTTTGTCCCTCACTATCGATGAAACGACTTTATTCTCTCAGGCGGCTATTGTTATCATTAGCGACACAATCGCCACTATTCAGTCCTCATAACATTATTCCGGTATTCCGTTGCCCACGACTATTTCGGCCGACGTGTCCGTCGAGCAACGATCACCCGTTCGGGGCAACAATTACTCGCACCCGGGGGGGGGGGGACAGACCAAGCGGACAGTTGGATGAGAGTCGAATCGAGGTCTACGAGCGAGCGAGCGAGCGGTACCTACGTCGCGCGAGCCGTTTCTTCTTTGTCTAAAAATAAACACGTCGAGGTGTACGCACGGTTCGCTCGGTTCCCAAGTGTAGCGGTAATACACTTACACCTACGGCAGCGCGTGCAGCACGATGAGTGCGGTGAGCAAGGATATTGCCCGCCGCGCTCCGGGCATTTCGAAAGCATCGCCGGCAAAAATGGTCAAGGGTCTCGCTGCTGCTGCTGCTGCTGGTGTTGCTGCTTACATTTAATCGCCGCGTCTCTCGCCACTCCCCTCCTCATTTAAGCTTCTCCCGAGCGCGCGTTCCGCACATCGAAGATCGCGCAACGCGTAGGCAGCCGAGCCCTTAACTCGCGCGCGCGGCTTTAAATCAGCTGATCGCGCGAGACGCACCGCGAAGTCGCACGCTCGGTTGCGTCACAAGAGGCGCTCACCGTGCTCTCGGCCTGGTCCCCATTGAGTGATCGAGGGAGAGCGGTCTCTCGACGTTTCGAAATTTCTTCATCTACGAGTATCCGTCGATTGAGTAACGCAACGCATGCAAGTATCCACCGTAAGCCACGTGTACCCATATACACTCAACCCACACTGGGTTCTGTGTTAAAAATTAATAGTTGTGATTACCAATCAAAACATTAATAATTTTAATAATTTAAAAAAGTTAATAATAATAATAATTAAAAATAATTAATAGTTGTGATTACCAATCGTTGGTCAGAGCTACCAATATTTTAGTACCTGCAACCAATATTTTAATAGATCAAACCAATAATTGGTAATCGCAATTACTAATTTTTTTCATTGCACTTGGATATACTTTTGAACTTCCGCAGTCGCCATCAAAATGACTAACGAAAAAAAGTAAAAGAATGACAACAAAAATAAAAAAGAACGGTGCTTCGCACATTGCAGACGAGCGGTCTTTATGCCTCTATCGCTGAACTAGCGATTCTCGGCGAAACAGCTGTTGAGCTGCGCTTTCGCGAGCGACGTCACAAAGCCGCGCGACCGAAAGGGGATACAGCACTCGTGTCGAGCGCGCACGACGAGGTCGTCGTACTCTCTTCGGCTTCTGTCTCTCTCTCTGTTCGCTCTTTCTTCCTCTCTGACCAGCAGCTTCCCTTAAATTTCTTCCGTTTTGTTGTTGTCATTTGTTCATCAACAGGCTCGTTTAGTCTTTCGCTGCCGCACTGCTGCTGCCTCACATAGGACACGCGCTGCTCCGTCAACGACGACGAAGCCGCGCGCGCGCAGCCTTGGCTGCTGACTCACCGCCTCGGCCGACGACTCTTCCATACTTCGAGACTTTCCTTCGAACGCTCATATAAACCCACACGCGCTGCTGCGCTAAGAAGCTGCGCGTGTATACGCATCGCCGTATATGCACGCAATTGGTGTGAGCGCGAGACGCCATCGACGACGATGCAAAAATTGGGCCGAGAAACGAGAGCGAGGTGAAACGTAACGCCGAGCGCGCTGAGCTTTGCGCGCGCCGTGAAGGGAAAACGGCGAGACGCAGGTATCGATCGCAAGTCGCGCGTTCGTATTTGTGTTTTTTTTTCTCTCTCGCTCGAATAAAGGTTAATTATTCCACGTGAGAATGGCACGCGAGAGAGGTTTTTCGGCCAAGGGCTATGGCTGCTGCTGCTGCACGGAGCGCACGCCGCGGAGGCCGAAGAAAAAGCACGAGCACCGTGGCGGCAGCGGCAAGCTCGTGACATCGTTGGTCGTTGGCCGTTGGATCGATGCCTAGGGCCCCGCTCTAGAGTTCTCGTTTCGACTCTCCGTCCGTCCGTACAACGACGCGCGGCTCGATACCCGGTAGGACACGAGCGGCTGGGGCGAAGTGCATCGTCGAATTTACACACTGCTAAAAATCCGGTGTTAAAATCGGTGTCCATATAGATCCACACCAATCACGGTGATAATGAGCGGTATTAACTGAATCTGAAATACCGATTTTCACCTTAAAAAAATCAGAAGTGCCGTTTATCGCGAATTATCAATGGATCGAAGCGAAAATTTAAATACAGACGCCAGTAATGTGAATCTCGTTAATGAATTAGTCAGAATTTTGATTTTCGAAAAAAATAATTACAGATCAATTACCCGGTAGAGGAATCTGTAATGCAAAAGTCTATTTTTTTCTTCAATTTTTCGATAAAAACTGAGAAAAAAGCGACTAATTCATTCACGAGATAATAAAAAATCACACACGATACGTGCATTCATGCCCTTAAAGCGAAAAGTATTACAGTGTTTCGTCGGTAATACAGGAAAAATTTAATAAAACGGCTGGTGTTAATTTTACACCGTAAAAAGTGTTACTATTAACACTGCTATAAGTAACACCAGGAAAAAGTCCACACCAGCAGCGTTTGACACCGTAGATTTTTAACAGTGCACACGGGGAAAAAGAAGAAAAACTCGAAAAATCGCACTCTATGTTTTTATCCCCCTAACCCCTCCCACCTCAGGCTGCGGAGGGTTGCTAAGATTGACGTGGGCGCAAAGATAAAGCCAAAGGCCCGAGGGGGGGATACGTGAGGTTCTCGCGTGGGGTTCGTATATACGCGTCGCGTATCTCGGAGCTCGCGCGCGCGCGCTCGTCACCCTCCCTCGGCGTCACGGTGCAATATTGCATGCGACGAAGGGTGGGGCGACGGGGCATTGACCCTTCGCCGGGTCGCGAGGTCCTTCGATCCGCAGATCCAGCCGCTACATTGGAGAGCAGCGACGCCGATGCTACTGAAAGAAGGCACCGTTCGTTGATTCGACGAATCTATTCCGCGACGATGGGTTGCCGAGACAAAAAAATATTTCGAGGCTCCATCGAAGCGATCCTATCGGTGTCGTCTTTTTTTGTTAAAAAAAAAAAAAAAATCGATTTAACGAAGTTTTAAACCCCTATCCGATGGGAAATTTTCCGCTGATTCCAAATATGACCGGTATTTTCCCGAAAAATAAAAATTTCGAGGAGAAAAGTGCGAAAAATGATTTTTCGCTTTTTTCGAATTTTAATCCTTCACGAAAATCGATGTAATTTTTTTTTTGGATGAATGGAATTTAGATTTTCTTTTTCCATTCGAAAGATAACTCTTCAAGGAAGAGAATGCCTCCAGGCAGAACGCGATATCTCGATTTTTCGATTTTTTGCCGATTTTTAAAGTAGACCCTCAAAAATCGCAAATTTTTAGAAGGGTACCCTTGCGGTTTTTTCGAAAAAAATTGAAAAAAAAAAAAAAAATTTTGATTTCGCCAAGTTTAAAAATCCTATCCGATGGCAAATTTCCCGCTGATTCCAAAAACGACAGGTGTTTGCCCGAAAACCCGAAAATTCGAGGAAAAAAACGCGAAAAACGATTTTTTTTCCTGACAAACTGCCAAATTTCGCGATATTAAACATCAAACTGCTGCCGGTTTCTCAACGACCAATCAGATGCTAAATAAATCGACAACAATGGTTGTTCACGAACTTTTTAATAGAGGACTCGCTGAGACAGATAACGATGATTGTACATCCGACTCCAAACTCTCAATGGAACTGAATCGTACGGGTAAAACGGGGACGTCGGTGGTGATGGTGATTGCCACCACTACCCCGAACCTCTTTTTTAAGCTTTCGCAGTCGTCGGTATTTCCAACGATTCATCGGTCACCAGAAGCGCGCGAGCATCGCGAGGAGGAACAAACTCGCTAGAATAAACACGCACACTCCACTCACAACTCTCGACGCTTCGAACAAAGAGCTACGACGTTTTTCACGAAACCATTGATTTTTTTTTATTGCGCCCCGATTCCTCGACTCTTTGATGAAGCATATTTCGGTGATGAACGTGCTGTGAAATCTTTTTTCAGCCACTTTTTTCGGTTTATAAATGTGAGTCACGATGGCGACTCGTGGCGAAGAGTTTGCGTTGTAGCCACGCACAAAGCTATACAACTCTGTGACTGGCTGCGATGCCTCCGCGCGCGCGCGCTCAAAACGGTCGAGGTTTAAATATAAATTCGAGTGCACGAGCGGGCAAGTCTCTAGTCTCGGCCACGCGTTGCTCCGCGATGCCTCGCGGAACAAAGTTTAGCGTCTCCTCTGCGATATCCACGTAGTTAACGAGAGCAGCAGCAACGAGCATTTCTTATTGCCTTGTCCCTTCGAAAGGGCCGCGCGTCAGCAGCGAAACCGTCGAACGCTCGTTTGGTACTCGGAACGGCGCTGAGCTTTGCTTTGCTGTTATCGTCGCCGTTGTCGTTGCCATTGTCGTCGTCGTCGTCGTCGCCGTTGCCGTCGAAGCCAGGGAGAAGCTGCGATGTCGGCGCCAGTGAGACAACAGATCAGAATCACCGTATTTCTCACCGACGGTGTCGTTGTCATTGAAATCTGAGGAATCGTCACCTGTTTTATATTGCTGATCCGACTATCCGCTGACACCGGAAATCCAATAGACGGCAACGCGCGTTGCAAGGAACGATCAACGATCATCCGCCGAATCGGCCCTTCGTGCAAAAAAAAAACGAAACAAGTGGAGAAGCGAGCTGAACAATGGAGAACGCGTAACAAAGAAAACTTGACCATCCGCTACTGCTGTACCCGTTCTGTGTATGAAACGTAGAAATAAAGGGGACAGACGGTCGAGCATTTGTCTGTCGATATATTGTCGCGTTTGTTATTCGAATATCCCCGAGGAAAAAAGGAAACCGAGAAAGTCGAGGAAATCGTGAAAATCGAGGAATCATCGGCACGCGCCGTGGAGGAGCCCCGTCCAAAATGACCTGTTCCGAGCCTCCGAATCGCTCAAATCTGCCGCACGTTGTACCGACGATCGCGCGATACACGCGAAATTTTCATGCCCCCGTGTTCAATACAGTCACCGTCGTCAATACAGCTTCGGTGGTTTTTCTACCGAGCCCCCTGAAGATAAACCCGGAAATCACTGCGCCTCTGTACATTAATAAAAAATAAACGACGATACATTATTCGGGCTCGAAAACGATCGTTGAGCTGCGAGCGAATCGCTTTAGATTCGCTCGTAACCCCGCGACACATTATACATATATCTGCTCGAGCATCGCATCGTCGTCACCAGCATTTCATAATTAAATCCGCATTGGCATTATTTTTGCACGAATTATTTTCCTTTTCGTTATAATGATGCACCTGCGACGACGCGTAATTAATAATAAGATATAGGCGTCGCGTTATTAATAAGTGAAGAGGCAAAAGTTTATCGAATATATGACCTTTTTATATTGACAACGAGAACCGTCAAGAAATTCAGTCTCGGCGCACAAACTATTCTGACAATAATCCTGACCGCGCGCACGTGTCCCTTTTTTCGCCCCCTCTCACTCTCTCCCTTTCTCATTCATCTCCACGTGCGCCGTCAAGCAAAAAAAACCGCATCAACCGCGAACGCATATTCACTTTACCGAGCGCGGCACATTGATAACGATCAGGGAACGCGTTCGCCGTTCTCTTTCATGGGTGCGAGACATTTTCCACGTAGATTAGATTCGCAACGGAGTATAAGATAAAATGATTACATCGAAAAAGTTCAAGCATACAAGCGTCGCGAGCTCTCGCATCGTTGATTGGCCGACGAATCCCATAAGTTTCCCCAGCCGACTGCGGAGCCAAAGGACACAGAGAGGACACATAGGACACATCGGTGCGTTACGTAAGACGCCGCGCGGGACGGATGGATCGGCAGTGGCGCGACGACGAGGCGACATTGACGATAATCATCGAATTACCCGGTTGTGTCGAGCACTCGCGTTCACTCTTCACCTCGACTCCCGTCGCGCGTAGCTAGTATTACCAGCAGCACCGCCAGCTGCACCGGCCAGTAGCAATAGCAGCAACAGGAGTCACATATCTACCATAGTGGCTCACCGGTAATCGTCGTCGCTGTTTCGACGAGCTCAAACGAGCTCAACACCAGAAGCTGCTCTCCGTTCGCTCTATACACGGACGATTCGTCGCCGCACAGTCGGTATAACCCGCGGCGGACGCGAGATGCTAGCTCAGTGCCTCAAATACCGCGACGCATATTCGCTCTCCCGATTCGCCATCGCCAGTTCGACCGTTTATCGTCGTCCGCGCGCGTTCTCCGCATCTCCGTCACGCGATTGTCTCATAAATGCAGATGGAAACATTGCCTTAAAAAAAGCAATATAAAAAAAAACAAAAAAATTGGTCGATCGAATAGAGAGGTTATAAATCCGTGAGTTTACACGACGATCATCGCAGAGACCCGGAAACGGGGCTGACGTTAGCCGGCGCCGTATCTTCCCAGAGCTTTTTCCCGTGCGCGTGTAAACGCGTCTTCACGGGGGAGCGCGAAAATAGAGTCTTCGCCGCGGTCCCGGCCCATGAATACCCTCGGCCGCGAGTCCTCGTTTTCGAGTTCGCTGCTGCCACAGCCGCTGCGGCCGCCGCCGCCGACGCCACTTCTTCGCCTGCCATCCAAGACAAGACGTCCAAGAGCAGCAGCAGCAGCAGCAGCAGCTTCAGCTTGCTACGAGCGAGCGAGGCGCTTGCCAACCCGGCCGGACCTCTCGACGATCTCGTTCAACCTGCATGCGGCGGCGGCGGCCAGTTTGAGGACCAGAGGCTCAATTCGTGGCCCTCGAAGAGAGATATCGTCATATAGTGCGCGCGTGTGCAACGAGACGACGTTACACCACACGAGACACAACCCTCGTACGTCATATCAGCGACAATAGCCCAAACGTCTTCGAGGGTCATCGATGTCATTCGACGCTTTGACGTGCACGAAAGTGCAGTGAATTGCGGGCCTCAGTCGCGGCGAAGTATTGTCATCATCTGACTGATGTTTCGATCAAGCAACGAGAATACACCGAGAAACTTTGGAGATCACTTTACGCCGTAGAACTCGGAGCGCAGCACGAAGAGCGAATGGCAGACGCGAATGGGGATCGCGACGAGACGACCATGTTGGTCGTCTCTCGCGCGCCGAGCGTGTCGCAAATTATCGCGAGAAAGTCACTGCTCTGGGCTCGAAATTCCCTCGAGAAATTGCCGATAAGACTGACACTGGGAAATCTCGGATTCCTCGCGGTCGTACTGGCCGTCATGATGCCGCGCGCCTTCACTTACATACTCGTTTATCCGATTTTCAGATTGGTCTTTGGCACCCTCTATCCGGCCTATGCCTCGTACAAAGCTGTCCGAACGAAGAACGTCAAAGAATACGTGAGTAATAAATTCCCTTCGGTTTTCTCGTCCATCGGTTATCTTTTTTTTTTGTACATCTGTTATGTTTTTTTTTGTGTGCATCTGTTATATTTTCACTCTGTACGCAGGTAGTGCATCTGTTATATTTTCACTCTGTACGCAGGTAAAATGGATGATGTACTGGATAGTGTTCGCGCTCTTCACCTGCGCGGAGACCTTCACCGACGTCTTCTTCAGTTTCTGGTGAGCATTTTGCGTCGCGATACTCAGACTCATTTTCACTGAGAAAAATTCGTAGTTGCCATTACCAATCATTGGTTCGATCTACCAAAATATTGGTTGCAGTTACTAAAATATTAGTAGCTCTGACCAACGATTGGTAATCACAATTATTAATTTTTTTTAGTATTGGAAGAAGGAAAATGCTCGATATCCACGCGTGCGCCTTTTTTGCTATGAGCGAAATCACTGACGTGGAGAAAATGTTCAAATCCACGCGCGTCGCCTTTTTGGTTCTGAGCGAAATCACATAAGTGGAGGATGTCTCGGTGTTAACGCCCCGAGGCGGCCTATACTGAATTCCGAATGTCTAATTTCGCACACGAGATGGATATTGTCATTGGCACACGCACGCACATGTAGCACGTGCCGCGTGTGCGTGCGTGCGCCAATTTTCGCAGCCCTCCCTGAAGAAAGCGAGCAAGTTTCAAACGTACCCGAAAAATTGCATATTCGTGACTATGCCGTCTGTTGCTGCGCAGGTTCCCATTTTACTACGAGATCAAGATTATTCTGGTGCTGTGGCTGCTCAGTCCCGCGACCAAGGGATCGAGCATCCTCTATCGTCGCTTTGTTCATCCGGCTCTGAGTCGTCGTGAGGCGGAGATCGACGAGGCACTCGCCAGAGCCACGGAGCAAGGCTACACTGCTGTTTTGCACCTCGGTACACGAGGGGTCAACTATGCCACAACGGTACTCATGCAGACTGCCATCAAGGTACCAGCGACGAAATTTCAAATACCTGTGTATCCTCTATCTACTCACATCTTTCCGTCTTTCTTTGTCTCTTCGCTTATGTAGCTTACGAACATTTCGCTATTAATGTTCCAAATTTGATTTACATTAACCGAGGAGAAAATGCCGATAGATACAATCGCATCGCTGATTCCAATTCCGAGACGATTAGAGAATTAACGCGCACAGCCGTTGCGTACTGCATCCCTCACTTCATTTTCCTGTTGCTTATCTTCTATTTATTTAAAAAATTATTTTTTTCTAATTTTTGTTATTTTTATTCGTTCCATTCCTAATATCCGGCCGGGCATTCGACCACCTCAATCTCCTCGCTTCCCCGCAACTCATTACGCAACTCCTCGTGTGCGCACCTCGATACACAAAACAACTTGGAAAATATCTGGAACCATCGCCAACATTGTTCTCGTCGATCACGACGATCGCTGTTGCCTTACACTTCCAAAAAAAAAAAAAAATCACCGGTCACCGTCGTTTTCGTCGATACACACACGGTCATACACGCACGCACGCACGCACGTGTCGTCGAAATTTTGTGAAACCGCTATTGGCACACGATCGACATTGTCAATCCCTCTTGTGATATGCTTTTCACCGGTGCCCTGGCCCTCGGCCTGGTTTCACTTAACCTCAAGACAGAATTTTCCGAACGTCGTCCTGACAAACCCCCAGAGCGCCCTTCCCGCCAGCCAATCAGACTCGGCGATTTCCAGCTTAGCCAACCCCAGAGCGACGACCAAGGAATCAACAAGGGCATCGGACAGTTTGGACAGCGGCATCGCACCGCAGCGGGCGAACTCGCGTCGACCGACTAGAACCGACGACCGGCATTCACCTCAACGAGATCTTCGATCTTGGTCACCGCCAAGAACCATCTACGAAATGTCGGCCGATCATGATATTTCCGTATCGTCCAACGACGAGTTCTTGAATTATCCGTTGAAAGCGGAGCCAATCTACGGAGACGAGGAGGCGTTGGAGGAGGTGGAGGAGATGGAGGACGCGGAGGAGATGAACGAGCCGCAAGAAGTGCCCTTAGAATTCAAAGCTCCCAAGCAGAAGCCAAAGAAGATTCAAAAGAAGGAGCGAACCAGACCCAATACACGAAAAGCGACGCTGAGAAATTTCGATGCGGAATTTAGCGACGAAACCGATTTAATGTAGCTGCATGCACAACCGCGAAAACGCATGAAAATCAATTCAACGTCAATTAGACGAAATTAATTACATATCCTTTCTCTCGGTGAAATAACAAAAAAAAAAACGTATTGTCGAGGACGATAGAAAGAAAATGGGTTTGTTCATTTTCCTTTCTTTTTTATTCCTTAACTGTTTGTTTTAAAACGTTTCTGTGGCCTCGCGATCTTGGTTGAAAAAAAACAGCACCAATAAAGCCAACAGAGAGGAGTCTCGTCATTGATCGTCAAAGTTTCTTGAGAAATTTTTCCGTTACGACTCACTGTACGAGATGGTCCGAAAAGTCGGTACTGCAAGGTATCTAAATGCAAAGATTTTAATGAAAATTCATTTAGACAAAACAACATATCCAAGTACTTTGGAGAATGAAAGAAGATGCGCTAAAAGACTGGTAAAAAGGAGTGCCCTTTGACCATGCCGCACCAAGACTGAAATATCTCGTGCCGAAATGTCGAAGAATTATATTAAATTAAATAATTGGATATCAATTGACTCTACAATAATATAATGAGTACGCTTTTTTCTACGTCTTATTTACTAGTTCTAGGGATATCGTTTATCACCGTTGGTTTGTTTAATTGTCGAGTCTACTTAAATCAAGCTGTAGGCAAGAAGTAACGTGTCAATTCGATGTGCCACTATGTGCCTTACACAGCACAGTGTGATAAGTGATAAGCTTGGTGAATACTCGCGCGTCAATTACAATATTATTTATATATTAATTATGTTATATTGGCCGCGATCTTGTACGTTTCGTGAACCAAGTTACCAATATTTATGTATCTGTGTTAGAATCCGTTAATTTTCAACAAGCACGTCACTCGGCCCATCACCCACTGCGATAATTATTGTTAGTGAATAGTCCGTAAGAATGTTTTTATAACTTCAATACCCAAAGATTCTCGGAGTAACGAGTTCTTATTTTTCAAATAAACGCAATTTTCAACTTGCCTGTTTGAATCTATCTTCACTCGTCCAGTTGTTTGATTACGTAGTCGCAATCACACGCTCTTGGATTAGCCAAACGGCTTGCTCGTCTCACATAATCGCTACACCTGGCTGACTGGCTGACAGGCTGACTATCAAAGCGGATGATTAATTACTCGAGCGCATTAAGAGACAAAAACGCTTGATTACCATACTACTCGTCATCAGTGCAATACCTCTGGATATCGCAAGCGAGCCTTGGATCGCTATAACTTTTTTCTTCAACATAACGTTTTCATTATTTTTCCCTACCAACGAACAATTGCGACAAGAACGAAAAAAAAGTAAGCAATAAAGAAAAAAAAACCAACTCACTGCGTAGCGAATTCAAGAAAAAAGGCAATTCACCCTTCGTACTGGTGATGGCAGATAACACATTAACACATTTTTGTTGTTGGTAAGAGCGCACTATTTTGATTTTTATTTATTACTCTAGCTCATTATTATTATTACAATTATTATTTCTATTAATCGCGACCCTATCTTCCGTACTTACAGCGCGTGATCTTACACGACATTTTCTTACATTTTCTTAATCGTTTTCCAGGGTGGCGGTGGACTCGTTCAGCAACTCAAGAAAAGCTACAGTCTGAGCGATCTTACGGGAGAGAAAGAGGATGAAAATAGAAATACTTCAAGCATGCGTGACGAGACAGACATGGAAGGTTGTTGTACTTGTTGTTTTATTCCGTCTTTAAGATCATCTGTACTCATGTCTATATTTTCACAAATACCCCTTCAGTGTGATGTTTTGTAAAACTTGCTTTTTTGGTATGATTTTCAGTAGAACCTCGTCGAAGAGAACATCCGGGTAGAAGAGGATACAGTCCCCGCAGGACACAGTCGAGCAGCAATCGCGTCGAGATGTACTTCTCCGAAGTCGACGTCGATGTGAGGCAACCGAGATCCAGGGATCCTATAGCTAGCTTAACGTATGTAACTTGTGCGAAACAAAGTCAAGTCAGACGATCTTTCTTTCTCGATGTCTCAATTGTGACAATGGTATCAATTCCACGATTGTTGCGTAGTAATATTAGATCATCGGATGACATATCGAGTGGATACAGTAGCGGCGAAGCCCTTCAACCTCATCGCGCTGCTGCCCAAGGTGATTCGCTTTTAAGGACGTCGAGTGTCGGTGCAAGAACTCGAGCCAGACCGCGTTCGACGACCACTAAAAAGGTCCCAGAGGTATGTCAATAATACGCAAACAATTTACCTTCCACTTGTTAAATTTTTTTTTCAACAGCCACACGGATATGACCGCTCAAGTGAATTCTATTTTAGTGTATATCATAGACCCCGTTTTTCCTTCTCTTTTTGGTCGAACCAATGAAGCAATTAATAGTCGTTACTTTCTGGAATTTGAAGGACGACGGCGAAGACGACGGAGAAGACAGCCGCATAAGCGAGCTACATACTTTGGATAAGATACAATTTCCGAGCTCGTCCCCATTGTCCCTCATCTCAGCTGGGCAAGCGCTCGAGCTTCTGTTACTCCTCTCCCAACTCGATCCCAATAGAAACAAAGAGATCCTCGAGGGTATAAATACCAAGGTAGAAAACGCCGACTCGGAGACCACTGCGTCCGATGAACCGCAGCGTACGCAAAGAGAGATGAGCGCTGATTGCGAAATAAATCTAGCGACGATTGAAGAAATTGTGGAGCTGCCACAAAACGTCATTTCTCGGGAGAACGAGCACGTTCGGGAGGATAAAGTTGAAATTACTTCGACGGAGGAGGAGAGCATTGGTACACAACCAGAAGAAGCGTGCGCAAAAATAGATACCGAAAAAATCACCGACGAGATTTGTCAGGATAAGCTCGATGAACTCAAGGTACTTCTGTCCAATGCCCATAAAGCTGTGACTAACATTGTGTCGTCGCATGAGGCAGTCAGAAGCAGCAGCACCAATAGTGTTAACACCGCGGACGAAGGAAGTATCCCAACATTCAAAAGTCTTGGGAATAGTAGTCTCCAAGAGGAGACATGTATCGTCGAACCCACTGGAACTAGCAGTCTGAATAACCTAGATGTCTGGATGACACCAAATGTCTCGCCAAGCAATTCGGAGAGCGATTGTCGCGCTGGAAAATACCACAAGAAGCCAGCGCCGAAAGCACCGACATCGAATACCGAGGACGATCCTGATCTAGACGAAAGTACGTCGCAGAGCGCCCTAAAGGCCACTCTCGTTATAAAAACTGGCACTTTAAAGACATTCACCAATGAGAGTCAAACGAAAGATGTCTTTCTCTCGCATCGCCCGGATGGTGTTAAATCCGCGAAAAAGAAACGGAGACGAGAAGGTTTTTCAAAGCTATTGACTATACCGAAGAGCATTTTTAATAATGCTTTTCACAAAGACCGAAAAAATGATGCCGTTAAAGACGACGACTCGAGTTCGATGTTCTCCGAGGCTAGCACATCGCGATCGAGATCGGTGAGCGTGAGCAGCTCGCACGCCGAATCGCTCAAGAATTTCGATTCGGTGGCGTCAACCAAACAACTTCATGATGTACAGGAATGATTCATCGAAGAGATTTTCGGACGAAACGAGTGCACAGTCGAAAAAATGAGACATTCGCCGGGCCTTAATGATCAATTCGATAAATCTTTATTTCATTATTTCCGACAATATTATTAAAAATGAAAAAATAAAACACCAATCGTCTATTAACTATTAAGTTGTAAGATTCAAATTAGGAATTTACGGGAAGAAAAAACATCACGCGAGGATACTGTATGAAAAGGATAATATTATTTGTTGCCACACGCAAATTCTAACAATGCATATCGCGAAATCTAACGTGTTTATCCTTTTATTTTTTTCTTTTCTTTCTTTGCAATATTAACGGGCGAGTTATTCGCCAGTTGCTGTGAATGCATTGCGTGATGATAGAGAGTGTATTGAATTTTCCAAACTCACGAATCATATGTGTAATGATAACTTAGTGACGCTTGCATCTTGGGAGTCTGCGAACTTTTGCCTGCATTTATGCAGTCCCAAGTAATTTACCATCAATCCGTATGTGCATCATATTTTCTTGTTTTTTTTTTTAGATAACAAGCTTTGCCACTTTGCCACGCAGCAAAAAGCCGACCAAGAAGAAAGTGCCATGAAACTTGACGGCTGCCGACCACATCAAGGAGGAGGATCAACTCCTTGAGACGAGTTGAGCAGATATTTCATAAAGATCGGAGCTACGTACGTACGTCGGTGTCGACTGGCGGGCGGAGCCTAAAAACAGCGGGGAAACGGTCAGCAGCTTGAAAACTTATCGACGGCCAAAACCTGCAATAAAATATTTCTCGTTGAACCCTACGCGTTGTCGCTTTGTCGTCATGCATATAGACTGTTCTTCACCAAGCGAAATAACGTTTCAAGCCGATTTTTCCGCTTCATCGCCCAGTATACATTTTACCCTTATTCATCAATATTACCGCTACGGCTAACAGAATAATAGCTCCATATCCATTGACCGCGTGTGACAACGTGCGAAACGGTCGAAGAAATAATAATTATTGTGATTTATCGCTAAGATGTGTTGAATGTTGCGGCGAGATGAAAATTCAGGGCTGAACGAAATCTAGTCATAGAGCGTCGTCGTCGTCGTCATTGTCATCGCCTCGGGCAGCGTCAAAGCTGTCAACGACAACAGTGCCACCACTCGGAATTTTCGCTTGTTTTTTCCTTTTACTTGGACGAAACTCCTCGTTTCCAAGTTCATCGTTACTGGGTCGTACAAGATGCTGCTATAATGATGTTTGTAATACTAAAAGAAATTAAGAAAAATGATAGGAAATGAAATGAAAAAAAAAAAAGAAACGCAAAACCCGTGTTAAACCCGTACGCTTACCCGCTTAACGGAGTTACTGTAACGCCGCGTTGAAAACTACACGCACACAAATCCACAACCATTCGCATTACATGTATATATTATATATATAATAGATAGATAATATAGACGGCAAGCAACTTGGTAACGAATTTAATTGTACAATGGCGGCTAAAAGAAACCGTACTAGATGAAATGAATTTATTCACCCATGTTAACGAACTTTATTGGTGCATATACTTGAAGAATATTTTATAGCAGTGTACAGGCTCGCCGAACCACTGCCATCTATATTCAGCTGGCTCGGATACTATCGTGTTTATTATTGAACAAAATAAGAGTTTCAAGTGCATGCCCATCATTGTTGTTCTATCAATTCCGATACGTCGATAATCATTTTAACTCTGTTGTTTACTTTCTTTCATTTTATCTGAGATTTAGAGGAGATTATTAGCGGTGTATTGTTACGATGAACGTATTGTATTAGCGCCAGTACACACTACTTTTGTACACGTATTGCGAAGAAAAGTGCAAGAATGTACAATAAACTGTGAGAATTACTGCTCAAGTTACAACAGACTCATACAATCTGGCTCCATACTTTTTTATGTTCGTCAACGTCCTTTTGGAGTAGATGCATCTATTATATACCCAATTTTCCTTATTATTATCACACCATTCACTTTCAACTGAGTTAGTCGATCAGATTCTATACGCTTTAAATGTTGTTCGCGGTTACGTGACTCGTGACGAGTGTGCAAGTGAACAACATTAAAACTGCGATGGTATTAATGATATCGTACAATTAAGAACAACAATGTTGAACGATAATACTTATAATGTAAAGTTATCTTAATAGATAATTTATTTTGACACGAGTACATCGTGTTGATTATGTTAAAGTACTACCTCTATGTAGGCCGGAGGAAAAATCTCTAGGTTTTGGGTCGAAAAGCTCCGTTATTCGATTCATTTTTATTTTATTATTGATATTATTGCACTATTTATATTACTGTTACTTACGTTACTAACGTTATTCTTACTAAAAACTCACTACGTATAATACTCGTAATATTGCCTCGGACATTCCGGCAATATTTTGCCAAGGAATACGTGTAATAGTGTAAATGTATAAAAGTACTTTAATACAAGATATATTGCAAACATAATTTATTTATTTAGAAAACAAATGGAAATGTACCATGCCAGTTAACCAATTGTATTAAATACATCGAAAATTACAAAATTTCATCGCAATGAACATAATATCGAATTATACACAGTAAGCAGGTTCATTGAATGCTACGTCAATGATCAGCCACGGAATATAATATTAGTTCTGCGGTATTGTACCTAAAAGCTCGGGATAACTGTTAAAAACGGTAGATTCAACTATACCGATTTAAACATCAGAGCTCTGTGAATGGCCTGAGGATTGAGCTACGTTCAGTGAAAGTTTTACTGTGGTTCTCTACCCTTTTTGCGAATGAGAGTGTCATCGAAGTCGTCAAAGTCAGTCCGCAGTTGCAATTGGACTTGGCACTGCCTCTTTGGGGCTTATCCCAGAGGTTGTTTCGAAGAACTGCTCTTTCCCCGATAGCGCATTCTTTATTTTATTTATTTCTAACATCAATACTGTGAAATCATCTGGAGTATTCTTTTATAGAGAAGATCCTTCACGTCAAGAGCCCATATAAAATCCATATGATTAAACTTATCGAGCGGTACAGCTTCAAGAATTGTAACGTTTCCCAAACGCTTCATTAGCTCGCATATTTCCTGCAAATAAGCACAAACACTCGAATGGCAGTCAGGTAAAATAGTTTGAGCACCGCTAATAGTTACCTCATGCGTTACTATTGCATCGTTTCTTCCGTACATCAGTGCCACGGGTGCTGTGACTCTCCACAATGGATAATACTGCGGCTGAATTTGTCCGTACCGTAGAAGATTTTTCTCGGGATTAAAGTCGTACTCTTGAAATTCACCTGTTGACAAAGATCTCATTTTCACCATTGAATTTTGTACTCTAAGAATTATTGATAACAAGAAAACCTTCATTATTATCACCTGATCGCATATTCTGATGAAAATGACCAATCGTACGCAAAGATGTTCCAGCCGGAAAGTACGAGAACAGATAGGGAAGAAGAGTCTGCAAAGTCTGAGTCTTGGTGATTGCGTTCTCATTGATTGTCATCGAACGGTGAATCAACTCCGCGAAATGTGTAAAACACACACTTTTCAGTTATGAAACTCACGGTATTCAATTGCTCTCGGTCCTCGCCAACCACTCCAAAGATCATGTTCAAACATGGTATATACGAGAGCGCATCTTCGTGACACCATTGCTTAACTTGCTGTGCAAGTTCCGTGGTTTGCGGCAAAATCTCATAGACTTCGTTGCGTTCGAACGTCTCCTACGAAAAAAAATCAAATGATCTTGAGATCGGTAAACGACGAATGTTACGGTTGAAGGTTCAGCCTTCAATTCCGTTGGACTTCGTTATTTACCTGCAGCGGCATCCCGACCTGCCCGAAAACCGTTTGCATGAGATTCAGCTGATGTCTCCAAAGCGTAACGGGAGCCAAGCTAACGAGTAATTTTATTTTCGCGTTGTATTCGGGCTTAAGTGACAACATAACGTAAGCAATCGTCGCTCCCATAGAGTGACCGACGTAATACATGCCGTTCTGACTGGTATTCCTGAGGACATAGTCGATCATCGCCGGAAGATCCTCGGTACCCATTTCGTGGTAGCTAATTTCATAGATCATCACAAAGTACGTAATTATCATTCAACTGTTGAAAAATGTCACTCTTCAAAGTGTTCATATCATTGACACAATTCAGAAAATATTACCCCCCTCCCCTTTTTTTCAGTCAAAAGCAAAAACGTTTCTCTAGCGTTTTTGCTTTTGAAATATAATAAATTACAAAAAAAATAATTTAGGACTTAAATTATTTGTTACGGCGTCTTACCTAAAGTCCCAAAATTTCGAAGTATTCGGAGTCCTCGTTTGGTGGGCTCTTCCATAGGTGTTTCCTCTCACGTTGCCTATCCACACATCGTAACCAGCGTCAGCCAACATGAATGCTGCGACATTGGGTACATCTCAATGGGTATAAGTATGTGCAGCGTTAAAAATAAATAAAAATATTTTCGTCATTTACATATATCGTGGTTCGGTCCTCTCAGTACAAATGCATCCGAGGACCACAGAATTCCGTGTTGCAGAAAGACGATTGGCTTTCGATGAGAATCCGGCGACAGCAGTGGACTTCCGGGTATTCGAAAGATACGCAATCGATACCCGTCTTCCGTGATAAGGCCGTGCTCTTCGACGGGATAGCCATGCTGCTTCACGAGACCTGCCTGATGATATGAAATTTCAACGGTACAGATCATGGACCAAAATGTTGCATTCGTGGATTAATGGCTTTTCGATCGACCGCCTCGATGATGTTACAACTGACCGTATCAAACACCACGTAATCACTGTCGTCCACACTTTTCGCATTGCCGACACTCATCAAGCGCACTCGTAATTGTCGTATTAATTCACCACCGGGAGATTTATTGTTACACGAATACACAAGCCCGAATTCGAGATAAAATAATAAGTACGGCAATATAATCCACCCGCTCGTCATTGTCGATGAGCGACGCGCGGTATATAACACCCAGCTTGGTGAAATGTCGACCACTAGTGCAAACAAGAATAAATAAAAAGATCCATGGCGCACTTAACCGAACGCGGAAGTGACGTAATGGTAAGAGTTCCATTTATTTTCTTATGCCATTTCAGAGCCGTCTGAAGTCACGCGTATCTTACATACCTGCAGCGGTGTGCGAAATAATCGAGATGGAGTATCGGCACGTGCGTATCCCTCTTTTAAAAAGTTCATGAGTAACGGAAAGCATTGTTAGCAAACTATTCGAGCTGTGATTGGCTGGGACTCTCAGACCTCAGAAACACAGACTTCAGACTCTCAGAAAAAATGTAATATAATTTTGTTTATATGCATTGACAACCGTGTAATGAAAAATATTCCACTTTATTTACGAATTAAAAAACAGATTTTACATAAACAACCTTTTTGTAATGACTACTGGACAACAGAAATCTATATATTATATATTACGCCGAGTATGCGGATTAAAAAACAATTTTAACATAAGCAGTCTTTTTGTTAAGATTCCTCGACAACAGAAATATATTATATATTACGACGAGTATACGAATTAAAAAACAATGTTAACATAAGCAGTCTTTTTGTTATGACTCCTCGACAACAGAAATATATATTATATATTGCGATAACAAAAATGCGTTCGCTTTTGATTAAAATGCAGCGGTGAAAATGGAGTATAAAGCTGCGTTTGTAAAAGAAAGTTTTGCAGCATTAAAACTTGAAGGCTTACTGGAGACGTAGTTGGAAAGTAACAATATTTTTAAAACGATACGAACAAAAGTTTCCAGCACTTCGACAGTGAGTTCTTTGGTACAATAGTCGAGGTATCTCTATTCTACTTATTCCTCGGGTTAGACCTTAGACACTCGATACAATATATCTGCGAAATATTGTACAATTGGGACTTTTCTGCTCATGTTTACGCATATCCCACACGCGGTGATTACAAATAAAATATAAAATAAAAAAATCGAAATCCTGACTTTGAACTTATTTAAAGTGTACGCATAAAAGTTATTACTTTTGGAAACGCAAGCTTTTTGCACAGTTTTTTTGGTTCAACGCTTACGCCTCGTCCCAATCCACGCTGACCCTGCCTGCCGTCACTTTAGCGATGTATATAGGACCGTTCCATTGTCTTTGATTCAAAACGACTTGTCCCTCCTTCGACAGCTCTGTTTCCGGTAATAAAGTCCCAAAAGCATGAGTGAAAAATTACGGGGAAAAATTATTGTCGACATATTTACTTAAGGTAGTCCCAGCGATATAGTCCCGGGAAATGTGAGATCAGATAAATTCAGAGAGAATCTCTCTGAATCTCACATTTTCTGGGACTGTACCGTTCGGAATATCTTAAAAAAACGCTTAAAAGCAAAAAAAATTCAACTAACCGAGAAGCAAAGCGAAGCAGCGTGCAGCGTCGACTCTACTGGTCGCGTCAGGCGGCGCCAAATCTTGTATTGTAACAACCGGACGGTCTGTCCACAAGACTTCGAGATTCGCGAACAAATCGGGTTTCGTCCATGTGCTATGCTGTACACTTTCTTGAGACCTTCGAACGACAGCAAAAAAGCAATTATGAATGTCTCCCGAAGCCCGTTGATATCATGGATATAAATCTATCTGGAAAAATATGATCCCGCTATTACCTCGTGGGAACCGGAGATTCGGAGACGTCTACGATGAACGCTTCGTCGGTCTTTGCACTTTTCTCGAGGCTCGTCTTTTTTTCCTCGCTTCTCTTTCCTCTCAGCTGCGGCGGTAGAAACGCGTCGACGTCTTCCGAGTTCGTGATGTCAGTGAGCGCAACGTCTTCGGTCACTTCGGGCACTTCGGGCACTTCGGGAAATTCGGGCACTTCGGGCACTTCGGGCACTTCGGGAAATTCGGGAAATTCGGGCGCCTCGGTTACTTCGGTCCTCATCGGCCCAACGATCGAATCGCGATCCATGGGAATAGCTCCCGCCGTTTTGTTGTGCGACGACGACGACTCGAACTCTGTCGTGTTTTCCGGTATCTTGGAGAATTCGGTCGGTCTCGAATCCGTTAAAGTTTCCGCCAACAGGGCTTCGGGGTCTACAAAAAAAAAAGGAAAACATCGTCAATTTCGCCCTCCGAAGGTTTCCATCGACCGTGCGTTGAACTCACTCATGGAGATGTCGTTTTCGGCCGCGAATGGTCCGGCAATCCGTAACTCATAGTCCAACATAAGTCCTCGAGCCCATTTCGACGAATCGGCGCACCGATGAAGCGGTCGATTGGTCGTTGGATACACGAGCAAAGCAGCTGCCGACATTCCGCCCATTCTCTCCGGCACAGACCGAACGCGTCGCTGAAAAACATTACGTCTATTTTTTTTGTTTTTGTTTTTTTTTTCAACTAATTGGGTGCAGTTTGTAGAGTGGCATAAAAATATCGCCTACAGTGTAAGCATTGACGTTAGAAAATTTTGATTTTCCAGTGTCAGCTTCGGGCAACTGAACGCTCAAGTCGTCTTTTTGGACTCTGCGACGGCGTCTGTTTCTCGGAGCTGCCGTACGTGGTTCTACGGATTCCTGAGCTGGAAGAGCTTCTTGAGCAGGAAGCGCGGAAACTTCCTGAGCTGGAGGAGCTTCCTGAACAGGAAGCGCGGAATCTTCCTGAGCTGGAGGAGCTTCTTGAACAGGAAGTGCAGAATCTTCCTGAGGACGTCCGACGGATTCATCGATCGGCCGAATCGTTTCGTCGACTTCGCGGTCTACGATATTATCCTCATCGTGTGCGGTTGCTCTTTCGGTTGCTGCGCTGAATTCTTGTTCCAGCCCCCGCTAGAAAAATCGTGGAAATTCACATTTTCTCGACGAACGACATTTGCCAGAGAATAAATGTTGCGGCCGCCAAGTTCGAACGAGTAACGCACGCGCAGTCTCTTCGTCGGCGTGTCAAAGTTGTTCGTGGTGGATGGTCGCTTCTGCGGTGTCCTCGGGAGTTGAGCGGACGGATCGGCAGTCGATTCCTCGGTGACTGTCAGATGAGCGGAGAGGCCGACATTTAGCGTCTCTTCCGTATTTTCCGCTGCGGCGAATAAACGAAGGAGTAAGGTGAAAATTGTACATATCACGCTCGTTGAAATATGATTTGTCACGTACCTGCTCTATGTTGCTGTGCGGACTGGTCATATCCATCTACGTCGCTTTTATTCGGCGATAGGCACATTCTTGATAAAAAATAATAAAGTAGATTAGTTTCAACAGAGTTTCGGATTTTTTATTATCACGAGGCGAATTTTCGGCGATCAGAGGAAATGACGATTCGTGACAACAGGATGTAGAAATTGGAAGAAAAGGATAAAGTGGAACCAACCGAAATCCATTGTCGTTCCATGCATTCAGCAACATCTCGAGCTGATCCTCCGTTAACGCGCCGAAGTCTAAGTCTTCCGCGACATCTCGCTAAATTGTTAAAGTATGGAAAGCACACACACACACGTGAAATGAAAAAGCCAAGGAAACAGGAGGCACCAATCAAACCCACAAATAAATAAAAATGTACCTAAGCAGATATTACAAACAGAACAAAAGTGGGACAGGAAGTTCATTTAAAAAATAGAAAATTATTGTACTACAGATCTCACCATGTTGAAGTTTTCGATCGCTTCAAGATTTGCCTCCGGCAAGAGATGCAGATCAGGCCTCGAGTCAACATCCCCAAAATTTACTGGTGGAAGGTCGGTTACTTCTTCGATCGTCAGCGCGTCGCTACTGCAATATCAAGTAATTTGCAACTCAGTTTCAATAAAAATAATGATCCCTAAAAAACTAATATCGCATCAAATAAATCTTTTGTTCAAGAAATAAATATATATCTCACTTCTTTCTTCCCTTCTTTGGCGTCCGATCGATCGTACTGAGATTTGCTTGTACTCTGCACAGAGAATCTGGGAAAAAAAATAAAACATTAAATTATCGGAGTACAACAAATGCCATCCCTGAGCCCCAAAACTAACCCTGGAACAGAGTGGCCTGTATCTTCAGCAATTTCACCGCTCCGTACATGAGTTTGGCGGACATGTATAGGCTGAATCTGGAATTTCGATCTGTGCTGCTGTTGGTGACATATTTCAGGATCTCCGTACTGTGCAGCCACAAATATATAATTAGTACTAATTTCAATCAAAGCATCAGATTTGTCATCAGCGTCGGAAAAGTAAAAAAAAAAAAAAGAAAATTGAGTACCAGGTCACTCCGATGTCGATCGACTGGACAGTCTTCGTGCTGACGGTTTTTTTGAACTGGTGATCGCTGAGAGTCGCCGCTAGCCAGCAACGGGCGAGTTTGCCCTTTTTTCGCAGCGACAGAAGCTCCAGTGAGTAAAACATGGCGGACTGCAAAATATATCGCAAATAATATCAGAAAATATAAATGTCGGGACGAATGAGCGATACAGCTGTTTTCCCGGCGAATTTCAGCGCAAACAAGTGACGACGTTCGATGTATCGTGATTGTCGTACCTTTTGGCAATGCTAAGACGATCCGCGATCGGCGACGATTCTTCCGCTTCTGCGGCTTCGACTTCGCGTCGATTGTTCCCGAAAACGCGTAACGAACTTTTCTTCTTTTGTCCTTTGTTTCGGTTTCGAAAATCTCCACAAATATGAGTTGGCGCATGCGCAATGTCGTGCGCCCGCAATTTGTACTGTTGCCAAACTATTCGTGCTCTGATTGGTGAGTGGCGATTGGAGCGCTGCAGCAGCGCTAACAAAACTCCTTCGAGTTGTGAAGACATCGTTTTGCGCACACGGCAGCCGATCACTATTTTTTTTCGTCTTGAGATTCGACTGTTTCCGGAAGTTTCGTACTTAGTGGGACATTTCCATCATCACTGCAACGCCTATGGCAATGTAACTCTTCTTACTCATTATCAAGGATCAACGGATGGATCTGACCAGATCACGAATTGCGCGTGCGCACGGCAGTCGATAACCATTTCTCGACCGCGCGAAATTGGGGTTCCAAAGGCTGCCGCTCACCAAGTGTCGCTGCAGAAGTTTCCAGCGCGGGATCCGATTTTCCCAGAAGATAACCGGCGAGTAAAGTGTCAGAGGCTTCTCTGCTGCTGCCGCCTGTCATGTTTACTAATGCAAATACTAATGCAAAAACATGTTAATGTTCGGTATTTTTTGGAAATAAAATTTCAAATCAATAGTACTGTACAAGAAAACAATATTTTTTTTCAGCTGAATCTCGATTTCCCGATTTGAGATGCAAATAATTTTAAATAAATGTATAACTTTTATATTTTTTTGCAAAAAACAAATTGGATGAAAATGACTAAGAGTATTTTCGCTCATTAGAGAAATCTGTCGCTGTTCATTAGTGAAATCAGTACACCGTTGGTGTATGAGTGGAAAAAACAAAAATTAAACAAAAAAAATCGTCAAATGCGTCAACAAAGTCGCGAATACGCGGAAATAATGCATAAAAACCTCGAATATCGGAGAGGATACGAGAGGGTCGGGGAACCGGCGCGCGCGGAATGGCAATGCGAGCCGTGTGGAATAATAGCCTAAGAGGAGAGGAGAGTTCCGGCTGATCAAGGTGACCGGCGCGAAAATCGAGACACGATTTTTGATACGCGCGGGACGACGGGTTGACTTGGATTACAAGCAACGTGCGGAGAAGCCGCTATATATAACCCGGCTGCTGGTACAATGCTTTTGTTAGTTCAAGTCAGACAGTTGTTCCAGCTGCCCGTGCGCGCGATCCCTGCGAAAAAATTTCTAGAATCGAGAGAGTCGCGCCGCCGTCGTCACAGCGAGCGCCAAGTCCTCGATTATGGATATCGTCGCATCGTTATCGCAGTTCGGCGGGGAGCGACCGTGAATTGGAATTGTATGTACGTTCTAGTTCGGTTTGAACAATCGCGAGCCGCTGAACCGTAGACCAGTTTGACCGTTCAATCATCCAGTGCGTGTGCAGTTATTGTTTGACCCGTTGTGTTACGTCGCACAAAGGGTCAACGTCAAGGACACGCAGCGTTTGTTATTGTGTGTACAGCCGCACATCCGAGCGGGCCAAAATTTTCGCAATTTTTCCTCTCGTATTCAGCGCGACATCAAAAATTCTCCTCTCAATTGGTTTGACGTTTGGTACGATAAACAGTGGAAACGAGGTTCATCGACAACGTGAGAGAAAAAAAAAGCGAACGTGCGAGCCACGTTGCGTTCGATTTGCCCAAGTCCTCGATTATGGATATCGTCGCATCGTTATCGCAGTTCTGCGGGGAGCGACCGTGAATTGGAATTGTATGTACGTTCTAGTTCGGTTGGAACAATCGCGACAAACAACCGCTGAACCGTAGACCAGTTTGACCGTTCAATCATCCAGTGCGTGTGCAGTTATTGTTGAACCTGTTGTGTTACGCCGCACAAGGGTCAACGTCAAGGACACGCAGCGTTTGTTATTGTGTGTACGGCCAAACATCCGAGCGGCGCAACATTTTCGCAATTTTTCCTCTCGTATTCAGCGCGACATCAAAAATTCTTCTCTCAATTGGTTTAACGTTTGGTACTGATAAACAGTGGAAACGTGGTTCATCGACAACGTGAGAGAAAAAAAAGCGAACGTGCGAGCCACGTTGCGTTCGATTTGCCCAAGTCCTCGATTATGGATATCGTCGCATCGTTATCGCAGTTCGGCGGGGAGCGACCGTGAATTGGAATTTACGTTCTAGTTCGGTTGGAACAATCGCGAACCGCTGAACCGTAGACCAGTTTGACCGTTCAATCATCCAGTGCGTGTGCAGTTATTGTTAAACCTGTTGTGTTACGTCGCACAAAGGGTCAACGTCAAGGACACGCAGCGTTTGCTATTGTGTGTACGGCCAAACATCCGAGCGGCGCAACATTTTCGCAATTTTTCCTCTCGTATTCACCGCGACATAAAAAATTCTTCTCTCAATTGGTTTGACGTTTGGTACGATAAACAGTGGAAACGAGGTTCATCGACAACGTGAGAGAAAAAAAAAAGCGAACGTGCGAGCCACGTTGCGTTCGATTTGCCCTCGAGTGTCTCGTACACAGCGAGTTTATTCTAAGGCAAACGTCGCGAAGCATCTAATTAGCACCATCGGCCACGAGGCGGACGGATAGATACTCTACTCGCTGATAATCGCGTCGACACGCTACTGTTACCGCCTTCTATAGCGTCGCGTACACGTCGAACCGCTTCGACGTGCGCCTAAATGTTTCGAATTTCGTACGCAGTCCGGTCGTCGTTCTAATGCGCGAAGACACGTTTACTCGGAGTGGGAAATTAAAAATTCGCAAAGTGTTTCCTTGACCGCGCATCTGTGTGTTTTCTCCTATGTTCGTGTGTGATTTATAGCGTCCAGTGGAACCGAAAACCTCGTGCTTTTACTTTAGTATGCAGATATAAGCATCAATTTGGCGATTACGAACGCGGAAACAGAAGGCAGCATTTTTGCTGTATTTTGTGCTGTGCCTCTTGCATGTCTCTCAATTGTCGTCGCGGTGCACGATCGATGCAGTAACGATGCTGCAGCCTGAAAATAGGATCAGAGCGCAGCTTTATCATTCGTAATGCACACACGATTTGAGTAACAGCGATCGAAATAAGGAGGTAACCCATCGGTATTGACTGGGCGATGAGGCCAAATCAAGCGCGCAGTGATTTATAGAAATCTACCGTTTGGCTTCAATATAGATTTTTCGCATCCCAGACAATCCAATCGACCGACGCCTGAACCCGACGATATCGTGAGCGATCCGTGAAAAATTCGTTTCCGCATCGTCGTCGTCGTCTATGCGCTTTATCGCCGAATATCGCATCATGATCTCTCTCGCGAATTAGCATTTTTTTAACGAGCGACGACGATTCGCAAACAGCGAAACGACGAACCGGTCTGCGACTAGGGAAGTCATTTCTTCGATTCAAATCGCATATCGCGATCGAGAGTGTTTAGCAAATTTTATGGTTTATTCTCTTTTTTTTCTTCTCACGCGCCTCAACCTTTGCTCGCATAAATACGCGCGTATATGAATAAACGAACACTTGACGCCGCGTCTCGTCTAAATATATCGTCGAAAATTTTTCGTGAAGTCCTCGCCGGTCGACCAGTTAGAATTTATTAATCCAGAAGTGCGATTCTCGAGACGGGCGACGAAACAGGGGGACGAAGGTCATTGGCGAAGGAGCGAGGAGCGAAAAAAAAAACGCATCTTTGCCGGACGAGACGACGACGCAAGGTCACCGTAAAGCGATCAGACTGCTGCAGTGGGAGAGACACTTCTCAGTTGGGCGCGGACGATCTGTCGTTTGTGTGTCTCAGCGGCCAGAAGGTTCACTTCTCGCAGCGAGTGCGGTGCATCGCTTCGCGCGTATGCTTCGGGGATATATCGACGCGGTTTTCCTGCCGGCCGATATACCGCAAAGCCCCCGAAATACGCCCTTCGCCGTCCAGTATTTTATTTATTTTTATTTTTTTATCGAACGCTCATTATCTCAGTCTTCACGGATTTGTTTATTTCGACGCTTTTCCACGAGTTTTTTTTTTTCGGGTAATCCGTGCAAATCCGATTCGAGATCCCGTCATGAATCTCGACGTCGCGTGCATCTCGCTGTGCGCGTTAACGTTGATGCCGGGAAATGTCGCCGGCGGATTCAATTTCATCAGAGAGTTTTTGTTCCCTCGTGTACCGACGGTCACCAGACTCAGACACGCCGAAGAGGCGCGAACACTCGGCGATCGGTACGCCGTTCTCGATACCGTAAGTTATATCCCTGCGTCCACACACGTGTGCACTTTTTAAGCGTCTCATTCGATGTCTCTGTGACGCAAAACTCTTTGTCATTGACTTTTTATTCGCAAAAACGAAGTTTCCGTCCGTAGCAATTACGGACATTACTTTTTCCCCATTGTACATCCTATTTTTACCGCATTCCCGCGTTACCGCGACTTTTTCTTATTTTCCTTATAAGATATGACTCACAGTGATTTTAATCGAAAAAAAAAAAAAAAAAAAAAAAAAATCAAACAAATCCTTCTTCAAACGCGTGTTAAACGTAACTCCGGTTTGCGAGGAACGCAATATATACTCAATTTCTCTCCACGTTGCCGATATTAACGAACATTATTACGACCTTGAAAACATATATTCCTTGCACCGATCGATTTTTCCTCGTATTGTTTGCCACGTGGAACGAGCGAACGTGTATTATTATGCAATATCTTTTCTCAGCCTTGCATCAATATACTTTGCTTCATGGAAATCGATTTTTTTTCCGGAGAGTCACACCTGTTGGTCTTGTTTTTTTTTTGCACTAATGATGTTTTTCATATTTTTCTCAGATGGGTCTCATCGAACAGTTTGGATATCCAGCCGAGGAGCACAAAGTCACGACGGAGGATGGTTACAAAATTGACTTCTTCCGAATTCCGGGCAGCCCGGAGTCGCCGGCGAAGGAAGGGAAACCTGTTGTCTTTCTGCAGCACGGAGTGCTCGCGTCCTCGGACTCTTGGGTTTTCGCGGGACCCAGACACGATTTAGGTAAGGTAAACGTTCCAGTAATCGGCAATGTACCAGTAATCGACAGTTGTGTGCTTTAACTATAGATTTTACTATAATCAAAGCACATATGATCGATTACTGGTACACTGTCGATTACTGGGACGTTTACCTTAGTGCCAATTCGAATTTTCGTTTCGCGGCGACGCAAACGCGGTCCAAAACTTGTCCATCGATCGTGCGGTCGACTTTCGTGAAGTTGCGACGAGAACGTTTGCCGCGATCATTGATAGGGTAGACGTACCGTTTTTGGCCATCTTAGGGCCAATTGTGGCCATCACATTCAACGGAATAAATCAAAACATTTAATCGAATAAAAAAATCATCGGATAGGTCATTCAGTGAATTGAAATGCATTAAAAAAAAAAATCAACGTGCAATTGTGGGGAAAAAATAATTTGAGGAATAAAATAATAAAAATGGCCACAATAGGTACAGTGACCACTAACGGTACATCTACCCTGATGAGGTACAAATAGATAAAGGCCAAACGTCTATATCGTGTTTGCCAGGCGAACTTAAATTATCGACCGAACGATCGATAATCATCACAATCGAATGTAGCCTGTCGTAAATAATGACATCGGCATTTTCAATTCTGTTTACAAACCACGCGTCTCGTTCTTCCACGTGAGGGTGTGCGTTTTTGTTGTTGTTATTTTCAAGTCTATTCGTATAGCTTCGGCACACCCAAGCCTACTTGGATCGTCGTATAAACATATTTTTTACGAGGAAACGTGTTTCGCTGTCGATAAATTGGCGACTTTGTTATGCGGAAGATTCGCGCATAAGTGTGATTCGAGGTCGACTAGGCTGCTAGTCTGCCGGTTTTGGCATAGAGTAAATAGTCCTGGCGTTCAGGATCCACCTTCCGTACTCTGGTGAAAATGTTTATTTGATCATTTGCCCGGATAATCCCAATCGGATCGTCACAGTAATTTTCACATTTTTTACCACAATATCTCCGATTTTTTCTGATAATCTATATATATATTATATCGAGATACCGATGTAGTCATGAAACGATTCCGTAGGTGGCCGATGCATATTTTTGTGCACCACACTCGCGTTTCGCCGGTTTGCCTCTTGAATGTCGAGCCGCGCAAATTGGAGACGATTCAAGGTAAACAAGAGAGGTACACTCAAAGATATAATTGCAGTACTTGCAGGTACGCACCGTCTGTACAAAAAATATATCACAGGCTCCAGACTCGTTTGGAGCTTCAAGCACCGGCAAAATATGTCTCAAATAAAAAAAAAAAGCGGCATATTTTTTTGGTTCATCAAGTGCTACATATTTCCACGTTTTAACGTGACGCAGAGAGATAACTTCAAGGTCGCGCGAACCAGATCGCTCAGCATCTTCGCGACTTCGGGAGAAAATTAATAAAATTTTTGTATCGACGGTATAACTTGATATTTCGTAACGTGCATACAGCTTTCATGCTCGCCGACGCGGGATACGATGTTTGGATCGGCAACGTTCGTGGCAACAGCTACGCCAGGTCTCACACCGATCTGTCGCCGCAGGATCGTGATTTTTGGAACTTTAGGTACACACCGATTACATAACTATTGGGTTTATTGCAAGCAATAAAAATTGCTACGGAAATGCCTTCGTGAATTGGCAATGGGAAATGTGCAGATCAATAACCACGTTCGATTGAAACGAGTTTCCGGATAGACGCGGAAGGAAAAATCAATTGCTCCGCGCGGAAGAGTTGTAAAAACATAAAAATGTAAAAATCTTTAATGACTCGTGTGAAAAACATGTTGACGCGTGTCGTCACTACAGTCCATCGCAGGTCGAGCCACTAATTTATGACGACTTTATTGCATTCATTCGCGATTGCTCGCACCACTGATCCGAGTGCCCCATCAGTTTTGTCGTAGTCAAATTTTTTATTTTGAGAATTTGATCATGTTTTTACATTGTTTTTCTCGATTATCCCTCGTGTCATTTCATCCAGTTTGCCTTGAACGTACGCGCGCCTTATCCGATTGTGACTGGGCAATCGCGTAGACATCGACGTGTTAAATTATGTACATTCGATTAGCATCGATGCACATCTCCGGAGCAAATATGTTTCCGTTGTTTGATAGGGTAGATGTACCATTAGTGGCCACTGTATCTATTGTGGCCATTTTTATTATTTTATTCTTCAAATTATTTTTTCCCCACAATTGCACGTTGATTTTTTTTAACAAATGCATTTTAATTCACTGAATTACCTACACGACGATTTTTTTATTCGATTAATTGTTTTGATTTATTTCTTTGAATGTGATGGCCACAATTGGCCCTCAGATGGCCAAAAACGGTACGTCTACCCTACACGGTGTGCGCTGTCTACTGCCCACCAAACATTTTTATGACAATCCAATTGACCAAAAAAAAAAAAAGAAAAAAAGTGGGAACCTAAGTCTCGTTACTGAAACAGCTTCCACGAAATTGCGGTGCGCGATCTTCCGACGATGATCAATCATGCGCTAAATACGACGGGCCAGAAGAGTTTGTTCTACATCGGACACTCGATGGGCACGACTGCGGCGTTCGTTTTGCTATCGGAAAAGCCCGAGTACAACGACAAAATGCGACTGGTCATTGCCCTGGCGCCCGTGGCTTTTTGGAAAGGAACGCCAACTCGGCTCCTGCGCTTCGTCACCGAAACTGGCCCGGCGCTCAAGGTCAGTGCTAAACGACGACCCAAAGTTCAACTGTGCAGCGCCACATTAATTCGTCACATTAACGAATATCCTCCGCCGCAGTCAACGACATCGCTCGAAATATTCACGCGTGTTTCGCTTCTCTCTTGATTGCAGATGTTTCTCGAGCGAAATGCCATTTACGAGCTCGCTCCGCAAACAACCAACAACATAAGACTCGGCAGATCATTGTGCAGCGACGGAGCGATCACGCAGTCCGCCTGCGCCGGTCTATACTTTTTGCTGGCTGGTGAAGATCATAGACAGCTTAACAACGTAAGTTATCATGATGTTGAAGTTTGCATCGTTGGAATGCAACGAAATAAAAAAAAAATAATTATTCTAACGATTCTAGAATTATTTGAACAATTCTAAAAAGTTATTATGACGGATTAATCGTTGTAGTAACATTTTGTACCCAGTACAATATTTTCAGTTTATTGGAACAATTTTTTTTTTATTATCGTTGCATTCCAACGATGCAAACTTCAACATTGTAAGTTGTCAGCGTGTTACGTTCGATGAATTACTCATTAACATGACAATTAATTACTCCATTGATATGGTACGAATGCTGATCTACCTACGAAGCCGTCGTTATTATACCTGAAGACCGAAACTCGTTTGCAGTTTCGATCTTCCGCACCCCAAAACGCGTTGCATGCAGAAAAATAATTCGCACAATGATAAGTAATAACTTTCACTTTTCTCAAACTTCACAGAGTTTCCTTCCTCACATCTTGTCATATTTTCCTGCTGGCGCCTCAACGGAGACGTTATACCACTACATGCAAAACATAATAACGGGTAAATAATTGACATACGTAGAGATGGTTGGTGGTCGAATCGACAAAAATTCATCAATTTGTGCGCATCGACAGGTGTTTTTCAAAAATACGATTTGGGCTATACCGAAAACTTCAGGGTATACGGAAAGAAGAAGCCACCGATGTACGACGTGAAGAAAATATCGGCCCCGGTCGCCCTCATTTACGGGAAAAACGACGTCGTCTCGACTGAAACGGTACTCCATTTTTGCACTGTGATTCTTCGGCGAGCAGCTAATTTTTATTAGGTGTCATTTTATTAAACTCCATTAATTGGTCTGTTAATTTTTGAAATGCATTGTTTCAGAATACCGTTGAACTGAAGAAACGATTACAGAACGTTGCTGCGTGTGAGCCGGTCCCTTTCGATACCTTCAACCACCTCGACTTCCTGTGGGCGATAGACGCCAGAAATTTACTGTACAACAGGATAATGGAGCTCATGTCCGAAGCGAAGGCTTAGCGCGAATCAAAGTCCGCCAATCGTGAAATGCCTTCGTGAATTTCTGTTAATTCTGCGTTAAATATTTTGTACGGCTGTCGCATTTGTTTTTTAAATGCAACTTTGTTAGTTATTAAATTTTTTTTACCACGACGCTGGTTCTATTATGATCCAACTCCTCGACTGCAAATGACGCGATTGCGAAGAAAGAACATAATTAAATGTGACACCTTCGTTGGTGTATTTTGATTACGTAAACTAAGCAGGCAATGTCACGAAGAAAAGTGCCTCGTTATACGAGAAGTTATAACATATTTCCGTTTTAGCTTCGATTAAATGCGATAATTGTCGTTGAACACATCAACGCTGACTCACCCAAGTCGATGTACGGAACCCTGACCGACAAAATCGGATGTTGCAATTACCGCTTTTGTGCAGAGTCTGCATGCGTCAGGACTCAGTACGCGAGCAAATCGCGAGTACCTAAATGGATAATCAGACATTTAAAATGCAATGATTTTGTCGCTGAATTCGAGCAGTCGATCTCGAGACACCGCGCTGCTTGTCAATCGTTCTACTTCGCGAAGTCGTCGTCGGTCGCGCAAAGTGTATGGATTTTATCATCGTACGATGTCGAATATATTGGTATTGTTTTCGAGCTTTGCCGTCTTAGCGAAATATTCTTCAGGCACGACTGATCCTTTTTCCGATCTCACCTTCTCATCTGTGCCTGTGACTAAATTTCGGGACGCGGATGAAGCTGCAGCTGCTGGCGAACAAAACTATGTTCTGGATTTTGTAAGTAATTTTTTTTGGTTTTGATTTTGTAAGTAAGACAAAATAACGTTTTCCTGAATTTTCCATGAGATCGGTCTCGTCAAGCGTCATGGCTATCCTGCCGAAGAGCACTTTGTGGTTACTGAGGACGGATATAATCTTCGCTTACACAGGATACCCGGAAGTCCATCGTCACCTGCAGCCGTTGGAAAACCGGCGGTTCTGCTTCAACATGGGGTAATAGGATCGTCGGACATGTGGGTTCTCATGGGTCCCCAGAGTGATATTCGTAAGATCGTAATTTACCAATTCAAGCTGAAAAAAAAATTCCTTCCGGTAAACTTGGGAAATATAATTTTGTTTTTCTCGCGAAAACGAATTTTAGCATTTGCATTAGCCGACAGCGGCTACGACGTGTGGCTGGGAAACGCTCGAGGAAACACGTACAGCAGGTCTCATCGAAACCTGGATCCGAAGATGCCATCATTTTGGAAATTCAGGTTCAAGTCCTCTTAAGGAGTATTTTTTTTTTTATTTATTTTAAGTATTTCGGGTCAATGTGTATAAATGAACGGTGTCCACGTTTCCGCGCAGTTTTCACGAAATTGGCATCTACGATCTTCCGGCGATGATAGAGTACATTCTACTGGAGACTCATGAGAAGAGACTGCATTACGTAGGTCACTCGATGGGCACGACGGCCAGTTACGTTTTGCTCTCGGAGAGACCCGAATACAATGAGAAAATAAAGTTAGTCGTGAGCTTGGCTCCAGTAGCGTTCTGGAAGCACAGACCCAGCGGTGTGGAACACTTTCTTCGAAGACACGCAGCTTTCATACAGGTAAAAATATTTTTTCAACTATTAGTAAAGTCTGTATGAGAAGGTAGGCGGTTAATGAACAATTAATCATTTTTTAATTTAATCGCTCAGGATATACTTAAAAATGTCAAGCTCTTCGAGATATTCCCACAGACTAAGGAACTCGCCGAATGGGCTCGAATATTTTGCAAAGGACAGTCGAACCCTTGTAAAGCACTGGCCGCGCAGCTTGCGGGTGAAGACTTTACACTGATGAATTCTGTGAGTGCTCCAATTATTAGAACGAATAATCTTCACTCGTGTATTCTCCTTGATGAAAAAAATTTCGTCGCTTACGATTATTTTTCAGACTCTTCTGCCCTACATACTCAGATATTATCCAGCTGGAGGGTCGACTAGAACTATAATGCACTTTCAACAGCACATGCAGTCCGGTCAATTTCGCAGATTCGACGAGGGGCCATACAAAAATCTCGATATTTATGGCCAAATGAAGCCTCCGTCTTACGAAATGGCAAAGATCACAGCTCCGGTTGCGCTCATATACGGCTTGAACGATCCGATCTCAACGCGAAGGGTTCGATTATTTTTATTAATTAACGACAGTATCAGATGCAATACAGCGTTAAGAGTTGATAAACTTTTCAGGACACCCAATATTTGGCGAAAATATTGCCGAACGTAGCGACTTGGGAGCCAGTTCCTTACGGCAAATTCAATCATATCGACTTTCAGTGGGGGAACTACCAACTGAAGGAATTGATACACGATCGAATTATTCAGTTGATGCAATTGTACGAATGCTGTTATTAAACGGAGTTAACTAGATGATGCTGTAAACGTGAATTATAGTATACTTCGTAATTTGCCATAAATGCTGTAATCGATCACTTTTTTTTGAATACGTGATAGTTCCTCGCATAAAAAAATCAAATTATTTCATGGAAAAAAACATACGTTGTAACTTTATATTACCACATACTGCATGTTTTATTTTATGGTAGTCACTCCCTCTAGTCAATTGTCGCAAAACGAATGAAAATGCTTTTTTGTCAGTCTCTGTAAAAAAATACAAAAAAACCCAGCTTGTCAATGTATTGTGCAATATTTTGACATTTACCATCAACAGATGCCTTACCATCTATAAACAATCTCTACCTTCGATAGAACTTATCAGCCATCCCACTGTATTTAATAAACAGACAAATAAACAGGATACTCACTGTTGTACAAACGAATGAGAATATGCAAAAGTACCTAGTAATCAGTGTATATTTTCTCACATCTAAATTACAATCGCAGAATCTAGAACACATTGTTGGGCTCGTGTGCGCACAAATCTTTCAATGATGCTCGGGGAAGTGTTTCTGCGCGTCGGGATATTGCTTGTTAAAGAATTCGATATATTCCTTCTTGCGCTGCTCTCGGAGGGCAAAGTATTTGGGATAAGCAGCCTTCTCCATGGGATCCCAGTAGTCGAGAATCCAGTCGGGCGGTATTACTTCACGCTCGTACGCGCAACCGCCAGGCGAGCCTGGGAATCTCTTGGGCTGGAAGTGTTTCATACGGTCAAGTAAGTTTTCAGCCTTTTCCAGCAGATCTTTGGCTACACGGAGATCCTTGATGTTTGCATTGTCATCCAACTCCTTTCGCAGCTCCAGTGCCCGCAGTCTGAAATCAACAAATGTTGTAAAAATATGTTGAAGCCAACGATGCAGCCATCGATTGTTGAAGCTCGCTCGAATCAACAATCGTCATCCACAACAAGAACACACTTAGTACCTGTAATGAGGGAACTCAGTGTACCAGCTCTCGAGATTACGGAGAGCTGCTTTGTAAAAGCTGCACACTCTTTGCGAGTGTGTTCGCAATCCTGTCGGCAGGGCCTGCATTTTTTTTCAAAGATTTTCCCGACGTTTATTCAATAACTCGTGTCGACTTTTGGCATGCGGGAGAAACGACCGCGGATTACACGGTGTATATTATGTAAAACGTTGCTCGCAGATCGAGACGACTGACTGGACAGAGCCAACCTCGGAGTACTGTCTAAATGTTCTCTTCGCTCGTGTTAGTCATGTGTTGTCGACATTATCGACGGTCGATAACAAAGATAACACGCGACGTTGCACGAGAGACGACTTATATAGATAAAATACTTTGCGATATGTCCAGCGGAAATGGCGAATTAATTGGTTAGCGGTAAGATATATTTTCAAAATAATCGTTTTATTCGCAGTTTCGCTTTTCTGTAACCGGATTTTTACCCGAAACATAGTCGTACTTCAGATACACTGGTAATTATTACAGACATCGTTGTTTCGTGAATTTCAAACGACGACATGGGCCGGAGAGTGCTTTCTCGTTAATGCCAAATAATTTTAAGTAACCGAAGTGTTTGCCGTGGTCATTGCGTTGTTACTCTCCTCGGCACTCGCGTCCCGATTCGATGAATCAGCCGTTTCACTTTTTGCATCGGTGTTCTCGGTTGAATTAGCGTCTGCTGCTTCCACCTTCGGTCCATCGTCCTTTGCGCCAGAACTCGCGGACTTAGCAGGAATTATTAATTTGTGATAGCAACTATTTATTAGCGGCAGATGCGGAGCTATGCGGCTGGGTTCTATAAAAAGGTATGGTGGCACCTGTCGAAAGTGTAATAATTTGTAGTTTTTAAAAAATCGACACTATGTATCTGATATTTGTTTCTCATACGACGAGAGTGGCAGGTGACTTACGCGTAAGTCTTTGACTTTGGCTTCCCTCGACGTGAATTCTCTTAACATGTAATCCTGATCAAACTCGTGGTAAATACGCGTGTCATTAACGCGTATCATTACGTTGTCAACTCGGAGGAAATAACGCAGCAGTATGAATAGACTATTCGGCATCACTCGCTGTGCAAAATCGGATTGGTCAGTGACGGAAAAACTTATTCAGGATACTACTTAAAAATTCGCAGTCGAAGCTTACGATTTTTACGGATGTCGCGGCGATTCCATGATCGTGCAATTCGTCCTCGTACAACGTGAGATCGTGATAGAACATTATTTTCTCCTTGACTTTGAGTTTGTCAACGTCAATTCTCTCGCTAGTTTCCTCAACTTCGAAGCCTGATATTGTGCCCATGTAATCGGTCGTAAATGTCCAGTCAAATGGTTTTATCTTCTCCTCCAAATACTCCTTATTCTCTAATCTGAAAACATAATGAAAACAGGTGTTCATCCTCACATACACCTTAATTCTTTTGATACTCTATTATAGCCAGTGGAAGGAAAGAGCTTCAAAATATTGTCTAACGCAGAAGTATAACGTCTTCGCATTTGAATTATGGTTAACCAATGCCATAGTACCTAGATTCTTTCCAAGCCTCGGCACAAGCCAGCTGCAAATGAATTTTACCATTGGACACACGTTTCAATGCATCCAGCGCATTGAATTCTATGCTACCTCCGTTATCGTGCTTAAGGGTTAATACATTGTTGGGAAACACCATATCCGGCATATGTGGCATTTCGAGAGCTCGATTATACCTGAAAAACAAAAATATAGTGTTCATACATCTTCGCTCAAGTTTGACCACATTACTTTTCTACGTACACGCAAAATTGACAGGACTCTGCATCGTCGGCGCATCCCTCCTCGCTTTTTGAGCATTTCGAGTGGAGTATATGAGACTGCGTGTACTTGATGCGCCAGGGTGGAAAATTGTGCTCCTCCTGATTAACGGGCAGTCGCAGGATGTCGATGCCACCGTGAACCCTGACAGTCGTCATGTCTGCAAGCTCAGATACCGAGTTGCAGTCGCTACTCGCCGGTTCGGTTGTACAACGCGCGTGTGTATATATCTATATATCAATTTAACCTATCCTGTCAAGTGGCACTTCCGACCGTGTGCAAAAAACCGTATCTCACTTCGAATATACGTTTTTGCGGTGGTACATCTCAGCACAACGTTTTTTTCTTTCACCCACGACGAGGTAAACAAAAATTCGTGACATTCGAGTTATTATGTCGAATTTCGATCAACTCCGATGATAATCATCGCGCCGCCATTGCTTTCCGGCGTTGCGCTAGACGTTAGAGCATAGAGCATCGAGACAGCTCGCTCGGACGTCGCAGCAGACTCGGCGGCTGTTTTCACGTCAACAATCCGAAGCTTCGTGCCTCGTTTTCGATTGACCAAAGTTTCCACGACGTCGCTGCGACAGCGCGCACGACGATATCCGAGGCTTCCAGTCTGCCAAGCGTTTCGTTGAGCTTGGCTCGTGCCAAGCGTAATCTCCTCTCGTCCCGTTGCGTTACATTCCTCAACGTCCGCAAATTTGTTATTATCTCACGCTCTTTAGCGTGTGCAGTTGCACCGAAGAATAATGTGATCCGTTGCGGTCGACCGCTGTTCCAACAATCTTGCGCGCGTTTCCGGTGTTTTCGTTCCTGATATTTGTTGCGCGCTGCACCTTCGAGGAACTATTTTTTTTCCCGTGTCCTGTGTCCACGCATAAGACTAGCGCAGTGAGAAACATATTGTGACCGAGTCGGAGTTCAGGGTCTGCGTCTCTCACTGCGCGCGAGATAAGATTCGCGCGTTGCAGCAAATTTCCGTAATCGGGAATACAGTGCGCACGACATTTAATTGCATATTTACTGAATAACAATAATTAGGGGAAAAAATGTCAGACTCCGAAGCAAGTAACTTTTCGGAGAACGAGAGCGAGCGTGGCGGAGGCGGAGGCAGCGACAGCGAACCCGAGAATCATTCGGCAAAGTCTGGCGCCGGCAGCGAAGCTGGGAGCCACAGGTCTCGCAGCAGAAGCAGATCGCGCTCCAAATCTCGAAGTCGCTCCAGATCTAGGTCACGTTCGCGTTCAGGATCGGAGTACGTGAAATATTGACTGTTATAGTTTCCTTAATGGCAATTTTTATCAAACTTTCTTTTGCTCAGGTCCGATGGTCCAAAAGCTGACGAAGCGGAGGAAGCTGGCTCAGGAGAGGAGGAGAATGTCGAGCCTGAGGAGGAACCGGAAGGTATAACGGCGACAACTTCTTCAATTTGGTGTCAACCGAGTTTCCAAAATGTCAAGATTGATTCAAGACGCAATTTCAACAGTGGATTGTTGTAAACTCAGCAGTGGCCACAATTGTTGAGAGCAATTTGATTTAACTATTAATACTGTTACAGGAGAGGATTTGGATGGAACCGACGAGGAAGAGGAAGAAGATGATGAGGAGGATGACAGGCCAGCCAAGAAAAGGAAGAAGGACAGATTCTGCGGTTTCATCGATGACGAGGCCGAGGTTGACGATGACATAGAGGACGATGAGGAGTGGGAAGAAGGTGCACAGGAAGTCGGAATAGTTGGCAATGAAGTCGAGGAGCTGGGACCGACAGCCCGGGAAATCGAAGGGAAACGGCGAGGCACGAATCTCTGGGAGTAAGTGGCGACATGAAAAACTCTTCACGAAACATGATCTCGTGGTTGACTACAGGTACATCGCAGTTCTCGGAGTCTTAGTCTCAAAGAAGTTCCATTGATTTCGTTTCCAGCACCCACAACGAGGAGGACATCGAGGATTATCTTCGCAAGAAGTACGCTCATGAATCGGTGGCCACGCGACACTTCGGTGATGGTGGTGAGGAGATGAGCGATGAGATTACTCAACAGACACTGTTGCCTGGCGTGAAAGATCCGAATTTGTGGATGGTAAAGTGTCGCATCGGCGAGGAAAAGGCAACGGTCCTGCTGCTGATGCGGAAATTCATTACTTATCAGTTTTCCGGTAAGAACAATTTTGTATTTATACAAATATGCAAAATACAAATAATTTTCGATGCAATATAGAAATGTAGAAAGCAGCGGTATAGAGAAATAATCGGTCTAGGTAATACAAAGTTAATTCTGCTTACCACAGGAGAACCGCTGCAAATAAAATCGGTAGTCGCGCCGGAGGGTGTCAAGGGTTACATCTACATCGAAGCGTACAAGCAGCCTCACGTGAAAGCCGCAATCGACAACGTCGGAAACCTGAGAATGGGTATTTGGAAGCAGCAAATGGTTCCGATAAAGGAAATGACTGATGTTCTTCGAGTGGTGAAGGAACAAACGGGCTTGAAAGCGAAGCAATGGGTGCGACTGAAGCGAGGAATCTACAAGGACGATATCGCTCAGGTGGATTACGTGGATCTGGCGCAAAACCAGGTTTACCTGAAGATCATGCCGAGAGTCGATTATACACGACCTCGAGGTCAATTGCGAACAGCCGACAGTGAAGCCGAGGCCTTGAAGCGCAAGAAGAAGAGACGACCGCCCGCGAAACCGTTCGATCCCGAAGCCATTCGAGCGATCGGTGGTGAAGTGACTAGCGACGGTGATTTCTTGATCTTCGAAGGAAATCGATACAGTCGTAAAGGGTACTTTTTTAATCTATATCTCACCACAATTTTGTTCCGCTTATAGTCCAAAGACTCTAACTAATTTCTTACCGATTCAGATTCTTGTACAAGAATTTCATGACGAGCGCTATAATAGCGGAAGGTGTAAAGCCGACGCTCTCCGAACTCGAGAGATTCGAGGAGGCACCCGAGGGCATTGACATCGAGCTCAGCGGCACTCCAGCCACCGGCATCACCGCCGGCAAAGACGATCAAACTGTGACACATTCCTTCAGCAACGGTGACAACGTCGAAGTGTGCGAGGGTGAATTGATGAATCTTCAAGGAAAAATCGTCTCGATCGACGGCAACATGATAATGGTTATGCCGAAGCACGAAAAGCTCAAAGAGGCCCTCGAGTTCCAGGCAAACGAGTTGAGAAAGTATTTCACAATGGGTGATCACGTAAAGGCAAGTATTTATTTTTTATTGTCGGTCAAAAGTAAAATGTGGATATTTTATCTATTGACTTGTCGAATGTCATCAGGTCGTCGCGGGTAGGTACGAAGGCGATACCGGTTTGATAGTCCGAGTCGAGCCCAATCGTGTCGTCCTGTTTTCCGATCTTTCGATGCACGAGCTCGAGGTACTTCCGCGCGATCTTCAGCTCTGCTCGGACATGGCCACCGGCGTCGACAGTCTCGGTCAATTCCAGTGGGGCGATCTTGTGCAGCTCGATCCCCAAACCGTAGGTGTTATAGTACGTTTGGAAAGGGAAAACTTTCACGTGCTATCGATGCACGGCAAAGTCGTCGAAGCGCGACCTCAGGGACTTACCAAACGCCGCGACACCAGAAACTGCGTTGCCTTGGATCATCAACAAAATACCATACAGAAGAGGGACATCGTAAAAGTCGTCGACGGACCTCATGCAGGCCGCGGCGGTGAGATCAAACATCTTTACCGAAGCTTCGCGTTTCTTCACTCGCGCATGTACGTCGACAACGGCGGTATATTTGTCTGTAAAACGAGACATCTTCAACTCGCCGGAGGAAACAAATCGTCGATGCCGTCGATGTCTCCGGTTTCTGGTTTCATGTCACCCAGAATCGCGTCGCCGATGCATCCAAGCGGGTAAGCGTACTCTCTCTCTCCAGCAGTGGCGCTCTGAACGCTGAAACGCGAGTCTGTCCGCAAATTCAAAACTCTTTTCGGTTTCTCACTTTTGCATCTTTCTTTCTCGTTAACAGCGGTGGCGGATTCGGCGGCGGCGGTGGCGGCGGCCGCGGAGGTGGAGGAGGTCGCGGACGAGGTAGAGGAGGCGGTGCTCGTCGCGACCGCGAGCTCATCGGCACCACCATCAAAATCACCGGTGGCCCGTACAAGGGCAACGTAGGAATCGTCAAGGACGCGACAGAGAACACCGCGCGCGTCGAGCTTCACTCGACGTGTCAGACGATTTCCGTCGATAGATCCCACATCGCGAATGTCGGCGTGCCGACTAAAGACGGAGGGTTCAGCAGCTACAGCAGAACTCCGGCGTACACTGCCGGAAGTCAGACGCCGATGTACGCGAGGGACGGCTCCAAGACGCCTATGCACGGCTCTCAGACTCCTATGTACGAGAGTAAGTATCCGGAGGAAAAAATTGCACATACGAAAACAATAAATGTTGATATTCCATTGAAAAGCAAGTATATTAA
Organism: Itoplectis maculator; assembly: GCA_964034905.1. NCBI lineage: Eukaryota > Metazoa > Arthropoda > Insecta > Hymenoptera > Ichneumonidae > Itoplectis > Itoplectis maculator. The sequence continues at coordinate 14,544,067 of OZ035852.1, read as the reverse complement.
CGCGAAATATATCTTCGACTTGCAGATGGCTCGCGAACTCCTCATTACGGTTCGATGACACCGTCTCACGATGGATCACGCACGCCTGGACAGTCAGGAGCGTGGGATCCCACCGTCACTAACACTCCAGCGCGAACGAACGACTTCGACGCCTATAATATGGAGGAGGCTGGTTCACCCAGTTACGCTCCGGGTTATCCATCTACCGGTGGTCCATTCACGCCTCAGACACCGGGGACGATGTACGGCTCCGAACAGAGCTACAGCCCCTATCAGCCGAGTCCTAGCCCAGCTGCTAGCGCGACTGCGAGTCCGAGTCCAGCCGGTTACGTCGCGACTCCGTCTCCTTCGGGCACAGGATACACGACCAGTCCGCACGGAGCATTCGGCACGCCCTCGCCGATGGGTTACAGCCCAATGACGCCTGGTAATTACAATCTTGAGTTAAAAAAAAATAAATGGGTTGAAGTTTGCATCGTTGGAATGCAACGAAAAAAAAGAAAAAAAAAAGAAAAATATTCTAACGAACCCAAAAAATCGTACTGGATATAAAATGTGATTGTAATGATTAATCATCATAATAACTTTTTTTAGAATCGTCGGAATAATTTTAGACTCGTTAGAATAATTATTTTAGTTTTCGTTGTATTCCAAGGATGCAAACTTCAACATCATGGGTAAAGCCAGTCTCTTGTTCGATGGTAAAATTATAATCGATTTTATTCCTGTGTTTAGGCGTTTCCGGCAGTCCGTACAACAATCCGCAAACACCCGGTTCGGGATTGGACACCGGAGTCGGTTCCAACGCCATAGGCAGCTCGGAGTGGCACACAGTCGACATAGAGGTTCGAATCAAGGATTCGCATCAGGATCCGGCGCTCGCCGGTCAGCTCGGCGTCATTCGTGGAATTTCGGTAAATATTCGAGTTTTTAAGTGAGAAGATTCAAAAGGGACAGAATGATTGTATGACTTTGGAGCTTTGATCTCATTTTCTCTCATTATTCGAGTTTTTAAGTGAGAACATTTAAAAGGGACAGAATAATTGTATGACTTTGGAGCTTTGATATCATAGATTTTGCCACTAATTATCTTTTCTCTCCAAAGGGTGGTATGTGCGCTGTATTTCTGCCGGACGAGGATCGAGTTGTGAATTTGGTCTGCGAGCAACTGGAACCAGTCGTTCCGACTCACGGCGACCGTGTGAAGGTCGTGTTGGGAGAAAATCGCGAAGCCGTTGGAAAGCTTATTTCGATCGACAATCAGGAAGGAGTCGTGCAACTCTCCACCGGTGAGCTGGCGATGCTGCACCTAAGATTCCTGTGCAAGATGGAACCGCCTTCGAAATAAGCATAAGAAAATGTTCTTATTGAATTATATCTGTCGTCGAAAGTAACGAATTCGCGGAGGGCTGCGTTGTCTTCTTTTCGCGAAAAGCGACATAGTCGTCGTACCGTTATTGCTTTTCCGCGATTAAACGAGAAATGTATCATCACAAGTTGATCAGAAAAGATTGTCGTACCCGTGCTCGGTACTCCGGTAACAACGGCGAAGGCGCCTGTATGAAGAACATTCATTAACAAGACCATAGAGTTATGTATTTTATTAATAATAAATACTACATGAATATCAACGAATGGTTGATCATTTACACCAGTGTAATCATTAGGCGTGTGGCTTTTTCGTCGGTCACCCGATTTCCGTGGATGAGTCCTTCGCGGGAAATGTTTATAAAAATTGGAGAATTTAGTATACTAATTCGTGAAATATATAGGGTAGTACCGTTTTTGGCCATCTTAGGGCCAATTGTGGTCATCACATTCAAAGGAATAAATCAAAATATTAAATGGAATAAAAAAATCGTCGGATAGGTGAATTGGAATGCATTTGTTAAAAAAATCAACGTGCATTTGTGGGGAAAAAATAATTTGAAGAATAAAATAATAAAAATGGCCACAATAGGTACAGTGGCCTCTAATGGTACATCTACCCTAGTCGACATTGTCCGATCTGTGCGGTCAATAAACGGGACTGTACTGTGAAGATATACGTAACACTCATATTATCGAGCTTCCCTCGACGAGTCAGTGACCATGATGCGTTTAGCGGCAACGTTTATCTAGCGTCGGAGCAGCGCATCAGCGGCAGCGGCGTCCGCAAACATAACCTGTCTACGCCATAGCAAGTACGTAATCTCGCATTGATTAAATCGCCGATCGCTCGCGATCCTCAACCACAGTTTCGCCACGCAGCGAGCAATGGCGAGCAAGATAATCATCCAGAACTGGAGAACGTTCCACGCAGTTGCGACGCAGAAGTCCCCCAGGAGGTTGAATTCGCGTTACGGCAAGTTTCTCGGTGTAGGCGTCTTCGCGACAGGCATCGCTGTGTACAATGCCTACGCAAACGGCGCGGAAGCCGCTAAATCAGAGCTTCTGGTGGACGTCGAGAAATTCATGGCACCGCCGATCACCGACAAGACAACACTGGAGAAGAACGCGGGAGACATGAGGACGAAGATGGAACTGATGATAATGCGCATTCAGGCAGATTTCTGCAAATCTCTCGAGGCCTTCGAGGGCAAGGAAAATCGTTTCATCGTCGATCGTTGGACGCGCAAGGAGGGCGGCGGCGGGATAACCTGCGTTTTACAAGACGGAATGGTATTCGAGAAGGCCGGTGTCAATATCTCCGTCGTGTCGGGCGAGCTTCCGGCCGGCGCTGTGCAGCAGATGCGCTCGCGGGGCAAGAAGATGGACGAAGGGGCTTTGCCGTTCTTCGCCGCAGGCGTTAGCGCCGTTATTCATCCGAGGAATCCGATGATTCCGACTATACACTTCAATTATCGTTACTTCGAGGTGGAGAACAAGGACGGCACGACTCAATGGTGGTTCGGCGGCGGCACCGACCTCACGCCGTACTACCTCAACGAGGATGACGCGAGGCACTTCCATCGTACGCTCAAGGACGCGTGCGACAAGCACGACCCGACGTACTACGAGAAATTCAAAAAATGGTGCGACGACTACTTCCACATACCGCACAGAGGCGAACGACGCGGCGTCGGAGGTATTTTCTTCGATGACCTTGACACGCCGAGTCAAGAGGCGGCTTTTCAATTCGTTACCTCGTGCGCCGAGGCTGTTATTCCGTCGTACGTGCCGCTTGTTAGCCGTCACAGAGACGATGGCTACGGCTACGCCGAGAGGCAGTGGCAACTACTGAGACGCGGTCGCTACGTCGAGTTCAATCTGATTTACGATAGGGGAACGAAATTCGGTCTCTATACTCCGGGAGCGCGGTACGAGAGCATCCTCATGTCGCTGCCGTTGACGGCTAAATGGGAGTATATGCACCAGCCCGAACCTTCCTCCAAGGAGGGACAACTCGTTGAGGTGCTGAAAAATCCGAAGGATTGGGTCAATGTTCGAGCGTCGGTGAAATAGATGTGTCAACAATTACTTACTGCGAAATTATTTTGAAGAATGTGGTGTATGCTTTTTTTATACAAGGGGCCTTGGTGCTGCAGGCTTAGCTATTTTTCTACTGAGCCTCAGATATTATATATAATTGTACAATGAAGATGTAAATATAGAAGGATTTCACAAGTTAACTGTTATTGTGTTTAAATGCTAGATCTACATCTAAATCTAGATCTAATTCCGAAAACCCGTTTTTAGCGCCTTCCCAGTGAAATTTTCATCTCTGGAGGAGGACAGAAAGTGATCGCCTATGAAATAATTGTACCGCTTGAATTGTAGGTTTTCCCGCTTTTTCAATTGCGCGCGACTGCTGCTCTCCCTCGCGGCCACAGTCCGAAGCCTCGTCTTCCAAACAGTTGTGTGTAATTGCCGAACGTAGTGTTGACATCCAAGAACATAAATATTTTCATTTGACTTTTTTCTGCAAATGCATAAACGTAGCAAAAACGTTTTTGGCCAAGCATGAGTTAAACGAAAATTAATATTTCATTATCCGTTGTTGAAAATATCGAATATCACAATGGGCAGAGACGATGAAAAGAAATCGACGACAAAGGTTAGTCATTGTTGATTTTGTTGATTTAGTAATTTATCAAAACACTCCTATGTATTTTATTTCGGACAATTTGTATTTTATAGAGATACAGGAGACACGACGAAGAGGAGAGCAACTCAGATTCGGATGAAAATTACGTGCCGTATGTACCTGTGAAGGAGCGTAAGAAGCAACAGCTGATGAAGCTTGGGCGTTTGGGTCAGCTCAAGGAAGAAGGGACCACTGGCCTCGGAGGCAAAAGTAGCAGCGAAAATGAAAAGGACGACGGTGAAGAGGACGATGGTCAGGTCTGGGGAAGAAAATCCAATATTTCACTGTTAGATCAACACACCGAGTTGAAGAAACTGGCCGAAGGTTAGTACCGAGATAACTCTCCGTCTATGCGTTTTATACATCGTAAGAAAAATGTTTTACTTCAGCCAAAAAGGAGAGCGCAATGGAACGTCAGCTCAAAGAGGAGGAAAAGATTTTGGAGAGTGTTGCGGAGAACAAGGCTTTGATGGGTGTAGCCGAATTGGCGAAGGGCATCGAATACAAAGATCCAATAAAAACCAGCTGGAAACCTCCCAAGGCAATAGTACAACTTGGCGAAGCACGCCACGAAAGAGTGCGGAGAAAATTAAGAATCCTGGTCGAAGGCGAAGATGTACCTCCTCCGCTCAAGGGCTTCAAGGAGATGAAGTTTCACAGAGGAATATTGAACGGCTTGGAGCAAAAACGTATCAGCAAGCCCACACCTATTCAAGTACAGGGGATACCCACAGTGTGAGTTAGATTGAAATTATTTTTCAAAGTTGTAGTACAGATCATTTTTCGTTCCTTCGAAGTTAAGTTTAATGTTGTTGAGATTTTTAGTTCATTCCGATTTTGCATATTTTTACAGACTGTCTGGACGCGACATGATCGGGATTGCTTTCACGGGTAGCGGCAAAACGTTGGTTTTCGTTCTACCGCTCATCATGTTCTGTCTGGAGCAAGAAGTGGCGATGCCTTTCACCCGAAACGAAGGACCCTATGGTATTGAAAAAATCGTCAAATTATCAATCATAGGTAGTTGCATTCTTTAAACTATTAACTCTTTTCGCAGGTTTGATAATCTGTCCGTCTCGCGAATTGGCGAAGCAAACGTACGACATAATTCAGTACTATACGAACGCGTTGAGAAACGCGAATTGTCCGGAAATTCGTAGTTGTCTGGCGATTGGCGGTGTCAACGTTTCCGAATCATTGGAAATAATTAATAGGTGAGATAACGCTGCTAGAATGGCGTAAGAACAATTTCACTCGATCCCTGATACTATCCAATATTTTTCAGAGGCGTGCACATAATGGTGGCGACGCCCGGACGACTGATGGATATGTTAGACAAGAAAATGGTCAAACTCAGTGTATGCCGTTATCTGTGCATGGATGAAGCGGATCGTATGATCGATATGGGTTTTGAAGAAGACGTTCGAACGATATTCTCCTTTTTCAAGGTAAATCACGAAGGAGAAAAAAAAATAAAAAGATACTAAGTATCGACTTCGTTAAGAAGGATTTCGATGTATGATTTTACGTGTTACTCATTCTCAACTTCAGGGACAAAGGCAGACGCTCCTTTTCTCGGCTACGATGCCAAAGAAAATACAAAACTTCGCGCGTTCGGCTCTCGTGAAGCCGGTGACTGTGAATGTCGGTCGCGCGGGAGCCGCTTCAATGAACGTTATCCAAGAAGTTGAATACGTAAAGCAAGAGGCGAAAATAGTGTATTTACTGGAATGTTTCAAGAAGACAACTCCACCAGTGCTGATATTCGCGGAAAAGAAGCAAGACGTTGATGCGATTCACGAGTACCTGCTGCTTAAGGGTGTCGATGCTGTGGCTATACACGGAGGAAAAGGTAACTTAAGCTTAAGCTCAGACGATTGTGACTTATATTAGAGTTTTTTGTTTTCTTTTGCTCAAAGATTTTCATATTGCTTGCAGATCAAGAAGAGCGTTCGCGTTCCGTAGAAGCGTTCCGGGAGGGTAAAAAAGACGTTCTCGTTGCAACGGATGTTGCTTCCAAAGGTCTCGATTTTGCCGATGTTCAACACGTTATTAATTACGATATGCCCGACGACGTGGAAAATTACGGTAAGATTTTCATTAATCCGTCAGGGGCGTCTTCTGTGCAAAGTGTTACTATTAATCAATCTCAATAAAATTTCATTAGTTCATCGTATCGGAAGAACCGGTCGTTCGGGACGTACGGGCATAGCCACAACGTTCATCAACAAAGCCAACGACGAGTCCGTTCTGTTGGATCTTAAACATTTGCTGATGGAGGCAAAGCAGAAGGTTCCGCCGTTTCTCCTCGAACTGTATTCGGAGAATGAGAAATATCTCAACTTGGGAGGTAAGCTTTTCTCATGTGAGCGAATGCTGACTTTAATTACAGTGGCGGTAATTAATCATGTTTCGATATTTACAGACGAACGCGGATGCAGTTACTGCGGTGGTCTCGGTCACAGAATTACCGAGTGCCCGAAGCTCGAGGCTATACAAAACAAACAGGCGTCCAATATTGGTCGTCGCGATTATTTGGCCAGTAATGCAGCGGATTACTGATTCATCTACTCGATAATTAATGTAAATAAACGCATTTTCTCTACCGCCATCAGAATCAATTTTTATATCAAGATAACAAAAATCTTTAGAAAAATTACTTTGACAAAAATTGCAGTGCTGGGTAGTTCCGATATTGCGCGGAGAGTAGTAAACTCCCTCTCCGCAGTAATCAGAGTGATCTCACTTTTATAGCCACGGAAATTGCGCGCCATCGTTCAGCCAGAGGATTTACGAGCCATCGGAAATTCTCTCCACCGATCGATAATTCCTTATCTATTTATCGCCGGAGGAGCAGCAGACCCAGCGCCGCTCGCGAGAGGCTTCTCGACTCGTGTGTGGTTACGTTTGATGCGAACGACCTGCAACTACAACTACTCGGGGCACGAGTGAGCACGTTGTCCGTCCACACATCGCGACCACTTGTCACGAGGAGGAGGACGTGGAGGTGGACGTGGAGGAGGAGGAGGACGTGGAGGTGGAAGCTCGAGCGAGCGTTGCTCGGTTGCTCCAATGTCAATGTCCGACCAGCGTTAAACAGTAGATACACACGATTGGCCGCGAGCTCCCTCGGGACTGACCCTAACTATTGTTACTGTCCGGCCCCTAATCAGTACACAGGATGTGTACCTGCAGCTGACCCCGGGCCGGGTGTATCTTACGGCTGACCGCGTCTGAGCAATGTCTGCCGTATCTACTGACGACAAACAGGGAGGGTAACATACGATGCTCTGATGTCGAAGTTCGTCACGCGACTTCGTATTATACCTCGCGAGTCGCGTGTCCTCGTGACATGTCCACGAGGTGTGGCTCTCGGGCATTGAATGCTCCTTTTTATAGCCCTATCGGAACTAGTCACACATGAACCGACATCAGCGGGTGCGTGGTCGGTGTGTGGCTTTGGCTGTCTTCCAAGTTAAGCAGCTCGACTCGCGGTCAGTACTTGGATGGGTGATCGCTTAGCTACGCACCAATTTGCGTAACTCTTGAGCGGGCGGCAGTTTTTCTGACTTTCTGATGTATTCTCATACAGCAAAAAGTCAGTAAAATATAGCCGCCTGTATCGGCACAGGCTTTCCGCAGTTTCCCTGTGCCCGGAGTGCAAAAGCGATACAGTAGTGAATTAGGAAAGAGTGGCTGCGGGTAACACTCTGGGGGGGACTCAATAAATGGAAGGGTATGAAGGGCAGTGGGAAAACGAAGGGGAGTTGAGGAAAAAAAACGTAAAAGCCAGAAGAAGGCATACGTAGGAATCAAATCAAAATAAACTAGTCACACATGGCAAAGACGGTTGTCACGATGCGTGGAGTACCGCCGGATCCGCGCAGCGGCCAACGTTTCGCGCACTAGTTACGCGCCGTTAGTCTAAGTGCAAAACTTTGTTTTACTAATTTCATTCCTCCCGGAGAAACTTGCGCTCTTAAGTCAACGAAAGCCGCCGCCGCGACTGGCGCGACGGCGGCAGCAGCGTTAATGCTGTCTCGTACGTACTACAATACTCGCGTGGTGTGTGCATTGAAGCAATGCACACGTAGGGCGTCCGGGTGCGGTCCGGGGCGGTACATGCACGCCTGAGAATAACTGGGCGTCGCGGGTCGGGTATAAAGGAAGATTTAACGCGTGCTGAGTTCTGGGGACGCGCGTTTGTACCGCCTTGCACGCTATATTCTCGCGTTGTAAATGTAAATGACGAAAACACTGTGTACGCCAGTGATATGAGCGCGGATTCAGCACAATACGAGAAACGACGCCTATACGTGCATTCGGGGGCGTCGCGATCAACATGCGAATCGTCACTTATGGTCTCACACATCGCTATGCACGTCACATGAGTCCTGCGAACAAAAATTAATTTTCTATTCTAATTTTATTCGGCGTTTGGCGCCCATTTTTCGCCAACTATGTTAAATTTTCTTAATTTTTTTTTTTTTTTAAATGTGAATGCTTTCCGTCAAATCGAGGTCTTTGAATGATATTATTCTGTCGTGCAAGTTTAAATGGGAACATGTAAAATGTGTTATGAGACCTGCGAACGAAAAATAAATTTTTATTCTGATTTTATTCGGCGTTTGGCCCATTTTTCGCCAACTACGTTAAATTTGTATATTTTTATTTTTTTTTAATGTGGATGCTTTCCGTCAAATAGAGATTTTTAAATGATATTATTCTGTCGTGCGAGTTTAAATGGGAGGATGTAAAATGTGTTATCATCGCATGTAACGTATTCATATTCAGAGACGAATGTCTCTTGAATATAAATAAAATACATTGTAAATATCAAAGTTTGATATTTTCAATGCAGAGTTTCGTGCGCCATGTATTGGTACTTAGTCGGTGTGTTTATATGATACATATATACCTACATAATTATGTTTTGAACTCACGTGACCGCGCGACGCATCACCGCGCGCGGTGTGTGCCCAGAACGCTCTCATTACAGGGTCCGGTTTCCATTATTATAGAATAATGTTATATTGGACGATGCAACGCTTTGGTGTACAGCGCAACTTATGCGTCCGCAGTAACAGACCGTTGAACGTCCTCTCCCAGGGGTTTCAGCGGTTTTCGAAACAATGCGTGACGGTTGATTCGCGCACGGTGAATGATGTTCATTGTCCGAGCGTCTGGATTCCGTGCTTCTATCTTCGCATCGTCGGAACACAGCTGACGTGGCGCTCTTTTTATGCTGTTTCTATGGAACAATTTTCGAACACACTGCAAAAGAGCTCGAGGAAGTTTAATTTAAAGAGCTCGAGTATTTTTTACGCTTGGTGACCCCAGATGTTCCAGAGGTTAAGGCAATAATGCAATGTCTTCGTTGTTTCGTTGCTCAATATAGATTTACTCTTTAATCGTCTAGTGAGATTTGTCCAGTAGAATAAAATAAAATAAAAACGGATCTAATGGAACTATCTGGATGTACGCCATCACTTTGTGTAACTCATACGTTCATGCCCAGAAGTAGAAGACAAGCCGAGTAAGCGTGATTCAGTATCTAGAGAAAAAAAAAAAGAAAGAACAATTAACATGCGGAATAGGAATAAAAAATTTGAACGACTTTAACATGATCTTAACACGACCCCAAAAGCGACTTCATTTTTCGCGCAAAGCGGGCAGTCATTTTTGCGGGTTTTTTTTACGGTCGACAATGGTGTCGTACGGTTTGTCAGGGATGAAACCTGAGAATGAAACTAATTCGGTAGTATCGGTATACAGTAGAGAAGTGTCATACCGCGGCGAACGATGGAACTGTCAGGTCGACGATACGAAAGGCCGTGAGTCGACACTCCATTTGATTACTCAGCCCGATAGTCTGGAACATGTCCTGAACGGCGCTGCCGCGTCCGTACCACTCCTCGTGGAACGCATCGTCGGTTATCGACGTGCTCTGTGTGCCGACAAAAGCCAATAAAATCGCCTTGTTTCACCTCCTCTATTACCTGGTCCTGGCAAAATAGCTATATAGCCCTGCTAGCGCAGAGGCCTTGGCCTACGTTACCGCGTCGAGTAACTCTTGAACGCACGAGCAGAGAAAGTAGACTTGCACCAAATTGCCCAGCGTGAACAACATGTAGATGCACTTTGCGAAGTAAGCACCTGGGGTCTGTGGGAAAGTTCCGCAGGTTTCAGAGACTGTACAAAAAGTTTTCGCCACGTTATACGGCTTGTAATTAAAAATCTACTTTGTAACGTGCAACAGGACCTTCGTTGTATTTTTATTTTATTTTTTTAAATAATCAACTCCCACAAATTTGTCTCACGAAATTTCGGCAATAATCTGTTTCACCACTCACCGCGATAAGAGCGAAGCCGAGAAGACAAAATCGCAATATGCAGTTCATATAAGTCACGCCGACGTTGAGGTACAGCAGTTTCGTGAGCATCTGTCCGATTCTACGAGTGAAACAATTCGAATCAAATTGAAGCCCATGAGACTTCGAATCATGCGTCACGAAATAAACGCACACATACTCAACAGGTACACTGAGAAAAAAAATACTAAATCCAAAAAAATGTGCGGTTGCGGGCGGCGAAATAAATATTTTGCAGATTGGACAAAATAGTCGGCAATGCTAATCGAGATTTAAAAAATTCTATCACCAGTTGCTTCGACCAATCAAATATTTTGTCTAATGTGCAAAATATTTATTTCGCCGTCCGCAACCGCACGTTTTGTTGGATTTAGCCATTTTTTTTCTCAGTGTAGGTATACGTACTCCATGACATCGCAGTGATGCTGCACGCATTTCCGCAGAGCATTCACCACCGATTCGTCGTCGTTGTCGTCGCTCTTGCCGCGCAGAGCTCGAGCAATTTGCTCGTTGACGTATCGATACTCAGCAGTGAGAATGGTGATCAGATAGCTCACGTACACGTCTATGGCGTTTTTATTAAAGATCACGTAACTGCTGCCGATGGTGTCGACGATGATGCCATACACGAAGCTCTTCGTGGTGAACGGCTCGCCGGGAAAATACGTCGGCAGAACGTAGTCGGTGTAAGTAAAAGTGTCCGTCTCGAGGACCTTGAGAACCGGCAGAGCGGCCCACATTACAACCGAGCCGAGGGTCGCTATGGTGTAGATCTTCATGCGATTTTTGTTCGGTATCACAGTCTCGCGGACGATGCGACGAAGGTCGTCGCTATCGACGAGAACGCGATTGATCTTGCCCACCAATTTGTGGAGATAGTCGCGACGTAGATTCAGATAGATCGACAGGGTGACGACCTCGATGCTCACTATGGCGGTTACGCCGCCGTCGCGAATCGCCACCATCGCCGGGACGTAGGAGAAACAACCGATACCCGTGGCGATGAGGTACAGGACACGCCAGATCCACACGAAAATCATGTAGCTCCCGCGGAGGATCCCGAGACCCGTGTTCTCGCCGGTCATGGGAAGAAAATTTCCCGACAGGATGTTCACCATAAAGTTGAATCTATTTTCGCTGCGAAAATCCATCGTCAACAGGGGTTGACGGCAGACACCAGTTGACAATCCGAGAGCCAGCAGCGATACTCTCGGTCCGACGTCTCGCTCGAGACTCGGATCAAAAGTCGCGAGTCGCACGTCGAGCGGCGACCGCAATTATGCGATTAATCATTCTTTTTGTGAAACGCAGGTAAAGGAGTGCGGTGAAAGGGGGAGGGGGTAGTATAGGTAGATGCGGTCCGTCGTGTTCGAAACAGGGGTAAAGTAAAGTACAATAAATATCGATGATAAACTAATTAGTAAGTTTTTTTTTTCACTCCGAACGTCTCTGTAATTATTTCTTTCCATTTGCATAGCTGTACATTTCAGTGCATTGCGCATATACCTCGCCCGCTGCTTGGTAGGGTCGTGGAAATACTCGTTGCAATAAAAAGTACGGTTTCAAACGTCGGCCCGGTAGTCTCGATATAATTGCACGTGGTATTTGCAATTAAGTTGCGCTCGCCTTTGAAGGCCGCGTGCGGCATGTTCGATTTTTAATCACAGGTCAGCCGCGCGCGCACGACTGACCTGTGCGTGACCCGAACCCGTCCGAGGGAAAAGGGAGGAGACATAATTATTTCGCCCTCCCTTCGCGGAACCAGGTGGATCGCGCGCTCGTGTATCGATTGTATTTAGCATTAGCAGCGAGTCGCGGGTAGCGATTGACTGCGTATACTTCAGTCGCGCTTCGTCTCTCCGCCGACGTTTCTCGTATTTTCGTTCCCATCCTGACGGCTGTTTTTCTTCTTGTTGCAGATTCTGCATCTTATCGCTGCACAGAATTTGTGGTTGCCTACACTGTTAAAAATCTACGGTGTCAAACGCTGCTGGTGTGGACTTTTTCCTGGTGTTACTTATAGCAGTGTTAATAGTAACACTTTTTACGGTGTAAAATTAACACGAGCCGTTTCGTTAATTTTTTCCTGTATTACCGACGAAACACTGTAATACTTTTCGCTTTAAGGGCATGAATACACGTATCATGTGTGATTTTTTTATTATCTCGTGAATGAATTAGTCGCTTTTCTCAGTTTTTATCGAAAAATTGAAGAAAAAAATTGACTTTTTCATTACAGATTCCTCTACCGGGTAATTGATCTGTAATTTTTTTTTTTGAAAATCAAAATTCTGACTAATTCAATAACGAGATTCACATTACTGGCGTCTGTATTTAAATTTTCGCTTCGATCCGTTGATAATTCGCGATAAACGGCACTTCTGATTTTTTTAGGTGAAAAATGGACACCGATTTTAACACCGGATTTGTAACAGTGTTTATATCCTCGATGGGTGGAGGGGTTCGATATTTTTATTGGAGAACACTTCGCGGGACGACCTACTGCCTTGGTGGACGACACACGTGGAGCTAAATGCGAGAAACTCGAAGTAGCGATCTCCTCTCGACTCAACGGGAAACACGCGCTTCTAATCTCGCGATATTAAGGGATGATTATATCCGGAGACGAGAAGTCGGCCCGTTGCGCCGCGAGCGTCAAATTAACCGTGGTATAAGTTGGCTGCTGTACCGAGCGTAAACCCTGGAGCAGCAGCTTCTCGTCCCGACTCGGCACGCGATCAATCACAATGAGACTTCGCAAATTAACAAGGATTAATTCTCCGCCGCGAGTCGCAAACTTCTCGTGCGGCTGTTTCGTCGGTTTTCGCGAGGAGCATTCGCACTGACGCAATTGGACGATTCACGTGGTTCGTATCGTCGCACACGAGAATAGTTCAAAATTAGTTAAAAAAAAAGGTAATTTTTACAATACTCGATGAGAGAAACTTCAATTTATTTTCACGATGGTGGACTAGTTTTATACTCACACATTTTGTACTACAACAGAAAACAGTAGGTACATCGATGATCGAGTTGATCGACGATCGAGAATGAGGTATTTCTTCGGTAAAAAGTTGTGTATGTCTGTCTTGCGCCCAAAATCAGTAAACCCTCAGAAGAAGCAGACAAATCGTGTAAGCTTGATTAACTATCTATCGAGCAAAATAAATCGTTCGGTCGAACATCTTCGGATTGATCGTTAACGGTAATAAAAATATGTCCACGGAAAGATAAGATGTGTTGCTGTTATCAATGAATCAAGGAATGAGTTGACAACCTCAACGATCGTTCTATTGTTTTCGTGCATAATTGAGCCCACCACTCGATCTGGTTAAAATTTTCGAGATTTTGTGCAGAGCAAATTGAAAGCGCATAGCCGCGGCAACGAATCATCTCTTTTCGCGTTTATTTTTTCGAGGAAAGGGTCGTTCGTTTACCGAACTGAACGTTGGCACAGTCAGGTCGACGATTCCAAAGGCGCTCAGTCGACACTTCATCTTATCTCCCAGACCCATGATGAGAAACGTAGTCATCACGCTGTTTCCGCGGCTGTACCAGTCCTCGTGAAACCCGCCGTCCGTGATTGCCGTGCTCTGCGGACGAAAGCAAACGCCGCGTTACGTGCCTGTAAATAGCGCAGTCTCGTTTTGTTTCCCCTGGTAGAAAATGTGTAACGTTGCATTTGGCCCAAGCCAGGCACTGATCTGGCCGGGTGTAACGCCAAAAATTTTCTACCAGGGTTCCTCTCGCACTGAAAAAAATTAATAGTTGTGATTACCAATCGTTGGTCAGAGCTACCAATATTTTAGTAACTGCAACCAAGTTTTTGGTATATCGAACCAATGATTGGTAATCACAACTACTAATTTTTCTCAGTGCGATCGAACACAGTTTGGCTCATACTTTACCGCATCGAGCAACTCCTGGGCACACATGCAAAGCATGAAGACCTGCACCGCGGTGCCCACGAAGTACATTATGTACAGGGCGCGTTCGCTGAGAGTCGCGGCCTGCGGAAAAATCGGCGTGGAACACGCAAAAAAATGTGTCGTTTCAATACATACGAATATTCTGGAATTCTTCGTGTCGTACTCACCGTCACGCAGGAGAAGCCTACGCAGCAAAATCTCGCTATGCAATTGGCGTACGTCACGCCGACGTTGACGTTCAAGAATTCGGAGAACATTTTTCCGGTTCTGCTTGGAAGACAACAACAATAAACAAAAAGTTGTCAAAGTTGTCACGATAACAAAAGGATAAATGTAGACAATATAATACAATATAATACGCACTCGATAACCATGCAGTGATGTTCTACACATTTCTGGAGCGACGCGATTACGGATTCCTTGGTCACGTGGTTATTGTCATCGCCGAGGATGTCGGCAATTTGTCGGTGAACGTAGCGATGCTCGGCGGTGAGTAGCGTGATGTAGTAACTCACGTAGATGTCAATGGCGCTTTTTTTGAATATCAGATAACCCGCGCCGAACATCTGAAAGACGACGCCCAAGACGAAAGCGAAGGTGTCGAACGGTGCGCCAGGGTAGTAAGTCGGTAGCACGAAATCGGTGTACGTGAATGAACGTTCGTCTCGTTGGAGGATTTTCGGCAAAGGCTGAGCGGCCCACAGGACAACTGAAGTGATGGTCGCAAGTGAGTACACTTTGAGGCGTTTTTTGTGAGGACCGACGGTGTCGCGAATGCATCGCTTGAGATCGTCGGTATTGACGAGAACGCCGTTGATTCGTCCGACCAAATCGCACAGACGATCGCGTCGCGAAGTTAGGTAAGAAAAGAGGATCAACACTTCGAAGCCGACTACGGCGCTGATTCCGCCGTCGCGAGCCGCAACGATCGGCGGCACGAAACACAGCAGACCGACCGTCGTCGACGACAGGTAAAGCGCCTCGACGATCCAGGTGAAAATGAGGTAGCTCGTGCGAACGAAACCTAGAGCACTTTTATCCTCGGTTGTCGGGAGGAAGTTGCCCGAGATGACGTTCATGATAACGTTGAATTTGTTTATGCTACGAAAATCCATACTGTAGTCGTGTTGTTGAGTTAGCGCTGCAAAGTTCAACATATTTGGGGGAGTTGAACAATTTGAATTGTGACAAATGACGATGGAATCATTGTACATAATGAAAACAAGCGAAAAAAAAAGTATTTGTATTTTACGCGCAATCGGAATTTCGTTTAAAGTTCTTACTTTCAATTTATGTCCTTTCGACACTCAAAATAAAATAGGTATGCAAGAACTTTCGTTTACTACGAAATACACTTCTCGAACATATTTGGGGGAGATGAACAATTTGAATAGTGACAAATGACGATGGAATGATTGTACATAATGAAAACAAGCGAAAAAAAAATGTATTTGTATTTTACGTGCAATCGGAATTTCGTTTAAAGTTCTTACTTTCAATTTATGTCCTTTCGACACTCAAAATAAAATAGGTACGCAAGAACTTTCGTTTACTACGAAATACACTTCTCGAACTTTCTTTCGGTGCTCTCCTGCCGGTCGGACTTGTATTGCCGTTGTGCGGTTATGGGAGACGCTCGTTTGGAGGAAACTTTTCGCTCTGTTTCTTGGTCAAGACCCGTGCAATCAATTCCCCGAGCCCTATATTGACCGACGGTATCGCACTGTTTATCATTCAGGCTGCGAATGTGACAGACGGCGATGGTGGAAAAGTTCAATATATGCAAAGTGGACGAGACGCCGAAGGTACGAACAACGATCGAGCCCTTTCTACCCTTTGATGTGGTGTTCCAATTATTTTTTTTTATACTTCGCCTGTTTCCACCGGTGAAATTGGAAAATTGTTGCAATTTGTCGTCGAAGTTCAAAGTTCAATCTTCCGCCTTTCCGCTGTCAATGCCGGAACAGGTTTCGATACATGGTTTTATTCCGAGTGTTTTGAAAAATTGCACCGCTATTTGTCGTCAAGGTATTCGCCTTTCAACGCTACTACGATTGTCATTGCAAGCGACTCTTCAATGTTTAATGAGGAGCGTTGCAATCCACGATTCTGCGTAGTGAAGAAGTGGAAGAGCAGAACGAAAATATAGCGTGGACGTATTGATTTCGCTTTTCATTTGCAGCGCGGTCGACGAGCATCTTCAAATCAAGCAGATTCTTCCTGCTGGACGGACAATGCTAAACAACAAATAAGCTGGATTTTTTTAGTAATATAAGTAGTATATTTTTTCTTTTTTTTTTGCTACGCGTGCTGCCCAAATCATCGAAATAAATCAAACTAATATTATTTATGACTTATTCACTTGAACCTGAGTAAAAGCAAACACGCCGAGTAAGCTTGATTGAGTATCTGCGGGGATGAAAAAAAAATTAATTGAAGAAGAAAAATAAATCCTTCGATTCGCGGTATCTTCAAACAGTTCGTAATTAATTGTACTAATTGATCATTAATTTTCGAGTGATTTACCGCAACGAACGTTGGCACTGTCAGATCGACGATTCGGAAGGCACTCAGTCGACATTCCATGCGGTTGCTGAGGCCAATAGTGCGGAAGATACGTTTAACGGCGCTTCCACGTCCGTACCAATCTTCGTGAAACGCATCGTCGGTTATCGACGTGCTCTGCGCTGTCGAGAAAGTCGGGAAAATCGTTAAGTCAACGTTTTTTTCTTTTTTCCAGGACCTCGAGGGCTCTGGAATCTCAACTCGGCGCGCTTATTACGTTACCGCTTCGAGCAACTCTTGACAGCACGAGCAAAACATGTAAACTTGGATCAACATTCCTATCGCGAAACTCAAGTACATGCACCGCTCGAAGTAAGCTCCCGGGATCTGCATGACCGTGTGGAAAAAAAAAGTTTGAGTAAACAGTTCGCAATATAACGTGAAACGCAGGTAGGTATATTTGCATATATTTACCACTTACCGTTATAACAAAAAATGCAAGAAAACAGAATCTCAGCACGCAGCTCAAATACGTAATTCCAACGTTGACGGCCAACAATTTCCTGAGAATTGCGCCAATTCTGAAGCGAAGAACAAAATAATTTATCAATGACTGAGCACAAAAATGAAGGTGTTTCTTCGGAATGATTTGAAAACGCTTCACTGAAAAAAATCAATAGTTGTGATTACCAATCATTGCTCAGAGCTACCAATATTTTAGTAACTGCGACCGATATTTTCGTAGATCGAACCAATGATTGGTAATCGCAACTACTTTTTTTTCTCAGTGTTTGTACGACAGACAAGGTGGATGTCCCGGTCACCGATCGCGAACCAACGATCGTCATGCGCTTTGACAGTAGCCAAATCGACAGTCGTTACTCACAACTGCTGATGACTGGGGCATCAACCTTATCGGCATGCATAATAAAAATCCGCACTCCATAATATCGCACTGATCTCGCACGCATTCTCGCAGCGAAGCCATCACCGAGCTCCTCTCCCCCTCTTCGTCCTCGTCGACATTTTTCCGCCGCAGTGCGTCGCACATTCGCTCGTGAACATATCGATACTCGGCAGTCAACATTGTTATCAGATAATTCACGTAGACGTCGATAGCGATTTTTTTGAATATCACGTAAGAGCCGCCGAGTGCCTCAATGACGACGACGCAGACGAAGATGCTGATGGTGAACGGTGGACCGCCGGGAACGTAACTCGGTAGAACGAAATCGGTGTTGGTGAAACGATCGGTCGCCAGGATCCTCATCGCCGGTGTGGCCGCCCACAAGATCACCGAGCCGACAGTCGCGACGGTGTAGATTTTCAGGCGATACTTGTGAGGCTCGATTGTGTCGCGCAGGCAGCGTCTCAGTACGTCCGAGTCAACGAGAACGCGATTTATCTTGCCTATGAGAATTCGCAGAGTCCCGCGACGTGAATTCATATAAGCCGACAGCGTGAGCATCTCCGCAGTGACGATCGTGTTGACCGCTCCGAGCTGAAGAGCCTGGAAAGCGGGGACGTAGCACAGGAGACCGATGCCCGTGGATGTCATGTAGAAACATTTTAGGAGCCACGTGAGAGCGACGTAAGTCACGCGGGCCAAGTGCGCGCCACCGGACGGCTTCTCGGGTTCCTCGGACAGCGGAAGAAAGTTCCCCGACAGAGCATTCACGACGACGTTGAATTCGTTGATACTGCGAAAGTTCATCTCGTCAATATTCTCTATCGGGGCACAGGACACTGAAAAAAATTAATAGTTGTGGTTACCAATCGTTGGTCAGAGCTACCAATATTTTGGTAACTGTAACTACACTGTTAAAAATCCGGTGTTAAAATCGGTGTCCATATAGGTCCACACCAATCATGGTGATAATGAGCGGTGTTAACTGAATATAAAATACCGATTTTCACCTAAAAAAATCAGAAGTGCCGTTTATCGCGAATTATCAACGGATCGAAGCGAAAATTGAAATACAGACGCCAGTAATGTGAATCTCGTTAATGAATTAGTCAGAATTTTGATTTTCGAAAAAAAAAAATTACAGATCAATTACCCGGTAGAGGAAACTGTAATGAAAAAGTCAATTTTTTTCTTCAATTTTTCGATAAAAACTGAGAAAAGTGACTAATTCATTCACGAGATAATAAAAAATCACACATGATACGTGTATTCATGCCGTTAAAGCGAAAAGTATTACAGTGTTTCGTCGGTAATACAGGAAAAATTTAACGAAACGGCTGGTGTTAATTTTACACCGTAAAAAGTGTCACTATTAACACTGCTATAAGTAATACCAGGAAAAAATCCACACCAGCAGCGTTTGACACCGTAGATTTTTAACAGTGTAATATTTTGGTAGATCGAACCAATGATTGGTAATCACAACTACTAATTTTTCTCAGTGCATGCGCGCGTATCAGGTACGCGTGTATATGTCGAGATATATCGCGAGCCTGCCACACGAGTTCGATTCTCGTGGCTGCTCTCGAGAATTCGAGAGCTCAGCTCGTCCCACGTGCAGCGCAGGTACGTCTCCTCCGTAAACGCACAACCGTCCGCCTATCCTCGCGGTTGCCGCGTCTGCCGAGCGCCCTGCAGCTGACTCCCCGAATCAATTTCAAGCCACATCGAGCCCTCTCAATGTCGTACGCACCATTAATCATTCCGTCTGTGAATGCTGCGACGGCATCGCCGCTCGCGCGCGCGCCATGAAATGCATCGCGGTGCAATATGCAACAAAGAAATAAAGCAATTATTCTTGGCCGTCGTATATCGCTACCGGGAAAATTGGCAAAAGCGACGGCGGCGACGACGACGACGACGACGTTGACGGTGGCAACTATTGGCATTCCTTCTAAAAGTATCATTTTCCGTCTTGTCAAAAGAATGCAGCAATTTGTCGTCCGAGCGTCGTTCTTTGCTCGACACTATTAACAATTGCCTCTATTTGTTGTACATCTATTTTTTTCCCCGTATTCCCTTTGTAAGCGGAAAGCGCCGTCCGCGAATCGTTCATCGTTAATGAGGCGCAGGGCGAGTCGAGAGACGGTTCTTCGTGAAAGGAACGAAGAAAAAAAAAACAGGGAGAAAGGAAGTATCATTGCGAGAAGGGGAAGTGGAAAACTGAATCCATATTGAATTCAGTATTGATGGTCCGATCGGCAAGCGGTGAGCGTCGTTTTTCCTTAGCTATCTAGAGTCTACTTTATTTCGTAAAAATAACAAAATCGTTGAT
The DNA here is from genome assembly GCA_964034905.1 of Itoplectis maculator. Classification (NCBI taxonomy): domain Eukaryota; kingdom Metazoa; phylum Arthropoda; class Insecta; order Hymenoptera; family Ichneumonidae; genus Itoplectis; species Itoplectis maculator. The sequence continues at coordinate 14,523,954 of OZ035852.1, read as the reverse complement.
TTAGAGTTCGTGATTGCAAAAATATAATTTTGTTCGTCAGACAGTGGAATCGAGTAGAATTTCGAGAGGAGTCACCAGATAAGTTCAGGCCTCACGATTCTCGTCGGGAATTATTCGACTGGCGGGTCGCCGTATATAACCGTAACCCAGAGCGACAATAGTTTCATGAATCGCGTCTCGCGCCGATCGTTTCGCGCCCGCCGCCTTTCTCAATAACGCGTGTGAACAATTTTACGACTCGCCGTAGGACACACGTGGGTCGATATACGGTTTGGGGTGCGGGGGCGGCGACGGCGTCAGGGTGGAGAAGCCGCGGCAAACGCGCGGCGGGTGCGAGACTCGAACGGGGAAAACTGGCAATCCAATTTTCGCGAGTGTCCAGACTAGACGCGAGACGAGGGACGACAGAAAGGATCCTACCGGAAGGTGATATGCTATATCTCTCTCTTTCTCTGTCCTGAAAAGGAAAGAGGCTGACAGGGGTACTGAGGGAGTGAGAGAGAGGGAACGAATGAACGGAGGAGGAGGAGGAAGAGGAGGAGGAGGAGGAGGTACGATCCTCTTTCCGAAAGCGCACGATGGTGATAGCCTCAAGCGCTCTGTGAGCTTCTCTTTCGTTCCCCTAATATCCTCTCACCCCCTTCTCCGCCTCCCCCCTTCTCATGTGCTTGCCCGATGCTCTCGTTGCAGTTCCTGCAAGAGTGCAGCGCACGGACACTTGTGATAAAAGGAGGATGACGAACAAGACGAAGAGGAAGAAGAGCAGCGAGGAAAAAAAGCGTGGGTGAAAAAGAAGAAGAATCGAATGAACTGTCACGACCGATGTTCTCGTACAATAGGTACGAGAACATCGCGCCAGCAAACTTACGGATGACAGTCGATCGCAGCCTCTTTCTTCCTTCTTCGTTTCTTCTTGTCCACGCCCAACGAACGTCCTTGAGTTTCTCCAGTAACAATTTATCAATCCATCATGTAATCGGTCGACAATATGACCGAGCTTCACGGTTATGGTACATAGTGGGCTACCTATATAGCGGATTCAGCGAAATCCATTAAGTCACAACTGTCGGGAGCGCTATCGCCGTTTTTATATCTCAGTCGCGGCGCGCATTTCACCCGTCGTTACTTTGATAATTTTCTTCTCGAGCAACGCCCGCACTTTCGGCTGCACTGAATCGCGATTTTCTTCTCGTTTTTTTCTCTACTCGAGATATTCTGAGTCATCATTATAATTTGCCTGGCACTGCTGTCATCGTAGCTGACGTGCCGATGACGTTTTCGCGAATCCCACGGGATGATCTAAATTCAC